>CM056205.1:64751778-65151219 GCA_029692085.1 Gymnothorax javanicus | reverse complement strand
CTCATTCAGTCATATAGTCACATTTCACTCATGTTTGTCAGTTTCCCACTTAGTTATACACAGAATGAAATGTTTTGACATGCAGAATGAAAAAAAAAAAAACAATTTTTCAAAAAAGTGCATATTTTCACTTCAGAAGCTCATATTCACTTGCAAATGGCCATACATGTACATTGGACCAATCGATGCCATATATGCATTGCACAGTGATCTGAAGGACTTCCCAGGCTAGATACACGCACAGATTCAAGTTCTGAGCTTAAAAGCTCAAAGAAGCGTGTTTTCATGAAAGTGCGTATATCCACAGTTTCAGAGCTCTAGCTCGCTTCCTTACGGAGATAGGAACAAATTCAATCTCATTCAGTCATATAGTCACATTTCACTCATGTTTGTCACTTTCCCACTTAGTTATACACAGAATGAATTGTTTTGACATGCAGAATGAAAAAAAAACAAGTTTTTAAAAAAGTGCATATTTTAACATCAGAAGCTCATATTCACTTGCAAATGGCCAAACATGCACAATGGACCAATAGATACCATATATGCTTTGCACAGTGATCTGAAAGACTTCCCAGGCTAGATACACGCACAGATTCAAGTTCTGAGCTTAAAAGCTCAAAGAAGCGTGTTTTCATGAAAGTGCGTATAGCCAAAGTTTCAGAGCTCTAGCTCGCTTCCTTACGGAGATAGGAACAAATTCACTCTCATTCAGTCATATAGTCACATTTCACTCAAGTTTGTCACATTCCGTATGAATTATACACAGAATGAAAAGTTTTGACAAGCAGAACGAAAAAAAAAGCAATTTTTAAAAAAGTGCATATCTTCACTTCAGAAGCTCATATTCACTTGCAAATGGCCATACATGTACATTGGACCAATCGATGCCATATATGCATTGCACAGTGATCTGAAGGACTTCCCAGGCTAGATACACGCACAGATTCAAGTTCTGAGCTTAAAAGCTCAAAGAAGCGTGTTTTCATGAAAGTGCGTATATCCACAGTTTCAGAGCTCTAGCTCGCTTCCTTACGGAGATAGAACAAATTCAATCTCATTCAGTCATATAGTCACATTTCACTCATGTTTGTCACTTTCCCACTTAGTTATACACAGAATGAAATGTTTTGACATGCAGAAATGAAAAAAAAAAAATTTTTTAAAAAGTGCATATTTTAACATCAGAAGCTCATATTCACTTGCAAATGGCCAAACATGCACAATGGACCAATAGATACCATATATGCTTTGCACAGTGATCTGAAAGACTTCCCAGGCTAGATACACGCACAGATTCAAGTTCTGAGCTTAAAAGCTCAAAGAAGCGTGTTTTTCATGAAAGTGCGTATAGCCACAGTTTCAGAGCTCTAGCTCGCTTCCTTACGGAGATAGGAACAAATTCACTCTCATTCAGTCATATAGTCACATTTCACTCATGTTTGTCACTTTCCCACTGAGTTATACACAGAATGAGATGTTTTGACATGCAGAATGAAAAAAAAACAAGTTTTTTAAAAAAGTGCATATTTTAACTTCAGAAGCTCATATTCACTTGCAAATGGCCATACATGTACATTGGACCAAAAGATGCCATATATGCATTGCACAGTGATCTGAAGGACTTCCCAGGCAAGATACATGAACAGATTCAAGTTCTGAGCTTAAAAGCTCAAAAAGAAGCGTGTTTTCATGAAAGTGCGTATATCCACAGTTTCAGAGCTCTAGCTCGCTTCCTTACGGAGATAGGAACAAATTCAATCTCATTCAGTCATATAGTCACATTTCACTCATGTTTGTCACTTTCCCACTTAGTTATACACAGAATGAATTGTTTTGACATGCAGAATGAAAAAAAAAAATTTTTTTTAAAAAAGTGCATATTTTAACATCAGAAGCTCATATTCACTTGCAAATGGCCAAACATGCACAATGGACCAATAGATACCATATATGCTTTGAACAGTGATCTGAAAGACTTCCCAGGCTAGATACACGCACAGATTCAAGTTCTGAGCTTAAAAGCTCAAAAAGCGTGTTTTTCATGAAAGTGCGTATAGCCACAGTTTCAGAGCTCTAGCTCGCTTCCTTACGGAGATAGGAACAAATTCAATCTCATTCAGTCATATAGTCACATTTCACTCATGTTTGTCAGTTTCCCACTTAGTTATACACAGAATGAAATGTTTTGACATGCAGAATGAAAAAAAAAACAAGTTTTCAAAAAGTGCATATTTTCACTTCAGAAGCTCATATTCACTTGCAAATGGCCATACATGTACATTGGACCAATCGATGCCATATATGCATTGCACAGTGATCTGAAGGACTTCCCAGGCTAGATACACGCACAGATTCAAGTTCTGAGCTTAAAAGCTCAAAGAAGCGTGTTTTCATGAAAGTGCGTATATCCACAGTTTCAGAGCTCTAGCTCGCTTCCTTACGGAGATAGGAACAAATTCAATCTCATTCAGTCATATAGTCACATTTCACTCATGTTTGTCACATTCCGTATGAATTATACACAGAATGAAAAGTTTTGACAAGCAGAATGAAAAAAAAAAAGCAATTTTAAAAAAGTGCATATCTCTTCACTTCAGAAGCTCATATTCACTTGCAAATGGCCATACATGTACATTGGACCAATCGATGCCATATATGCATTGCACAGTGATCTGAAGGACTTCCCAGGCTAGATACACGCACAGATTCAAGTTCTGAGCTTAAAAGCTCAAAGAAGCGTGTTTTCATGAAAGTGCGTATAGCCACAGTTTCAGAGCTCTAGCTCGCTTCCTTACGGAGATAGGAACAAATTCAATCTCATTCAGTCATATAGTCACATTTCACTCATGTTTGTCACTTTCCCACTGAGTTATACACAGAATGAATTGTTTTGACATGCAGAATGAAAAAAAAAACAATTTTTTAAAAAAGTGCATATTTTCACTTCAGAAGCTCATATTCACTTGCAAATGGCCAAACATGCACAATGGACCAATAGATACCATATATGCTTTGCACAGTGATCTGAAAGACTTCCCAGGCTAGATATACGCACAGATTCAAGTTCTGAGCTTAAAAGCTCAAAGAAGCGTGTTTTTCATGAAAGTGCGTATAGCCACAGTTTCAGAGCTCTAGCTCGCTTCCTTACGGAGATAGGAACAAATTCACTCTCATTCAGTCATATAGTCACATTTCACTCATGTTTGTCAGTTTCGTATGAATTATACACAGAATGAAAAGTTTTGACAAGCAGAATGAAAAAAAAAGCAATTTTTAAAAAAGTGCATATTTTCACTTCAGAAGCTCATATTCACTTGCAAATGGCCATACATGTACATTGGACCAATCGATGCCATATATGCATTGCACAGTGATCTGAAGGACTTCCCAGGCTAGATACATGAACAGATTCAAGTTCTGAGCTTAAAAGCTCAAAGAAGCGTGTGTTTTCATGAAAGTGCGTATATCCACAGTTTCAGAGCTCTAGCTCGCTTCCTTACGGAGATAGGAACAAATTCAATCTCATTCAGTCATATAGTCACATTTCACTCATGTTTGTCACTTTCCCACTGAGTTATACACAGAATGAAAAGTTTTGACATGCAGAATGAAAAAAAAAAAAAACAAGTTTTTAAAAAAAGTGCATATTTTAACATCAGAAGCTCATATTCACTTGCAAATGGCCAAACATGTACAATGGACCAATAGATGCCATATATGCTTTGCACAGTGATCTGAAAAGACTTCCCAGGCTAGATACACGCACAGATTCAAGTTCTGAGCTTAAAAGCTCAAAGAAGCGTGTTTTCATGAAAGTCCGTATATAGCCACAGTTTCAGAGCTCTAGCTCGCTTCCTTACGGAGATAGGAACAAATTCACTCTCATTCAGTCATATAGTCACATTTCACTCATGTTTGTCACTTTCCCACTTAGTTATACACAGAATGAAATGTTTTGACATGCAGAATGAAAAAAAACAATTTTTAAAAAGTGCATATTTTAAAATCAGAAGCTCATATTCACTTGCAAATGGCCAAACATGCACAATGGAGCAATAGATACCATATATGCTTTGCACAGTGATCTGAAAGACTTCCCAGGCTAGATACACGCACACAGATTCAAGTTCTGAGCTTAAAAGCTCAAAGAAGCGTGTTTTCATGAAAGTGCGTATAGCCACAGTTTCAGAGCTCTAGCTCGCTTCCTTACGGAGATAGGAACAAATTCAATCTCATTCAGTCATATAGTCACATTTCACTCATGTTTGTCAGTTTCCCACTTAGTTATACACAGAATGAAATGTTTTGACATGCAGATGAAAAAAAAAAAGTTTTTCAAAAAAAGTGCATATTTTCACTTCAGAAGCTCATATTCACTTGCAAATGGCCATACATGTACATTGGACCAATCGATGCCATATATGCATTGCACAGTGATCTGAAGGACTTCCCAGGCTAGATACACGCACAGATTCAAGTTCTGAGCTTAAAAGCTCAAAGAAGCGTGTTTTTCATGAAAGTGCGATATCCACAGTTTCAGAGCTCTAGCTCGCTTCCTTACGGAGATAGGAACAAATTCAATCTCATTCAGTCATATAGTCACATTTCACTCATGTTTGTCACTTTCCACTTAGTTATACACAGAATGAATTGTTTTGACATGCAGAATGAAAAAAAATAAGTTTTTAAAAAGTGCATATTTTAACATCAGAAGCTCATATTCACTTGCAAATGGCCAAACATGCAAAATGGACCAATAGATACCATATATGCTTTTGCAAAGTGATCTGAAAGACTTCCCAGGCTAGATACACGCACAGATTCAAGTTCTGAGCTTAAAAGCTCAAAGAAGCGTGTTTTTCATGAAAGTGCGTATAGCCACAGTTTCAGAGCTCTAGCTCGCTTCCTTACGGAGATAGGAACAAATTCAATCTCATTCAGTCATATAGTCACATTTCACTCATGTTTGTCAGTTTCCCACTTAGTTATACACAGAATGAAATGTTTTGACATGCAGAATGAAAAAAAAAAACAAGTTTTAAAAAAAGTGCATATTTTCACTTCAGAAGCTCATATTCACTTGCAAATGGCCATACATGTACATTGGACCAATCGATGCCATATATGCATTGCACAGTGATCTGAAGGACTTCCCAGGCTAGATACACGCACAGATTCAAGTTCTGAGCTTAAAAGCTCAAAGAAGCGTGTTTTTCATGAAAGTGCGTATATCCACATTTTCAGAGCTCTAGCTCGCTTCCTTACGGAGATAGGAACAAATTCAATCTCATTCAGTCATATAGTCACATTTCACTCATGTTTGTCACTTTCCACTTGAGTTATACACAGAATGAAAAGTTTTGACATGCAGAATTAAAAAAAAAACAAGTTTTAAAAAAGTGCATATTTTCACTTCAGAAGCTCATATTCACTTGCAAATGGCCAAACATGCACAATGGACCAATAGATACCATATATGCTTTGCACAGTGATCTGAAAGACTTCCCAGGCTAGATACACGCACAGATTCAAGTTCTGAGCTTAAAAGCTCAAAAAGCGTGTTTTCATGAAAGTGCGTATAGCCACAGTTTCAGAGCTCTAGCTCGCTTCCTTACGGAGATAGGAACAAATTCACTCTCATTCAGTCATATAGTCACATTTCACTCATGTTGTCACATTCCGTATGAATTATACACAGAATGAAAAGTTTTGACAAGCAGAATGAAAAAAAAAAAAGCAATTTTTAAAAAAGTGCATATCTTCACTTCAGAAGCTCATATTCACTTGCAAATGGCCAAACATGTACAATGGTCAGATACCATATATGCTTTGCACAGTGATCTGAAAGACTTCCCAGGCTAGATACACGCACAGATTCAAGTTCTGAGCTTAAAAGCTCAAGAAGCGTGTTTTCATGAAAGTGCGTATAGCCACAGTTTCAGAGCTCTAGCTCGCTTCCTTACGGAGATAGGAACAAATTCACTCTCATTCAGTCATATAGTCACATTTCACTCATGTTTGTCACTTTCGTTTGAATTATACACAGAATGAAAAGTTTTGACATGCAGAATGAAAAAAAAACAAGTTTTAAAAAAGTGCATATTTTAACATCAGAAGCTCATATTCACTTGCAAATGGCCAAAGATGCACAATGGACCAACAGATACCATATATGCTTTCCACAGTGATCTGAAAGACTTCCCAGGCAAGATACACGCACAGATTCAAGTTCTGAGCTTAAAAGCTCAACGAAGCGTGTTTTTTCATGAAAGTGCGGATATCCACAGTTTCAGAGCTCTAGCTCGCTTCCTTACGGAGAAAGGAACAAATTCAATCTCATTCAGTCATATAGTCACATTTCACTCAAGTTTGTCACATTCCGTTTGAATTATACACAGAATGAAATGTTTTGACATGCAGAATTAAATAAAAACAAGTTTTTAAAAAAGTGCATATTTTAACATCAGAAGTTCATATTCACTTGCAAAAGGCCATACATGTACAATGGACCAATAGATACCATATATTCTTTGCACAGTGATCTGAAAGACTTCCCAGGCAAGATACACGCGCAGATTCAAGTTCTGAGCTTAAAAGCTCAAAAAGCGTGTTTTCATGAAAGTGCGTATAGCCACAGTTTCAGAGCTCTAGCTCGCTTCCTTACGGAGATTGGAACAAATTCAATCTCATTCAGTCATATAGTCACATTTCACTCATGTTTGTCACTTTTCCCACTTAGTTATACACAGAATGAAATGTTTTGACATGCAGAATGAAAAAAAAAAACAAGTTTTTTAAAAAAAGTGCATATTTTAACATCAGAAGCTCATATTCACTTGCAAATGGCCAAACATGCACAATGGACCAATAGATACCATATATGCTTTGCACAGTGATCTGAAAGACTTCCCAGGCTAGATACACGCACAGATTCAAGTTCTGAGCTAAAAAGCTCAAAGAAGCGTGTTTTCATGAAAGTGCGTATAGCCACAGTTTCAGAGCTCTAGCTCGCTTCCTTACGGAGATAGGAACAAATTCACTCTCATTCAGTCATATAGTCACATTTCACTCAAGTTTGTCACATTCCGTATGAATTATACACAGAATGAAAAGTTTTGACAAGCAGAACGAAAAAAAAAGCAATTTTTTTAAAAAGTGCATATCTTCACTTCAGAAGCTCATATTCACTTGCAAATGGCCATACATGTACATTGGACCAATCGATGCCATATATGCATTGCACAGTGATCTGAAGGACTTCCCAGGCAAGATACATGAACAGATTCAAGTTCTGAGCTTAAAAGCTCAAAGAAGCGTGTTTTCATGAAAGTGCGTATATCCACAGTTTCAGAGCTCTAGCTCGCTTCCTAACGGAGATAGGAACAAATTCACTCTCATTCAGTCATATAGTCACATTTCACTCATGTTTGTCACTTTCCCACTTAGTTATACACAGAATGAATTGTTTTGACATGCAGAATGAAAAAAAAATAAGTTTTTAAAAAAGTGCATATTTTAACATCAGAAGCTCATATTCACTTGCAAATGGCCATACATGTACATTGGACCAATCGATGCCATATATGCATTGCACAGTGATCTGAAGGACTTCCCAGGCTAGATACACGCACAGATTCAAGTTCTCAGCTAAAAAGCTCAAAGAAGCGTGTTTTCATGAAAGTGCGTATATCCACAGTTTCAGAGCTCTAGCTCGCTTCCTAACGGAGATGGGAACAAATTCACTCTCATTCAGTCATATAGTCACATTTCACTCATGTTTGTCACTTTCCCACTTAGTTATACACAGAATGAATTGTTTTGACATGCAGAATGAAAAAAAAAAAATAGGTTTTTAAAAAAGTGCATATTTTCACTTCAGAAGCTCATATTAACTTGCAAATGGCCATACATGTACATTGGACCAATCGATGCCATATATGCATTGCACAGTGATCTGAAGGACTTCCCAGGCTAGATACACGCACAGATTTAAGTTCTGAGCTTAAAAGCTCAAAAAGCGTGTGTTTTTTCATGAAAGTGCGTATATCCACAGTTTCAGAGCTCTAGCTCGCTTCCTTACGGAGATAGGAACAAATTCAATCTCATTCAGTCATATAGTCACATTTCACTCATGTTTGTCACTTCCCACTTAGTTATACACAGAATGAATTGTTTTGACATGCAGAATGAAAAAAAAAAAAAAACAGTTTTTAAAAAAGTGCATATTTTAACATCAGAAGCTCATATTCACTTGCAAATGGCCAAACATGCACAATGGACCAATAGATACCATATATGCTTTGCACAGTGATCTGAAAGACTTCCCAGGCTAGATACACGCACAGATTCAAGTTCTGAGCTTAAAAGCTCAAAGAAGCGTGTTTTTTCATGAAAGTGCGATATAGCCACAGTTTCAGAGCTCTAGCTCGCTTCCTTACGGAGATAGGAACAAATTCAATCTCATTCAGTCATATAGTCACATTTCACTCATGTTTGTCAGTTTCCACTTAGTTATACACAGAATGAAATGTTTTGACAAGCAGAATGAAAAAAAAAACAATTTTTTAAAAAAGTGCATATTTTCACTTCAGAAGCTCATATTCACTTGCAAATGGCCATACATGTACATTGGACCAATCGATGCCATATATGCATTGCACAGTGATCTGAAGGACTTCCCAGGCTAGATACACGCACAGATTCAAGTTCTGAGCTTAAAAAGCTCAAAGAAAGCGTGTTTTTCATGAAAGTGCGTATATCCACAGTTTCAGAGCTCTAGCTCGCTTCCTTACGGAGATAGGAACAAATTCAATCTCATTCAGTCATATAGTCACATTTCACTTATGTTTGTCACTTTCCCACTTAGTTATACACAGAATGAATTGTTTTGACATTACAAATGAAAAAAAAATAAGTTTTTAAAAAACTGCATATTTTAACATCAGAAGCTCATATTCACTTGCAAATGGCCAAACATGCACAATGGAGCAATAGATACCATATATGCTTTGCACAGTGATCTGAAAGCCTTCCAAGGCTTGATACACGCACAGATTCAAGTTCTGAGCTTAAAAGCTCAACGAAGCGTGTTTTCATGAAAGTGCGCATAGCCAAAGTTTCAGAGCTCTAGTTCGCTTCCTTACGGAGATAGGAACAAATTCACTCTCATTCAGTCATATAGTCACATTTCTCTCAAGTTTGTCACATTCCGTATGAATTATACACAGAATGAAAAGTTTTGACAAGCAGAACGAAAAAAAAAGCAATTTTTTAAAAAAGTGCATATCTTCACTTCAGGAGCTCATATTCACTTGCAAATTGCCATACATGTACATTGGACCAATCGATGCCATATATGCATTGCACAGTGATCTGAAGGACTTCCCAGGCTAGAAACACGCACAGATTCAAGTTCTGAGCTTAAAAGCTCAAAGAAGCGTGTTTTCATGAAAGTGCGTATATCCACATTTTCAGAGCTCTAGCTCGCTTCCTTACGGAGATAGGAACAAATTCAATCTCATTCAGTCATATAGTCACATTTCACTCATGTTTGCCACTTTCCCACTGAGTTATACACAGAATGAAATGTTTTGACATGCAGAATTAAAAAAAAACAATTTTTTAAAAAGTGCATATTTTAACATCAGAAGCTCATATTCACTTGCAAATGCCCAAACATGCACAATGGAGCAATAGATACCATATATGCTTTGCACAGTGATCTGAAAGACTTCCCAGGCTAGATACACGCACAGATTCAAGTTCTGAGCTTAAAAGCTCAAAGATGCGTGTTTTCATGAAAGTGCGTATAGCCACAGTTTCAGAGCTCTAGCTCGCTTCCTTACGGAGATAGTAACAAATTCACTCTCATTCAGTCATATAGTCACATTTCACTCAAGTTTGTCACATTCCGTATGAATTATACACAGAATGAAAAGTTTTGACAAGCAGAACGAAAAAAAAGCAATTTTTTAAAAAAAGTGCATATCTTCACTTCAGAAGCTCATATTCACTTGCAAATGGCCATACATGTACATTGGACCAATCGATGCCATATATGCATTGCACAGTGATCTGAAGGACTTCCCAGGCAAGATACATGAACAGATTCAAGTTCTGAGCTTAAAAGCTCAAAGAAGCGTGTTTTCATGAAAGTGCGTATATCCACAGTTTCAGAGCTCTAGCTCGCTTCCTTACGGAGATAGGAACAAATTCAATCTCATTCAGTCATATAGTCACATTTCACTCATGTTTGTCACTTTTCCCACTGAGTTATACACAGAATGAAATGTTTTGACATGCAGAAGAATGAAAAAAAAAACAAGTTTTTAAAAAAAGTGCATATTTTAACATCAGAAGCTCATATTCACTTGCAAATGGCCAAACATGCACAATGGACCAATAGATACCATATATGCTTTGCACAGTGATCTGAAAGACTTCCCAGGCTAGATACACGCACAGATTCCAGTTCTGAGCTTAAAAGCTCAAAAAGCGTGTTTTTCATGAAAGTGCGTATAGCCACAGTTTCAGAGCTCTAGCTCGCTTCCTTACGGAGATAGGAACAAATTCACTCTCATTCAGTCATATAGTCACATTTCACTCAAGTTTGTCACATTCCGTTTGAATTATACACAGAATGAAAAGTTTTGACATGCAGAATGAAAAAAAAACAAGTTTTTAAAAAAGTGCATATCTTCACTTCAGAAGCTCATATTCACTTGCAAATGACCAAAGATGCACAATGGACCAACAGATACCATATATGCTTTGCACAGTGATCTGAAAGACTTCCCAGGCTAGATACACGCACAGATTCAAGTTCTGAGCTTAAAAGCTCAACAAAGCGTGTTTTTTCATGAAAGTGCGGATAGCCACAGTTTCAGAGCTCTAGCCTCGCTTCCTTTACGGAGATAGGAACAAATTCACTCTCATTCAGTCATATAGTCACATTACACACAAGTTTGTCACATTCCGTATGAATTATACACAGAATGAAAAGTTTTGACAAGCAAAACGAAAAAAAAAGCAATTTTTAAAAAAAGTGCATATCTTCACTTCAGAAGCTCATATTCAGTTGCAAATGGCCATACATGTACATTGGACCAGTCGATGCCATATATGCATTGTACAGTGATCTGAAGGACTTCCCAGGCTAGATACATGAACAGATTCAAGTTCCGAGCTTAAAAGCTCAAAGAAGCGTGTTTTCATGAAAGTGCGTATATCCACAGTTTCAGAGCTCTAGCTCGCTTCCTAACGGAGATAAGAACAAATTCACTCTCATTCAGTCATATAGTCACATTTCACTCATGTTTGTCACTTTCCCACTTAGTTATACACAGAATGAATTGTTTTGACATGCAGAATGAAAAAAAAAAAATTTTTAAAAAAGTGCATATTTTAACATCAGAAGCTCATATTCACTTGCAAATGGCCAAAGATGCACAATGGAGCAATAGATACCATATATGCTTTGCACAGTGATCTGAAAGACTTCCCAGGCTAGATACACGCACAGATTCAAGTTCTGAGCTTAAAAGCTCAACGAAGCGTGTTTTCATAAAAGTGCGCATAGCCAAAGTTTCAGAGCTCTAGCTCGCTTCCTTACGGAGATAGGAACAAATTCACTGTCATTCGGTCATATAGTCACATTTCACTCAAGTTTGTCACATTCCGTATGAATTATACACAGAATGAAAAGTTTTGACAAGCAGAACGAAAAAAAAGCAATTTTTTAAAAAGTGCATATCTTCACTTCAGGAGCTCATATTCACTTGCAAATTGACATACATGTACATTGGACCAATCGATGCCATATATGCATTGCACAGTGATCTGAAGGACTTCCCAGGCTAGATACACGCACAGATTCAAGTTCTGAGCTTAAAAGCTCAAAGAAGCGTGTTTTCATGAAAGTGCGTATATCCACAGTTTCAGAGCTCTAGCTCGCTTCCTTACGGAGATAGGAACAAATTCAATCTCATTCAGTCATATAGTCACATTTCACTCATGTTTGTCACTTTCCCACTTAGTTATACACAGAATGAATTGTTTTGACATTACAAATGAAAAAAAAATATGTTATTAAAAAACTGCATATTTTAACATCAGAAGCTAATATTCACTTGCAAATGGCCAAACATGCACAATGGAGCAATAGATACCTTATATGTTTTGCACAGTGATCTGAAAGACTTCCCAAGCTAGATACACGCACAGATTCAAGTTCTGAGCTTAAAAGCTCAACGAATCGTGTTTTCATGAAAGTGCGCATAGCCAAAGTTTCAGAGCTCTAGATCGCTTCCTTACGGAGATAGGAACAAATTCACTGTCATTCAGTCATATAGTCACATTTCACTCATGTTTGTCTGTTTCCCACTTAGTTATACACAGAATGAAAAGTTTTGACAAGCAGAACGAAAAAAAAGCAATTTTTTAAAAAAGTGCATATCTTCACTTCAGAAGCTCATATTCACTTGCAAATGGCCATACATGTACATTGGACCAATCGATGCCAAATATGCATTGCACAGTGATCTGAAGGACTTCCCAGGCTAGATACATGAACAGATTCAAGTTCTGAGCTTAAAAGCTCAAAAAGCGTGTTTTCATGAAAGTGCGTATATCAACAGTTTCAGAGCTCTAGCTCGCTTCCTAACGGAGATAGGAACAAATTCACTCTCATTCAGTCATATAGTCACATTTCACTCATGTTTGTCACTTTCCCACTTAGTTATACAAAGAATGAATTGTTTTGACATGCAGAATGAAAAAAAAATAAGTTTTTAAAAAAGTGCATATTTTAACATCAGAAGCTCATATTCACTTGCAAATGGCCAAAGATGCACAATGGAGCAATAGATACCATATTTACTTTGCACAGTGATCTGAAAGACTTCCCAGGCTAGATACACGCACAGATTCAAGTTCTGAGCTTAAAAGCTCAAAGAAGCGTGTTTTCATGAAAGTGCGTATAGCCACAGTTTCAGAGCTCTAGATCGCCTCCTTTCGGAGATAGGAACAAATTCAATCTCATTCAGTCATATAGTCACATTTCACTCATGTTTGTCAGTTTCCCACTTAGTTATACAAAGAATGAAATGTTTTGACATGCAGAATGAAAAAAAAACAAGTTTTCAAAAAAGTGCATATTTTCACTTCAGAAGCTCATATTCACTTGCAAATGGCCATACATGTACATTGGACCAATCGATGCCATATATGCATTGCACAGTGATCTGAAAGACTTCCCCGCCAAGATACACGCACAGATTCAAGTTCTGAGCTTAAAAGCTCAATGAAGCGTGTTTTCATGAAAGTGCGTATAGCCACAGTTTCAGAGCTCTAGCTCGCTTGCTTACGAAGATAGGAACAAATTCACTCTCATTCAGTCATATAGTTACATTTCACTCAAGTTTGTCACATTCCGTTCGAATTATACACAGAATGAAAAGTTTTGACATGCAGAATGAAAAAAAAACAAGTTTTTAAAAAAGTGCATATCTTCACTTCAGAAGCTCATATTCACTTGCAAATGGCCAAAGATGCAAAATGGACCAACAGATACCATATATGCTTTGCACAGTGATCTGAAAGACTTCCCAGGCTAGATACACGCACAGATTCAAGTTCTGAGTTTAAAAGCTCAAAGAAGCGTGTTTTCATGAAAGTGCGTATAGCCACAGTTTCAGAGCTCTAGCTCGCTTCCTTACGGAGATAGGAACAAATTCACTCTCATTCAGTCATATAGTCACATTACACACAAGTTTGTCACATTCCGTATGAATTATACACAGAATGAAAAGTTTTGACAAGCAGAACGAAAAAAATCAATTTTTTAAAAAAGTGCATATCTTCACTTCAGAGGCTTATATTATGTTTCAAATGGCCATACATGCACAGTGGACCAATCGATGCAATATAAGCATTGCACAGTGATCTGAAGCACTTTCCCGGCAAGATACACACACGGATTCAAGTTCTGAGCTAAAAACCTCAAAGAAGCGTGTATTCAAGAAAGTGCGTATAGCCACAGTTACAGTGCTCTAGCTCGCTTCCTTACGGAGAAGGCAGCAAATTCACTCTCATTCAGTCAAATAATCACATTTCACTTATGTTTATCTTTTTCCTACTGATTTAAACACAGAATGAAAAGTTGTCACATGCAGACCTATAAAAAAGCAATTTTTATAAAAGTGCATATCTTCACTTCAGAAGCTCATATTAAGTTTCACATGGCCATACATGCACATTGGACCAATTGATTCCATATATGCATTGCACAGTCATCTGAAGCACTTTCCAGGCCTGATACACACATGGATTCAAGTTCTGAGCTTAAAACCTCAAAGAAGCGCGTTTTCATGAAAGTGCGTTCAGCCACAGTTTCAGCGCTCTAGCACGCTTCCTTACGGAGAGAACAGCAAATTCACTCTCATTCAGTCATATAATCACATTTCACTCATGTTTGTCACTCTCTCAGTGATTTATACACAGATTGAAAAGTTGTCACATGCAGACCCAAAAAAAAAGCAAGTTTTTTAAAAAGTGCATATCTTCACTTCAGAAGCTCATATTAAGTTCCATATGGCCATACATGCACATTGGACCAATTGATTCCATATACGCATTGCACAATCATCTGAAGCACTTTCCAGGCCTGATACACACACGGATTCAAGTTCTGAGCTTAAAACCTCAAACTAGCATGTTTTCATGAAAGTGCTTATAGCCACAGTTTCAGCGCTCTAGGTCTATTCCTTACGGAGATAGCAGCAAATTCACTCTCATTCAGTTATAAAGTCATATTTCACTCATATTTGTCACTCTCCCACTGAATTATACTCAGAATGAAAAGTTTTGACATGCAGACCCAAAAAAAAGCAAGTTTTTAAAAAAGTGCATATCTTCACTTCAGAAGCTCATCTTAAGTTCCATATGGCCATACATGCACATTGGACCAATTTATTCCATTTATGCATTGCACAATCATCTGAAGCACTTTCCAGGCCTGATACACACACGGATTCAAGTTCTGAGCATAAAACCTCAAAGAAGAGTGTTTTCATGAAAGTGCGTATAGCCACAGTTTCAGTGCTCTACCTCGCTTCCTCACGGAGATAGCAGCAAATTCACTCTCATTCAGTCATATAATCACATTTCACTCATGTTTGTCTTTTTCCTACTGATTTATACACAGAATGAAAAGTTTTCACATGCAGACCCAAAAAAAAGCAAGTTTTTAAAAAAGTGCATATCTTCACTTCAGAGTCCTGTATTAAGTTTCAAATGGCCATACATGCACATTGGACCAATCGATGCCATATAAGCATTGCACAGTGATCTGAAGCACTTTCCAGGCAAGATACACGCACGGATTCAAGTTCTGAGCTTAAAACCTCAAAGAAGCGTGTTTTCAAGAAAGTGCGTATAGCCACAGTTACAGTGCTCTAGCTCGATCCTTACGGAGATAGCAGCAAATTAACTATCATTCAGTCAAATAATCACATTTCACTCATGTTAGTCTTTTTCCTACTGATTTATATACAGAATGAAAAGTTGTCACATGCACACCAATAAAAAAGCAAGTTTTTAAAAAAGTGTATATCTTCACTTCAGACGTTCATATTAAGTTCCATATGGCCATACATGCACATTGGACTAATTGATTCCATATATGCATTGCACAGTCATATGAAGCACTTTCCAGGCAAGCTACACGCACGGATTCAAGTTCTGAGCTTAAAGCCTCAGAGAAGCGTGTTTTCATGAAAGTGCGTATAGCCACAGTTTCAGCGCTCTAGCTCGCTTCTTTACGGAGATAGCAGCAAATTCACTCTCATTCAGTCATATTCACTCATGTTTGTCTTTTTCCTACTGATTTATACACAGAATGAAAAGTTTTCAAAAGCAGACCCAAAAAAAAGCAAGTTTTTAAAAAGTGCATATCTTCACTTCAGACGCTCACATGAAGTTCCATATGGCCATACATGCACATTGGACCAATTGATTCCATATACGCATTGCACAGTCATCTGAAGCACTTTCCAGGCCTGATACACACACACGGATTCAAGTTCTGAGCTTAAAACCTCAAAGAAGCGTGTTTTCATGAAAGTGCGTATAGCCACAGTTTCAGCGCTCTAGCTCGCTTCCTTACGGAAAAAGCAGCAAATTCACTCTCATTCAGTCATAAAATCACATTTCACTCATGTTTGTCACTCTCCCACTGATTTATACACAGAATGAAAAGTTTTCACATGCAAACCCAAAAAATAGCAAGTTTTTAATAAAGTGCATATCTTCACTTCAGAAGCTCATATTAAGTTCCGTATGGCCATACATGCACATTGGACCAATTGATTCCATATATGCATTGCACAGTCATCTGAAGCACTTTCCAGGCCTCATACACACACGGATTCAAGTTCTGAGCGTAAAACCTCAAAGAAGCGTGTTTTCATGAAAGTGCAAATCGCCACAGTTTCAGCGCTCTAGTTCGCTTCCTTACGGAGATAGCAGCAAATTCACTCTCATTCAGTCAAATAATCACATTTAACTCATGTTTGTCTTTTTCCTACTGATTTATGCACAGAATGAAAAGTTTTCACATGCAGAACCAAAAAAAAAAAAAGTTTTTTAAAAAGTGCATATCTTCACTTCAGAAGCTCATATTAAGTTCCATATGGCCATACATGCACATTGGACCAATTGATTGCATATATGCATTGCACAGTGATCTGGAGCACTTTCCAGTCAAGATACACGCACGAATTCAAGTTCTGAGCTTAAAACCTCAAAGAAGCGTGTTTTCATGAAAGTGCGTATAGCCACAGTTTCAGCGCACTAGCTCGCTTCCTTGCGGAGATAGCAGTAAATTCACTCTCATTCAGTTATAAACTCATATTTCACTCATGTTTGTCACTCTCCCACTGAGTTATACTGAGAATGAAAAGTTTTGACATGCAGACCTTAAAAAAGCAAGTTTTTAAAAAAGTGTATATCTTCACTTCAGACGTTCATATTAAGTTCCATATGGCCATACATGCACATTGGACCAATTGATTCCATATATGCTTTGCAGAGTGATCTGAAGCACTTTCCATGCAAGATACACACACGGATTCAAGTTCTGAACTTAAAACCTCAAAGAAGCGTGTTTTCATGAAAGTGCGTATAGCCACAGTAACAGTGCTCTAGCTCGCTTCCTTACGGAGATAGCAGCAAATTCACTCTCATTCAGTCAAATAATCACATTTCACTCATGTTTGTCTTTTTCCTACTGATTTATACACAGAATGGAAAGTTTTCACATGCAGACCCCAAAAAAAAAAAGTTTTTAAAAAAGTGCATATCTTCACTTCAGAGGCTTGTATTAAGTTTCAAATGGCCATTCATGGACATTGGACCAATCGATGCCATATAAGCATTGCACCGTGATCTGAAGCACTTTCCGGGCAAGATACAGGCACGGATTCAAGTTCTGAGCTAAAAACCTCAAAGAAGCGTGTTTTCAAGAAAGTGCGTATAGCCACAGTTACAGTGCTCTAGCTCGCTTCCTAACGGAGATAGAAGCAAATTAACTCTCATTCAGTCAAATAATCACATTTCACTCATGTTAGTCTTTTTCCTACTGATTTATACACAGAATGAAAAGTTGTCACATGCACACCAATAAAAAAGCAAGTTTTTATAAACGTGCATTTCTTAAACTTCAGAAGCTCATATTAAGTTCCATATGGCCATACATGCACATTGGACCAATTGATTCCATATATGCATTGCACAGTGATCTGGAGCACTTTCCAGGCAAGATACACGCACGAATTCAAGTTCTGAGCTTAAAACCTCAAAGAAGCGTGTTTTCATGAAAGTGCGTATAGCCACAGTTTCAGCGCTCTAGCTCGCTTCCTTGCAGAGATAGCAGAAAATTCACTCTCATTCAGTTATAAACTCATATTTCACTCATGTTTGTCACTCTCCCACTGAGTTATACTCAGAATGAAAAGTTTTGACATGCAGACCTTAAAAAAGCAAGTTTTTAAAAAAGTGTATATCTTCACTTCAGACGTTCATATTAAGTTCCATATGGCCATACATGCACATTGGACCAATTGATTCCATTTGTGCTTTGCAGAGTGATCTGAAGCACTTTCCAGGAAAGATACACACACGGATTCAAGTTCTGAGCTTAAAACCTCAAAGAAGCGTTTTTTCATGAAAGTGCGTATAGCCACAGTTTCAGTGCTCTAGCTCGCTTCCTTACGGAGATAGCAGCAAATTCACTATCATTCAGTCATATTCACTCATGTTTGTCTTTTTCCTACTGATTTATACACAGAATGAAAAGTTTTCACATGCAGACCCAAATAAAAGCAAGTTTTTTAAAAAGTGCATATCTTCACTTCAGAAGCTCATATTAAGTTCCGTATGGCCATACATGCACATTGGACCAATTGATTCCATATATGCATTGCACAGTCATCTGAAGCACTTTCCAGGCCTCATACACACACGGATTCAAGTTCTGACCGTAAAACCTCAAAGAAGCGTGTTTTCATGAAAGTGCAAATCGCCACAGTTTCAGCGCTCTAGTTTGCTTCCTTACGGAGATAGCAGCAAATTCACTCTCATTCAGTCAAATAATCACATTTAACTCATGTTTGTCTTTTTCCTACTGATTTATGCACAGAATGAAAAGTTTTCACATGCAGACCCAAAAAAAAGCAAGTTTTTTAAAAAGTGCATATCTTCACTTCAGAAGCTCATATTAAGTTCCATATGGCCATACATGCACATTGGACCAATTGATTCCATATATGCATTGCACAGTCATCTGAAGCACTTTCCAGGCCTGATATACACACGGATTCAAGTTCTGAGCTTAAAACCTCAAAGAAGCGTGTTTTCATGAAAGTGCGTATAGCCACAGTTTCAGCACTCTAGCTCGCTTCCTTACGGAGATAGCAGCAAATTCACTCTCATTCAGTCATATAATCACATTTCACTCATGTTTATCACTCTCCCACTGATTTATACACAGAATGAAAAGTTTTCACATGCAGACCCAAAAAATAGGAAGTTTTTAAAAAAGTGCATATCTTCACTTCAGACGTTCATATTAAATTACATATGGCCATACATGCACATTGGACCAATTGATACCATATATGCATTGCACAGTCATATGAAGCACATTCCAGGCCTGATGCAGACACGGATTCAAGTTCTGAGCTTAAAACCTCAAAGAAGCGTGTTTTCATGAAAGTGCATATAGCCACAGTTTCAGCGCTCTAGCTCGCTTCCATACGGAGATAGCAGCAAATTCACTCTCATTCAGTCAAAAAATCACATTTCACTCATGTTTTCTTTTTCCTACTGATTTATACACAGAATGAAAAGTTTTCACATGCAGACCCAAAAAAAGCAAGTTTTTAAAAAAGTGCATATCTTCACTTCAGAAGCTCATATTAAGTTCCATATGGCCATACATGCACATTGGACCAATTGAGTCCATATATGCATTGCACAGTCATCTGAAGCACTTTCCAGGCAAGATACACACGCGGATTCAAGTTGTGAGCTTAAAACCTCAAAGAAGCGTGTTTTCATGAAAGTGCGTATAGACACAGTTTCAGTGCACTAGCGCGCTTCCTTACGGAGATAGCAGCAAATTCACTCTCATTCAGACAAATAATCACATTTCACTCATGTTTGTCTTTTTCCTACTGATTTATACATAGAATGAAAAGTTTTTCACATGCAGACCCAAAAAAAAAAGCAATTTTTTTTTTAAAAGTGCATATCTTCACTTCAGAAGCTCATATTAAGTTCCATTTGGCCATACATGCACATTGGACCAATTGATTCCATGTATGCATTGCACAGTCATCTGAAGCACTTTCCAGGCCTGATACACACACGGATTCAAGTTCTGAGCTTAAAACCTCAAAGAAGCGTGTTTTCATGAAAGTGCGCATAGCCACAGTTTCAGTGCTCTAGCTCGCTTCCTGATGGAGATAGCAGCAAATTCACTCTCATTCAGTTAAAAACTCATATTTCACTCATGTTTGTCAATCTCCCACTGAGTTATACTCAGAATGAAAAGTTTTGACATGCAGACCTAAAAAAAGGAAGTGTTTAAAAAAGTGCATATCTGCTCTTCGACGCTAATATTAAGTTCCATATGGCCATACATGCACATTGGACCAATTGATTCCATATATGCATTGCACAGTCATCTGAAGCACTTTCCAGGCAAGATACACACGCGGATTCAAGTTGTGAGCTTAAAACCTCAAAGAAGCGTGTTTTCATGAAAGTGCGTATAGACACAGTTTCAGTGCACTAGCTCGCTTCCTTACGGAGATAGCAGCAAATTCACTCTCATTCAGTCAAATAATCACATTTCACTCATGTTTGTCTTTTTCCTACTGATTTATACACAGAATGAAAAGTTTTCACATGCAGACCCAAAAAAAAGCAAGTTTTTAAAAAAGTGCATATCTTCACTTCAGAAGCTCATATTAAGTTCCATATGGTCATACATGCACATTGGACCAATTGATTCCATATATGCATTGCACAGTCATCTGAAGCACTTTCCAGGCCTGATACACACACGGATTCAAGTTCTGAGAAAAAACCTCAAAGAAGAGTGTTTTCATGAAAGTGCGTATAGCCACAGTTTCAGTGCTCTACCTCGCTTCCTCACGGAGATAGCAGCAAATTCACTCTCATTCAGTCATATAATCACATTTCACTCATGATTGTCTTTTTCCTACTGATTTATACACAGAATGAAAAGTTGTCACATGCACACCTATAAAAAAGCAAGTTTTTAAAAAAGTGCATATCATCACTTCAGAAGCTCATATTAAGTTCCATATGGCCATACATGCACATTGGACCAATTGAGTCCATATATGCATTGCACAATCATCTGAAGTACTTTCCAGGCCTGATACATACACGGATTCAAGTTCTGAGCCTAAAACCCCAAAGAAGCGTGTTTTCATGAAAGTGCATTCGGCCGCAGTTTCAGCGCTCTAGCTCGCTTCCTTACGGAGATAGCAGCAAATTCACTCTCATTCAGTCAAATAATCACATTTCACTCATGTTTGTTTTTTTCCTACTGATTTATAGATAGAATGAAAAGTTTTCACATGCAGACCCAAAAAAAGCAAGTTTTTTAAAAAGTGCATATCTTCACTTCAGAAGCTCATATTAAGTTCCATATGGCCATACATGCACATTGGACTAATTGATTCCATACATGCATTGCACATTCATCTGAAGCACTTTCCAGGCCAGAAACACACACGGATTCAAGTTCTGAGCTTAAAACCCCAAAGAAGCGTGTTTTCATGAAAGTGCATTCGGCCACAGTTTCAGCGCTCTAGCTCGCTTCCTTACGGAGATAGCAGCAAATTCACTCTCATTCAGTCAAATAATCACATTTCACTCATGTTTGTTTTTTTCCTACTGATTTATACATAGAATGAAAAGTTTTCACATGCAGACCCAAAAAAAAGCAAGTTTTTTAAAAAGTGCATATCTTCACTTCAGAAGCTCATATTAAGTTCCATAAGGCCATACATGCACATTGGACCAATTGATTCCATATATGCATTGCACATTCATCTGAAGCACTTTCCAGGCCAGAAACACACACGGATTCAAGTTCTGAGCTTAAAACCTCAAGCGTGTTTTTTCATGAAAGTCGTAAAAGCCACAGATTTCAGTGCTCTGGCTCGCTTCCTTACGGAGATAGCAGCAAATTCACTCTCATTCAGTTATAAACTCATATTTCACTCATGTTTGTCAATCTCCCACTGAGTTATTCTCAGAATGAAAAGTTTTGACATGCAGACCTAAAAAAAGCAAGTTTTTAAAAAAGTGCATGTCTGCTCTTCGACGCTAATATTAAGTTCCATATGGCCATACATGCACATTGGACCAATTGATTCCATATATGCATTGCACAGTGATCTGAAGCACTTTCCAGGCAAGATACATACGCGGATTGAAGTTCTGAGCTTAAAACCTCAAAGAAGCGTGTTTTCATGAAATTGCGTATAGACACAGTTTCAGTGCTCTAGCGCGCTTCCTTACGGAGATAGCAGCAAATTCACTCTCATTCAGTCAAATAATCACATTTCACTCATGTTTGTCTTTTTCCTACTGATTTATACACAGAATGAAAAGTTTTCACATGCAGACCCAAAAAAAAGCAAGTTTTTAAAAAAGTGCATATCTTCACTTCAGAAGCTCATATTAAGTTCCATATGGCCATACATGCAAATTGGACCAATTGATTCCATATTTGCATTGCACAGTCACCTGAAGCACTTTCCAGGCCTGATACACACGCGGATTCAAGTTCTGAGCATAAAACCTCAAAGAAGAGTGTTTTCATGAAAGTGCGTATAGCCACAGTTTCAGTGCTCTACCTCGCTTCCACACGGAGATAGCAGCAAATTCACTCTCATTCAGTCATATAATCACATTTCACTCATGTTTGTCTGTTTCCTACTGATTTATACACAGAATGAAAAGTTTTCACATGCAGACGCAAAAAAAGCAAGTTTTTAAAAAAGTGCATGTCTTCACTTCAGAGGTTTGTATTAAGTTTCAAATGTCCATACATGCACATTGGACCAATCGATGCCATATAAGCATTGCACAGTGATCTGAATCACTTTCCAGGCAAGATACACACACGGATTCAAGTTCTGAGCGTAAAACCTCAAAGAAGCGTGTTTTCATGAAAGTGCATATAACCACAGTTTCAGCGCTTTAGCTCGCTTCCTTACGGAGATAGCAGCAAATTCACTCTCATTCAGTCAAAATATCACATTTCACTCATTTTTGTCCTTTTCCTACTTATTTATACATAGAATGAAAAGTTTTCACATGCAGACCCAAAAAAAGCAAATTTTTTAAAAAGTGCATATCATCACTGCGGAAGCTCATATTAAGTTCCATATGGCCATACATGCACATTGGACCAATTGATTCCATATATGCATTGCACAGTCATCTGAAGCACTTTCCAGGCCTGATACACACACGTATTCAAGTTCTGAGCTTAAAACCTCAAAGAAGCGTGTTTTCATGAATGTGCGTTGAGCCACAGTTTCAGTGCTCTCGCTCGCTTCCTTACGGAGATAGCAGCAAATTCACTCTCATTCAGTTATAAACTCATATTTCACTCATGTTTTTCACTCTCCCACTGAGTAATACTCAGAATGAAATATTTTGAAATGCAGACCTAAAAAAAGCAAGTTTTTAAAAAAGTGCCTATTTGCTTTTCAACGCTTAATATTAAGTTCCATATGGCCATACATTCACATTGGACCAATTGATTCCATATATGCACTGCACAGTAATCTGAAGCACTTTCCAGGCAAGATACACACGCGGATTCAAGTTCTGAGCTTAAAACCTCAAAGAAGCGTGTTTTCATGAAAGTGCGTATATCCACAGCTTCAGTGCTCTAGCGCGTTTCCTTACGGAGATAGCAGCAAATTCACTCTCATTCAGTCAAATAATCACATTTCACTCATGTTTGTCTTTTTCCTACTGATTTATACACAAAATGAAAAGTTTTCACATGCAGACCCAAAAAAAAAACCTTTTTAAAAAAGTGCATATCTTCACTTCTGAAGCTCATATTAAGTTCCATATGGCCATACATGCACATTGGACCAATTGCTTCCATATATGCATTGCACAGTCATCTGAAGCAGTTTCCAGGCCTGATACACACACACGGTTCAAGTTCTGAGCATAAAACCTCAAAAGAAAAGTGTTTTTCATGAAAGTCATTATAGCCACAGTTTCAGTGCTCTACCTCGATTCCTCACAGAGATAGCAGCAAATTCACTCTCATTCAGTCATAATCACATTTCACTCAGGTTTGTCTTTTTCCTACTGATTTATACACAGAATGAAAAGTTTTCACATGCAAACCCAAAAAATAGCAAGTTTTCAAAAAAGTGCATTTCTGAACTTCGGACGTTCATATTAAGTTCCATTTGGCCATACATGCACATTGGAACAATTGATTCCATATATGCATTGCACAGACATATGAAGCACTTTCCAGGCCTGATACACACACGGATTCAAGTTCTGAGCTTAAAACCTCAAAGAAGCGTGTTTTCATGAAAGTGCGTATAGCCACAGTTTCAGCGCTCTAGCTCACTTCCTTGCGGAGATAGCAGCAAATTCACTCTCATTCAGTCATATAATCACATTTCACTCATGTTTGTCACTCTCCCACTGATTTATACACAGAATGAAAAGTTTTCACATGCTGACCCAAAAAATTGCAAGTTTTTAAAAAAGTGCACATCTTCACTTCAGACGCTCATATTAAGTTCCATATGGCCATACATGCACATTGGACCAATTGATTCCATATATGCATTGCAGAGTCATTTGAAGCACTTTCCAGGCCTGATACACACACAGATTCAAGTTCTGAGCTTAAAACCTCAAAGAAGCGTGTTTTCATGAACTTGCGTCTAGCCAAAGTTTCAGTGCTCTAGCTAAGCCGTTCGGAGATAGCAGCAAATTCACTCTCATTCAGTTATAAACTCATATTTCACTCATGTTTGTCACTCTCCCACTGAGATATACTCAGAATAAAAACTTTTGACATGCAGACCTTAAAAAAGCAAGTTTTTAAAAAAGTGTATATCTTCACTTCAGACGTTCATATTAAGTTCCATATGGCAATACATGCACATTGGAATAATTGATTCCATATATGCATTGCACAGTCATATGAAGCATTTTCAGGCAAGATACACACAGTTCAAGTTCTGGCGTAAAACCTCAAAAAGCGTGTTTTCATGAAAGTGCAGATGGCCACAGTTTCAGCGCTCTAGCTTCGCTTCCTTTACGGAGATAGCAAAAATTCACTCTCATTCATTTATAAACTCATATTTCACTCATGTTTTTCACTCTCCCACTGAGTTATACTCAGATTGAAAATTATTGACATGCAGACCTAAAAAAAGCAAGTTTTTAAAAAAGTGCATATCTGCTCTTCGACGGTAATACTAAGTTCCATATGGCCATATATGCACATTGGACCAATTCATTCCATATATGCATTGCACAGTGATCTGAAGCACTTTCCAGGCAAGATACACCGCATGATTCAAGTTCTGAGCTTAAAACCTCAAAAGCGTGTTTTTCATGAAAGTGCGTATAGACACAGTTTCAGTGCTCTAAGCGCGCTTACTTACGGAGATAGCAGCAAATTCACTCTCATTCAGTTATAAACTAATATTTCACCCATGTTTGTCACTCTCCCACTAAGTAATACTCAGTATGAAAAGTTTTGACATGCAGACCTTAAAAAAGCAAGTTTTTAAAAAAGTGCATATCTTCACTTCAGACGTTGATATTAAGTTCCATATGGCCATACAGGCACATTGGACCAAATGATTCCATATATCGTTGCACAGTGATCTGAAGCAATTTCAGGCAAGATACACACACAGTTCAAGTTCTGAGCTGAAAACCTCAAAAAGCATGTTTTTCATGAAAGTGCGTATAGCCACAGTTGCAGTGCTCTAGCTCGCTTCCTTCGGAGATAGCAGCAAATTCACTCTCATTCAGTCATATTCACTCATGTTTGTCTTTTTTCCTACTGATTTATACACAGAATGAAAAGTTTTTCACATGCAGACCCAAAAAAAAAAGCAAGTTTTTTAAAAAGTGCATTTCTTCACTTCAGGCGCTCATATTAAGTTCCATATGGCCATACATGCACATTGGACCAATTGATTCCATATATGCATTGCACAGTCATCTGAAGCACTTTCCAGGCCTGATACACACACGGATTCAAGTTCTGAGCGTAAAACCTCAAAGAAGCGTGTTTTCATGAAAGTGCATATCGCCACAGTTTCAGCGCTCTGGTTAAAGCTTCCTTCACGGAGATAGCAGCAAATTCACTCTCATTCAGTCAAATAATCACATTTCACTCATGTTTGTCACTCTCCCACTGATTTATACACAGAATTAAAAGTTTTCACATGCAGACCCAAAAAACAGGAAATTTTTAAAAAAGTGCATATCTTCACTTCAGACGTTCATATTAAATTACATATGGCCATACATGCACATGGACCAATTGATACCATATATGCATTGCACAGTCATATGAAGCACTTTCCAGGCCTGATGCAGACACGGATTCAAGTTCTGAGCTTAAAACCTCAAAGAAGCGTATTTTCATGAAAGTGCATAGAGCCACAGTTTCAGCGCTCTAGCTCGTTTCCAGATGGAGATAGCAGCAAATTCACTCTCATTCAGTCAAATAATCACATTTCACTCATGTTTTCTTTTTCCTACTGATTTATACACAGAATGAAAAGTTTTCACATGCAGACCCAAAAAAAGCAAGTTTTTAAAAAAGTGCATATCTTCACTTCAGAAGCTCATATTAAGTTCCATATGGCCATACATGCACATTGGACCAATTGAGTCCATATATGCATTGCACAGTCATCTGAAGCACTTTCCAGGCCTGATACACACACGGATTCAAGTTCTGAGCCTAAAACCTCAAAGAAGCGTGTTTTCATGAAAGTGCATATGGCCACAGTTTCAGCGCTCTAGCTCGCTTCCTTACGGAGATAGCAGCAAATTCACTCTCATTCAGTCAAATAATCACATTTCACTCATGTTTGTCTTTTTCCTACTGATTTATACACAGAATGAAAAGTTTTCACATGCAGACCCAAAAAAAAGCAAGTTTTTTAAAAAGTGCATATCTTCACTTCAGAAGCTCATATTAAGTTCCATATGGCCATACTTGCACATTGGACCAATTGATTCCATATATGCATTGCACAGTCATCTGAAGCACTTTCCAGGCCTGATACACACACGGATTCAAGTTCTGAGCCTAAAACCTCAAAGAAGCGTGTTTTCATGAAAGTGCGTATAGACACAGTATCAGTACTCTAGCACGCTTCCTTACGGAGATAGCAGCAAATTCACTCTCATTCAGTCAAATAATCACATTTCACTCATGTTTGTCTTTTTCCTACTGATTTATACACAGAATGAAAAGTTTTCACATGCAGACCCAAAAAAAAGCAAGTTTTTAAAAAGTGCATATCTTCACTTCAGAAGCTCATATTAAGTTCCATATGGTCATACATGAACATTGGACCAATTGATTCCATATATGCATTGCACAGTCATCTGAAGCACTTTCCAGGGCTGATACACACACGGATTCAAGTTCTGAGCATAAAACCTCAAGAAGAGTGTTTTTTCATGAAAAAAGATATAGCCACAGTTTCAGTGCTCTACCTCGCTTCCTTACGGAGATAGCAGCAAATTCACTCTCATTCAGTCATATAATCACATTTCACTCATGTTTGTCTTTTTCCTACTGATTTATACACAGAATGAAAAGTTGTCACATGCACACCTATAAAAAAGCAAGTTTTTAAAAAAGTGCATATCATCACTTCAGAAGCTCATATTAAGTTCCATATGTCCATACATGCACATTGGACCAATTGAGTCCATATATGCATTGCACAGTCATCTGAAGCACTTTCCAGGCCTGATACATACTGCAGTTCAAGTTCTGAGCCTAAAACCTCAAAAAGCGTGTTTTCATGAAAGTGCATATGGCCACAGTTTCAGCGCTCTAGCTCGCTTCCTTACGGAGATAGCAGCAAATTCACTCTCATTCAGTCAAATAATCACATTTCACTCATGTTTGTTTTTTTCCTACTGATTTATACATAGAATGAAAAGTTTTCACATGCAGAACCAAAAAAAAGCAAGTTGTTTAAAAAGTGCATATCTTCACTTCAGAAGCTCATATTAAGTTTCATATGGCCATACATGCACATTGGACCAATTGATTCAATATATGCATTGCACATTCATCTGAAGCACTTTCCAGGCCTGATACACACACGGATTCAAGTTCTGAGCTTAAAACCTCAAAGAAGCGTGTTTTCATGAAAGTGCGTATAGCCACAGTTTCAGTGCTCTAGCTCGCTTCCTTACGGAGATAGAAGCGAATTCACTCTCATTCAGCTATAAACTCATATTTCACTCATGTTTGTCAATCTCCCACTGAGTTATTCTCAGAATGAAAAAGTTTTGACATGCAGACCTGAAAAAAAAAGCAAGTTTTTAAAAAGTGCATATCTGCTCTTCGACGCTAATATTAAGTTCCATATGGCCATACATGCACATTGGACCAATTGATTCCATATATGCATTGCACAGTGATCTGAAGCACTTTCCAGGCAAGATACACCGCAGCGGATTGAAGTTCTGAGCTTAAAACCTCAAAAAGCGTGTTTTTCATGAAAGTGCGTATAGACACAGTTTCAGTGCTCTAGCGCGCTTCCTTACGGAGATTGTAGCAAATTCACTCTCATTCAGTCAAATAATCACATTTCACTCATGTTTGTCTTTTTCCTACTGATTTATACACAGAATGAAAAGTTTTCACATGCAGACCCAAAAAAAAAGCAAGTTTTTAAAAAAGTGCATATCTTCACTTCAGAAGCTCATATTAAGTTCCATATGGCCATACATGCAAATTGGACCAATTGATTCCATATTTGCATTGCACAGTCACCTGAAGCACTTTCCAGGCCTGATACACACACGGATTCAAGTTCTGAGCATAAAACCTGAAAGAAGAGTGTTTTCATGAAAGTGCGTATAGCCACAGTTTCAGTGCTCTACCTCGCTTCCTCACGGAGATAGCAGCAAATTCACTCTCATTCAGTCATATAATCACATTTCACTCATGTTTGTCTTTTTCCTACTGATTTATACACAGAATGAAAAGTTTTCACATGCAGACGCAAAAAAAGCAAGTTTTTAAAAAAGTGCATATCTTCACTTCAGAGGCTTGTATTAAGTTTCAAATGGACATACATGCACATTGGACCAATCGATGCCATATAAGCATTGCACAGTGATCAGAAGCACTTTCCAGGCAAGATACACGCACGGATTCAAGTTCTGAGCTTAAAACCACAGTTACAGTGCTCTAGCTCGCTTCCTTTCGGAGATAGCAGCAAATTAACTCTCATTCAGTCAAATAATCACATTTCACTCATGTTTTTCTTTTTCCTACTGATTTATACACAGAATGAAAAGTTTTCACATGCAGACCCAAAAAAAAGCAAGTTTTTAAAAAAGTGCATATCTTCACTTCAGAAGCTCACATTAAGTTACATATGGCCATACATGCACATTGGACCAATTGCTTCCATATATGCATTGCACAGTCATCTGAAGCACTTTCCAGGCCTGATACACACACGGATTCAAGTTCTGAGCATAAAACCTCAAAGAAAAGTGTTTTCATGAAAGTGCGTATAGCCACAGTTTCAGTGCTCTACCTCGATTCCTCACGGAGATAGCAGCAAATTCACTCTCATTCAGTCATATAATCACATTTCACTCATGTTTGTCTTTTTCCTACTGATTTATACACAGAATGAAAAGTTTTCACGTGCAAACCCAAAAAATTGCAAGTTTTAAAAAAAGTGCATATCTTAACTTCAGACATTCATATTAAGTTCCATTTGGCCATACATGCACAATGGACCAATTGATTCCATATATGCATTGCACAGTCATATGAAGCACTTTCCAGGCCTGATACACACACGGATTCAAGTTCTGAGCGTAAAACCTCAAAGAAGCGTGTTTTCATGAAAGTGCATATAGCCACAGGTTCAGGGCTCTGGCTTCCTTCCTTACGGAGATATCAGCAAATTCACTCTCATTCAGTCAAATAATCACATTTCACTCATGTTTGTCTTTTTCCTCCTGATTTATACACAGAATGAAAAGTTTTCACATGCAGACCCAAAAAAGGCAAGTTTTTTAAAAAGTGCATATCTTCACTTCAGAAGCTCATATTAAGTTCCATATGGCCATACATGCACATTTGACCAATTGATTTCATATACGCATTCCACAGTCATCTGAAGCACTTTCCAGGCCTGATTCACACACGGAGTTCAAGTTCTGGCGTAAAACCTCAAAAGCGTGTTTTTCATGAAAGTGCATATCGCCACAGTTTCAGCGCTCCAGTTCGCTTCCTTACGGAGATAGCAGCAAATTCACTCTCATTCAGTCAAATAATCACATTTCACTCATGTTTGTCACTCTCCCACTGATTTATACACAGAATGAAAAGTTTTCACATGCAGACCCAAAAACAGAAATTTTTTAAAAAGTGCATATCTTCACTTCAGGCGTTCATATTAAATTACATATGGCCATACATGCACATGGACCAATTGATACCATATATGCATTGCACAGTCATCTGAAGCACTTTCCAGGCCTGATGCAGACCACAGTTCAAGTTCTGAGCTTAAAACCTCAAAGAAGCGTATTTTCATGAAAGTGCATAGAGCCACAGTTTCAGCGCTCTAGCTTCGTTTCCAGATGGAGATAGCAGCAAATTCACTCTCATTCAGTCAAATAATCACATTTCACTCATGTTTTTCTTTTTCCTACTGATTTTTTACACAGAATGAAAAGTTTTCACATGCAGACCCAAAAAAGCAAGTTTTTAAAAAGTGCATATCTTCACTTCAGAAGCTCATATTAAGTTCCATATGGCCATACTTGCACATTGGACCAGGCCTGATTCCAGTTCAAGTTCTGCCTAAAACCTTGTTTTCATGAAAGTCATCTGAGCGCTCTAGCAGCTTTTACGGAGATAGGCCATTCAGTCAAATAATCACACTCATGTTTGTCTTTTTCAATTTTCTGAAAAAGCCTAAAACAGGTTTTTTTAAAAAGTGTTTTCATGAAAGTGCATATGGCCATTGGACCAATTGATTTCATGCATTGCACAGTCATCTCTAGGCCTGATCAGTTCAAGTTTCCTAAAACCTACGGAGATAGCATAGCAAGTTTCACTCTCATTCAGTCAAATAATCACATTTCACTCATGTTTTTTTTTTTTCCTACTGATTTATACATAGAATGAAAAGTTTTCACATGCAGACCCAAAAAAAAGCAAGTTTTTTAAAAAGTGCATATCTTCACTTCAGAAGCTCATATTAAGTTCCATATGGCCATACTTGCACATTGGACCAATTGATTCCATATATGCATTGCACAGTCATCTGAAGCACTTTCCAGGCCTGATACACACCACGATTCAAGTTCTGAGCTTAAAACCTCAAAGAAGCGTGTTTTCATGAAAGTGCGTATAGCCACAGTTTCAGTGCTCTAGCTCGCTTCCTTATGGAGATAGCAGCAAATTCACTCTCATTCAGTTATAAACTCATATTTCACTCATGTTTGTCAATCTCCCACTGAGTTATACTCAGAATGAAAAGTTTTGACATGCAGAGCTAAAAAAAGCAAGTTTTTAAAAAAGTGCATATCTGCTCTTCGACGCAAATATTAAGTTCCATATGGCCATACATGCACATTGGAACAATTGATTACATATATGCATTGCACAGTCATCTGAAGCACTTTCCAGGCAAGATACACACGCGGATTCAAGTTGTGAGCTTAAAACCTCAAAGAAGCGTGTTTTCATGAAAGTGCGTATAAACACAGTATCAGTCCTCTAGCACGCTTCCTTACGGAGATAGCAGCAAATTCACTCTCATTCAGTCAAATAATCACATTTCACTCATGTTTGTCTTTTTCCTACTGATTTATACACAGAATGAAAAGTTTTCACATGCAGACCCAAAAAAAAGCAAGTTTTTAAAAAAGTGCATATCTTCACTTCAGAAGCTCATATTAAGTTCCATATGGTCATACATGAACATTGGACCAATTGATTCCATATATGCATTGCACAGTCATCTGAAGCACTTTCCAGGGCTGATACACACACGGATTCAAGTTCTGAGCATAAAACCTCAAAGAAGAGTGTTTTCATGAAAGTGCGTATAGCCACAGTTTCAGTGCTCTACCTCGCTTCCTTACGGAGATAGCAGCAAATTCACTCTCATTCAGTCATATAATCACATTTCACTCATGTTTGTCTTTTTCCTACTGATTTATACACAGAATGAAAAGTTGTCACATGCACACCTATAAAAAAGCAAGTTTTTAAAAAAGTGCATATCATCACTTCAGAAGCTCATATTAAGTTCCATATGTCCATACATGCACATTGGACCAATTGAGTCCATATATGCATTGCACAGTCATCTGAAGCACTTTCCAGGCCTGATACATACACGGATTCAAGTTCTGAGCCTAAAACCTCAAAGAAGCGTGTTTTCATGAAACTGCATATGGCCACAGTTTCAGCGCTCTAGCCTTCCTTCCTTTTACGGAGATGGCAGCAAATTCACTCTCATTCAGTCAAATAATCACATTTCACTCATGTTTTTTTTTTTCCTACTGATTTATACATAGAATGAAAAAGTTTTCACATGCAGAACCAAAAAAAAAGCAAGTTTTTTAAAAAGTGCATATCTTCACTTCAGAAGCTCATATTAAGTTTCATATGGCCATACATGCACATTGGACCAATTGATTCAATATATGCATTGCACATTCATCTGAAGCACTTTCCAGGCCTGATACACACACGATTCAAGTTCTGAGCTTAAAACCTCAAAGAAGCGTGTTTTCATGAAAGTGCGTATAGCCACAGTTTCAGTGCTCTAGCTCGCTTCCTTACGGAGATAGAAGCAAATTCACTCTCATTCAGCTATAAACTCATATTTCACTCATGTTTGTCAATCTCCCACTGAGTTATTCTCAGAATGAAAAGTTTTGACATGCAGACCTGAAAAAAGCAAGTTTTTAAAAAAGTGCATATCTGCTCTTCGACGCTAATATTAAGTTCCATATGGCCATACATGCACATTGGACCAATTGATTCAATATATGCATTGCACAGTGATCTGAAGCACTTTCCAGGCAAGATACACACGCGGATTGAAGTTCTGAGCTTAAAACCTCAAAGAAGCGTGTTTTCATGAAAGTGCGTATAGACACAGTTTCAGTGCTCTAGCGCGCTTCCTTACGGAGATTGTAGCAAATTCACTCTCATTCAGTCAAATAATCACATTTCACTCATGTTTGTCTTTTTCCTACTGATTTATACACAGAATGAAAAGTTTTCACATGCAGACCCAAAAAAAAGCAAGTTTTTAAAAAAGTGCATATCTTCACTTCAGAAGCTCATATTAAGTTCCATATGGCCATACATGCAAATTGGACCAATTGATTCCATATTTGCATTGCACAGTCACCTGAAGCACTTTCCAGGCCTGATACACACACGGATTCAAGTTCTGAGCATAAAACCTGAAAGAAGAGTGTTTTCATGAAAGTGCGTATAGCCACAGTTTCAGTGCTCTACCTCGCTTCCTCACGGAGATAGCAGCAAATTCACTCTCATTCAGTCATATAATCATATTTCACTCATGTTTGTCTTTTTCCTACTGATTTATACACAGAATGAAAAGTTTTCACATGCAGACGCAAAAAAAGCAAGTTTTTAAAAAAGTGCATATCTTCACTTCAGAGGCTTGTATTAAGTTTCAAATGGACATACATGCACATTGGACCAATCGATGCCATATAAGCATTGCACAGTGATCAGAAGCACTTTCCAGGCAAGATACACGTACGGATTCAAGTTCTGAGCTTAAAACCTGAAAAGAAGCGTGTTTTCAAGAAAGTGCGTATAACCACAGTTACAGTGCTCTAGCTCGCTTCCTTTCGGAGATAGCAGCAAATTAACTCTCATTCAGTCAAATAATCACATTTCACTCATGTTTTTCTTTTTCCTACTGATTTATACACAGAATGAAAAGTTTTCACATGCAGACCTAAAAAAAAGCAAGTTTTTAAAAAAGGGCATATCTTCACTTCAGAAGCTCATATTAAGTTACATATGGCCATACATGCACATTGGACCAATTGCTTCCATATATGCATTGCACAGTCATCTGAAGCACTTTCCAGGCCTGATACACACACGGATTCAAGTTCTGAGCATAAAACCTCAAAGAAAAGTGTTTTCATGAAAGTGCGTATAGCCACAGTTTCAGTGCTCTACCTCGATTCCTCACGGAGATAGCAGCAAATTCACTCTCATTCAGTCATATAATCACATTTCACTCATGTTTGTCTTTTTCCTACTGATTTATACACAGAATGAAAAGTTTTCACGTGCAAACCCAAAAAATTGCAAGTTTTAAAAAAAGTGCATATCTTCACTTCAGACATTCATATTAAGTTCCATTTGGCCATACATGCACAATGGACCAATTGATTCCATATATGCATTGCACAGTCATATGAAGCACTTTCCAGGCCTGATACACACACGGATTCAAGTTCTGAGCGTAAAACCTCAAAGAAGCGTGTTTTCATGAAAGTGCATATGGACACAGTTTCAGCGCTCAAGCTCGCATCCTTACGGAGATAGCAGCAAATTCACTCTCATTCAGTCAAATAATCACATTTCACTCATGTTTGTCTTTTTCCTCCTGATTTATACACAGAATGAAAAGTTTTCACATGCAGACCCAAAAAAAGGCAAGTTTTTTAAAAAGTGCATATCTTCACTTCAGAAGCTCATATTAAGTTCCATATGGCCATACATGCACATTTGACCAATTGATTTCATATACGCATTCCACAGTCATCTGAAGCACTTTCCAGGCCTGATTCACACACGGATTCAAGTTCTGAGCGTAAAACCTCAAAGAAGCGTGTTTTCATGAAAGTGCATATGGACACAGTTTCAGCGCTCAAGCTCGCATCCTTACGGAGATAGCAGCAAATTCACTCTCATTCAGTCAAATAATCACATTTCACTCATGTTTGTCTTTTTCCTACTGATTTATACACAGAATGAAAAGTTTTCACATGCAGACCGAAAAAAAAGGCAAGTTTTTTAAAAAGTGCATATCTTCACTTCAGAAGCTCATATTAAGTTCCATATGGTCATACATGCACATTGGACCAATTGATTCCATATATGCATTGCACAGTCATCTGAAGCACTTTCCAGGCCTGATACACACACGGATTCAAGTTCTGAGCTTAAAACCTCAAAGAAGCGTGTTTTCATGAAAGTGCGTATAGCCACAGTTACAGCGCTCTAGCTCACTTCCTTGCGGAGATGGCAGCATATTCACTCTCATTCAGTCATATAATCACATTTCACTCATATTTGTCACTCTCCCACTGATTTATACACAGAATGAAAAGTTTTCACATGCTGACCCAAAAAATAGCAAGTTTTTAAAAAAGTGCATATCTTCACTTCAGACGCTCATATTAAGTTCCATATGACCATACATGCACATTGGACAAATTGATTCCATATATGCATTGCAGAGTCATTTGAAGCACTTTCCAGGCCTGATACACACACGGATTCAAGTTCTGAGCTTAAAACCTCAAAGAAGCGTGTTGTCATGAAAGTGCGTATAGCCACAGTTTCAGCGTTCTAGCTCGCTTCCTTACGGAGATAGCAGGAAATTCACTCTCATTCAGTCAAATAATCACATTTCACTCATGTTTGTTTTTTTCCCACTGATTTATACATAGAATGAAAAGTTTTCACATGCAGACCCAAAAAAAAGCAAGTTTTTTAAAAAGTGCATATCTTCACTTCAGAAGCTCATATTAAGTTTCATATGGCCATACATGCACATTGGACCAATTGATTCAATATATGCATTGCACATTCATCTGAAGCACTTTCCAGGCCTGATACACACACGGATTCAAGTTCTGAGCTTAAAACCTCAAAGAAGCGTGTTTTCATGAAAGTGCGTATAGCCACAGTTACAGCGCTCTAGCTCACTTCCTTGCGGAGATGGCAGCATATTCACTCTCATTCAGTCATATAATCACATTTCACTCATATTTGTCACTCTCCCACTGATTTATACACAGAATGAAAAGTTTTCACATGCAGACGCAAAAAAAGCAAGTTTTAAAAAAAGTGCATATCTTAACTTCAGACATTCATATTAAGTTCCATATGGCCATACATGCACATTGGACCAATTGATCCCATATATGCATTGCAGAGTCATTTGAAGCACTTTCCAGGCCTGATACACACACGGATTCAAGTTCTGAGCGTAAAACCTCAAAGAAGCGTGTTTTCATGAAAGTGCAAAAGCCAAAGTTTCACTACGGAGATAGCAGCAAATTCACTCTCATTCAGTCAAATTATCACATTTCACTCATGTTTGTCTTTTTCCTACTGATTTATACATAGAATGAAAAGTTTTCACATGCAGACGCAAAAAAAGCAAGTTTTACAAAAAGTGCATATCTTAACTTCAGAAGCTCATATTAAGTTCCATATGGCCATACATGCACATTGGACCAATTGATCCCATATATGCATTGCAGAGTCATTTGAAGCACTTTCCAGGCCCTGATACACACGCAGTTCAAGTTCTGGCGTAAAACCTCAAAGAAGCGTGTTTTCATGAAAGTGCAAAAAGCCACAGTTTCAGCGCTTTAGCTCGCTTCCTTACGGAGATAGCAGCAAATTCACTCTCATTCAGTCAAATTATCACATTTCACTCATGTTTGTCTTTTTCCTACTGATTTATACATAGAATGAAAAGTTTTCACATGCAGACCCAAAAAAAAGCAAGTTTTTAAAAAGTGCATATCTTCACTTCAGAACTCATATTAAGTTCCATATGGCCATACATGCACATTGGACCAATTGATTCCATATATGCATTGCACAGTCATCTGAAGCACTTTCCAGGCCTGATACACACCGGATTCAAGTTCTGCATTGTAAAACCTCAAAGAAGCGTGTTTTTTCATGAAAGTGCAAAAGCCACAGTTTCAGGCCTTCGGAGATAGAGCAAACTCTCATTCAGTCAAATTATCACGGATGTTTGTTTTTTTTCCTACTGATTTATACATAGAATGAAAAACCTCAAAAATAGCAAGATTTTTTAAAGCGTGCATATTTCTTCAGAAGCTCATATTAAGTGGCCATAACATTGGACCAATTGATTCCATATATGCATTGCACAGTCATCTGAAGCACTTTCCAGGCCTGCTTTCGGTTCAAGTTCTGAGCTTAAAACCTCAAAGAAGCGTGTTTTCAGAAAGTAGATAGCCACAGTTTTCACTCTCATTCAGTCAAATTATCATTCAGTTATGAACTCATATTTCACTGATGTTTGTCAATCTCCCTGAGTTATTCAGAATGAAAAACATGCAGAGCTAAAAAAGCAAGTTTTTAAAAAGTGCATACATACATGCACATTGGACCAATTGATTCAATATATGCATTGCACAGTCATCGAAAAGGCAAGATACACACGCGGATTCAAGTTCTTTAAAACCTCAAAGAAGCGTGTTTTTCATGCGGAGATATATCATATAATCATATTTCACTGATGTTTGTCTCAATTTAACTGTTTATACTCAGAATGAAATGGCCAAAAATGCAAGTTGGAAAAAGTGCATATCTTAACTCCATACATGCATATTAAGTTCCATTTGATACATGCACAATGGACCAATTGATTCCAAATAAGCATTCACAGTCATAAAACACTTTCCAAAGAAGCGGATTTTTTAAAAAAGCATATAGCCACAGTTTCAGGGCTCTGGCTCGCTTCCTTACGGAGATATCAGCAAATTCACTCTCATTCAGTCAAATAATCACATAATCATGTTTGTCTTTTTTCCTCCTGATTTATATACACAGAATTTTTACATGCAGACCAAAAAAAAGGCAGTTTTTTGCATATCTTCACTTCAGAAGCTCATTCATATTAAGTTCCATATGGCCATACATGCACATTTGGACCAATTGATTTCATATATGCAAGTTTTAAACAGTCATCTGAAGCACTTTCCAGGCCTGATACACACATTGGACCAATTGATTCAAGTTCTGAGCGTAAAACCTCAAAGAAGCGTGTTTTTCATGAAAGTGCATATGGACACAGTTTCAGGCCGGAGATGCAGCAAATTCACTCTCATTCAGTCAAATAATCAATGTTTGTTTTTTTCCTACTGATTTATACACAGAATGAAAAAGTTTTTTCACATGCAGACCCCAAAAAAGGCAAGTTTTTAAAAAAGTGCATAAACTTCTCATATTAAGTTTCATATGGCCATACATGCACATTGGACCAATTGATTCAATATATGCATTGCACATTCATCTGAAGCACTTTCAGGCCTGATACACACAAAGTTCTGAGCTTAAAACCTCAAAGAAGCGTGTTTTCATGTTTCAGCGCTCTAGCTCACTTCCTTGCGGAGATGGCAGCAAATTCACTCTCATTCAGTCAAATAATCACATTTCACTCATATTTGTCTTTCCTACTGATTTATACACAGAATGAAAAAGTTTTTCACATGCAGACAAAAAAAAAAAGCAAGATTTTTTAAAAAAGTGCATATCTTAACTTCAGACATTCATATTAAGTTCCATATGGCCATACATGCACATTGGACCAATTGATCCCATATATGCATTGCAGAGTCATTTGAAGCACTTTCCAGGCCTGATACACACACGGATTCAAGTTCTGAGCGTAAAACCTCAAAGAAGCGTGTTTTCATGAAAGTGCAAAAAGCCACAGTTTCAGCGCTTTAGCTCGCTTCCTTACGGAGATAGCAGCAAATTCACTCTCATTCAGTCAAATTATCACATTTCACTCATGTTTGTCTTTTTCCTACTGATTTATACATAGAATGAAAAGTTTTCACATGCAGACCCAAAAAAAGCAAGTTTTAAAAAAAGTGCATATCTTAACTTCAGAAGCTCATATTAAGTTCCATATGGCCATACATGCACATTGGACCAATTGATCCCATATATGCATTGCACAGTCATCTGAAGCACTTTCCAGGCCTGATACACACACGGATTCAAGTTCTGAGCTTAAAACCTCAAAGAAGCGTGTTTTTCATGAAAGTGCAAAAAGCCACAGTTTCAGCGCTTTAGCTCACTTCCTTCACGGAGATAGCAGCAAATTCACTCTCATTCAGTCAAATTATCACATTTCACTCATGTTTGTCTTTTTCCTACTGATTTATACATAGAATGAAAAGTTTTCACATGCAGACCCAAATAAAAGCAAGTTTTTTAAAAAGTGCATATCTTCACTTCAGAAGCTCATATTAAGTTCCATATGGCTATACATGCACATTGGACCAATTGATTCCATATATGCATTGCACAGTCATCTGAAGCACTTTCCAGGCCTGATACACACGGATTCAAGTTCTGAGCTTAAAACCTCAAAAAGCGTGTTTTCATGAAATAGGTAGAGCCACCTCGGAGATAGCACAAATTCACACTCATTCACTTATTAACTCATATTTCACTCATGTTTGTCACTCTCCCACTGAGTTATACTCAGAATGAAATGCTTTGACATGCAGACCTAAAAAAAGCAAGTTTTTAAAAAAGTGCATATCTGCTTTTCAACGCTAATATTAAGTTCCATATGGCCATACATGCACATTGGACCAATTGATTCCATATATGCATTCCACAGTCATCTGAAGCACTTTCCAGGCCTGATACACACACGGATTCAAGTTCTTAGCGTAAAACCTCAAAGAAGCGTGTTTTCATGAAAGTGCGTATAGCCACAGTTTCAGCGCTCTAGCTCACTTCGTTGCGGAGATAGCAGCAAATTCACTCTCATTCAGTCATATAATCACATTTCACTCATATTTGTCACTCTCCCACTGATTTATACACAGAATGAAAAGTTTTCACATGCTGACCCAAAAAATAGCAAGTTTTTAAAAAAAGTGCATATCTTCACTTCAGACGCTCATATTAAGTTCCATATGGCCATACATGCACATTGGACCAATTGATTCCATATATGCATTGCAGAGTCATTTGAAGCACTTTCAAGGCCTGATACACACACGGATTCAAGTACTGAGCTTAAAACCTCAAAGAAGCGTGTTGTCATGAAAGTGCGTATAGCCACAGTTTCAGTGCTCTAGCTCGCTTCCTTACGGAGATAGCAGCAAATTCAATCTCATTCAGTTATAAAGTCATATTTCACTCATATTTGTCACTCTACCACTGAGGTATACTCAGAATAAAAAGTTTTGACATGCAGACCTTAAAAAAGCAAGTTTTTAAAAAAGTGCATATCTGCTCTTCGACGGTAATACAAAGTTCCATATGGCCATATATGCACATTGGACCAATTCATTCCATATATGCATTGCACAGTGATCTGAAGCACTTTCCAGGGAAAAAATACACACGCGGATTCAAGTTCTGAGCTTAAAACCTCAAAGAAGCGTGTTTTCATGAAAGTGTGTCTAGACACAGTTTCAGTGCTCTAGCTCGCTTCCTTACGGAGATAGCAGCAATTTCACTCTCATTCAGTTATAAAGTCATATTTCACTCATATTTGTCACTCTAGCACTGAGTTATACTCAGAATGAAAAGTTTTGACATGCAGACCTAAAAAAAAACAAGTATTTAAAAAAGTGCATATCTTCACTTCAGACTTTCATATTAAGTTCCATATGGCCATACATGCACATTGGACCAATTGATTACATATATGCATTGCACAGTCATATGAAGCACTTTCCAGGCCTGATACACACACGGATTCAAGTTCTGAGCTTAAAACCTCAAAGAAGCGTGTTTTCATGAACTTGCGTCTAGCCAAAGTTTCAGTGCTCTAACTCGCTTCCTGACGGAGATAGCAGCAAATTCACTCTCATTCAGTTATAAACTCATATTTCACTCATGTTTGTCACTCTCCCACTGAGGTATACTCAGAATAAAAAGTTTTGACATGCAGAACTGAAAAAAGCAAGTTTTTAAAAAAGTGTATATCTTCACTTCAGACTTTCATATTAAGTTCCATATGGCCATACATGCACATTGGACTAATTGATTCCATATATGCATTGCACAGTCATATGAAGCACTTTCCAGGCAAGATACACACACAGATTCAAGTTCTGAGCGTAAAACCTCAAAGAAGCGTGTTTTCATGAAAGTGCATATAGCCACAGTTTCAGCGCTCTAGCTCGCTTCCTTACGGAGATAGCAAAAAATTCACTCTCATTCAGTTATAAACTCATATTTCACTCATGTTTTTCACTCTCCCACTGAGTTATACTCAGAATGAAAAGTATTGACATGCAGACCTAAAGAAAGCAAGTTTTTAAAAAAGTGCATATCTGCTCTTCGACGGTAATACTAAGTTCCATATGGCCATATATGCACATTGGACCAATTCATTCCATATATGCATTGCACAGTGATCTGAAGCACTTTCCAGGCAAGATACACACGCGGATTCAAGTTCTGAGCTTAAAACCTCAAAGAAGCGTGTTTTCATGAAAGTGCGTATAGACACAGTTTCAGTGCTCTCACGCGCTTACTTACGGAGATAGCAGCAAATTCACTCTCATTCAGTCATATTCACTCATGTTTGTCTTTTTCCTACTGATTTATACACAGAATGAAAAGTTTTCACATGCAGACCAAAAAAAAGCAAGTTTTTAAAAAAGTGCATATCTTCACTTCAGAAGCTCATATTAAGTTCCATATGGCCATACATGCACATTGGACCAATTGAGTCCATATATGCATTGCACAGTCATCTGAAGCACTTTCCAGGCCTGATACACACACGGATTCAAGTTCTGAGCGTAAAACCTCAAAGAAGCGTGTTTTCATGAAAGTGCATATCGCCACAGTTGCAGTGCTCTAGCTCGCTTCCTTACGGAGATAGCAGCAAATTCACTCTCATTCAGTCAAATAATCACATTTCACTCAGGTTTGTCTTTTTCCTACTGATTTATACACAGAATGAAAAGTTTTCACATGCAGACCCAAAAAAAGGCAAGTTTTTTAAAAAGTGCATATCTTCACTTCAGAAGCTCATATTAAGTTCCATATGGCCATACATGCACATTGGACCAATTGATTCCATATACGAATTGCACAGTCATCTGAAGCACTTTCCAGGCCTGATACACACACGGATTCAAGTTCTGAGCGTGAAACCTCAAAGAAGTGTGTTTTCATGAAAGTGCATATAGCCACAGTTTCAGCGCTCGAGCTCGCTTCCTTACGGAGATAGCAGCAAATTCACTCTCATTCAGTCAAATAATCACATTTCACTCATGTTTGTCTTTTTCCTACTGATTTATACACAGAATGAAAAGTTTAAACATGCAGACGCAAAAAAAGGCAAGTTTTTTAAAAAGTGCATATCTTCACTTCAGAAGCTCATATTAAGTTCCATATGGCCATACATGCACATTGGACCAATTGATTCCATATATGCATTGCACAGTCATCTGAAGCACTTTCCGGGCCTGATACACACACGGATTCAAGTTCTGAGCTTAAAACCTCAAAAAGCGTTTTGTCATGAAAGCGCATTATAGCCACAGTTTCAGTGCTCTAGCTCGCTTCCTTACGGAGATAGCAGCAAATTCACTCTCATTCAGTTATAAAGTCATATTTCACTCATATTTGTCACTCTAGCACTGAGTTATACTCAGAATGAAAAGTTTTGACATGCAGACTAAAAAAAAAGCAAGTTTTTAAAAAAAGTGCATATCTTCACTTCAGACTTTCATACAAAGTTCCATATGGCCATACATGCACATTGGACCAATTGATTACATATATGCATTGCACAGTCATATGAAGCACTTTCCAGGCCTGATACACACACGGATTCAAGTTCTGAGCTTAAAACCTCAAAGAAGCGTGTTTTCATGAACTTGCGTCTAGCCAAAGTTTCAGTGCTCTAGCTCGCTTACTTACGGAGATAGCAGCAAATTCACTCTCATTCAGTTATAAACTTACATTTCACTCATGTTTGTGTTTTTCCTACTGATTTATATACAGAATGAAAAGTTTTCACATGCAGACCACAAAAAAAAAGCAATTTTTTAAAAAAGTGCATATCTTCACTTCAGGAGCTCATATTAAGTTCCATATGGCCATACAGGCACATTGGACCAATAGATTCCATATTTGCATTGCACAGTCATCTGAAGCACTTTCCAGGCCTGATACACACACGGATTAAAGTTCTGAGCATAAAACCTCAAAGAAGAGTGTTTTCATGAAAGTGCGTATAGCCACAGTTTCAATGCTCTACCTCGCTTCCTCACGGAGATAGGAGCAAATTCACTCTCATTCAGTCATATAATCACATTTCACTCATGTTTGTCTTTTTCCTACTGATTTATACACAGAATGAAAAGTTTTCACATGCAGACCCAAAAAAAAGCAAGTTTTGAAAAAAGTGTATATCTTCACTTCAGACGTTCATATTAAGTTCCATATGGCAATACATGCACATTGGAATAATTGATTCCATATATGCATTTCACAGTCATATGAAGCACTTTCCAGGCAAGATACACACACGGATTCAAGTTCTGAGCGTAAAACCTCAAAGAAGCGTGTTTTCATGAAAGTGCATATTGCCACAGTTACAGCGCTCTAGCTCGCTTCCTTACGGAGATAGCAAAAAATTCACTCTCATTCATTTATAAACTCATATTTCACTCATGTTTTTCACTCTCCCACTGAGTTATACTCAGATTGAAAAGTATTGACATGCAGACCTAAAAAAAGCAAGTTTTTAAAAAAGTGCATATCTGCTCTTCGACGGTAATACTAAGTTCCATATGGCCATATATGCACATTGGACCAATTCATTCCATATATGCATTGCACAGTGATCTGAAGCACTTTCCAGGCAAGATACACACGCGGATTCAAGTTCTGAGCTTAAAACCTCAAAGAAGCGTGTTTTCATGAAAGTGCGTATAGACACAGTTTCAGTGCTCTAGCGCGCTTACTTACGGAGATAGCAGCAAATTCACTCTCATTCAGTTATAAACTAATATTTTGTTTGTTTTCCCACTAAGTTATACACAGTATGAAAAGTTTTGACATGCAGACCTTAAAAAAGCAAGTTTTTAAAAAAGTGCATATCTTCACTTCAGACGTTGATATTAAGTTCCATATGGCCATACAGGCACATTGGACCAAATGATTCCATATATGCTTTGCACAGTGATCTGAAGCACTTTCCAGGCAAGATACACACACGGATTCAAGTTCTGAGCTGAAAACCTCAAAGAAGCATGTTTTCATGAAAGTGCGTATAGCCACAGTTGCAGTGCTCTAGCTCGGTTCCTTCCGGAGATAGCAGCAAATTCACTCTCATTCAGTCATATTCACTCATGTTTGTCTTTTTCCTACTGATTTATACACAGAATGAAAAGTTTTCACATGCAGACCCAAAAAAAAGCAAGTTTTTTAAAAAGTGCATTTCTTCACTTCAGAAGCTCATATTAAGTTCCATATGGCCATACATGCACATTGGACCAATTGATTCCATATATGCATTGCACAGTCATCTGAAGCACTTTCCAGGCCTGATACACACACGGATTCAAGTTCTGAGCGTAAAACCTCAAAGAAGCGTGTTTTCATGAAAGTGCATATCGCCACAGTTTCAGCGCTCTAGTTCGCTTCCTTACGGAGATAGCAGCAAATTCACTCTCATTCAGTCAAATAATCACATTTCACTCATGTTTGTCACTCTCCCACTGATTTATACACAGAATGAAATGTTTTCACATGCAGACCCAAAAAATAGCAAGTTTTTAAAAAAGTGCATATCTTCACTTCAGACGTTCATATTAAATTACATATGGCCATACATGCACATTGGACCAATTGATTCCATATATGCATTGCAGAGTCATCTGAAGCACTTTCCAGGCCTGATACACACACGGATTCAAGTTCTGAGCTTAAAACCTCAAAGAAGCGTGTTTTCATGAAAGTGCGTATAGCCACAGTTTCAGCGCTCTAGCTCGCTTCCTTGCGGAGATAGCAGCAAATTCACTCTCATTCAGTTATAAAGTCATATTTCACTCATATTTGTCACTCTAGCACTGAGTTATACTCAGAATGAAAAGTTTTGACATGCAGACCTAAAAAAAAGCAAGTATTTAAAAAAGTGCATATCTTCACTTCAGACTTTCATATTAAGTTCCATATGGCCATACATGCACATTGGACCAATTGATTACATATATGCATTGCACAGTCATATGAAGCACTTTCCAGGCCTGATACACACACGGATTCATGTTCTGAGCTTAAAACCTCAAAGAAGCGTGTTTTCATGAACTTGCGTCTAGCCAAAGTTTCAGTGCTCTAGCTCACTTCCTTACGGAGATAGCAGCAAATTCACTCTCATTCAGTTATAAACTCATATTTCACTCATGTTTGTCACTCTCCCACTGAGGTATACTCAGAATAAAAAGTTTTGACATGCAGACCTGAAAAAAGCAAGTTTTTAAAAAAGTGTATATCTTCACTTCAGACGTTCATATTAAGTTCCATATGGCCATACATGCACATTGTACTAATTGATTCCATATATGCATTGCACATTCATATGAAGCACTTTCCAGGCAAGATACACACACAGATTCAAGTTCTGAGCTTAAAACCTCAATGAAGCGTGTTTTCATGAAAGTGCGTATAGCCACAGTTTCAGCGCTCTAGCTCGCTTCCTTACGGAGATAGCAAAAAATTCACTCTCATTCAGTTATAAACTCATATTTCACTCGTGTTTTTCACTCTCCCACTGAGTTATACTCAGAATGAAAAGTATTGACATGCAGACCGAAAAAAAGCAAGTTTTTAAAAAAGTGCATATCTGCTCTTCGACGGTAATACTAAGTTCCATATGGCCATATATGCACATTGGACCAATTCATTCCATATATGCATTGCACAGTGATCTGAAGCACTTTCCAGGCAAGATACACACGCGGATTCAAGTTCTGAGCTTAAAACCTCAAAGAAGCGTGTTTTCATGAAAGTGCGTATAGACACAGTTTCAGTGCTCTCACGCGCTTACTTACGGAGATAGCAGCAAATTCACTCTCATTCAGTCAAATAATCACATTTCACTCATGTTTGTCTTTTTCCTACTGATTTATATACAGAATGAAAAGTTTTCACATGCAGACCCAGAAAAAAGCAATTTTTTAAAAAAGTGCATATCTTCACTTCAGGAGCTCATATTAAGTTCCATATTTCCATACATGCACATTGGACCAATAGATTCCATATTTGCATTGCACAGTCATCTGAAGCACTTTCCAGGCCTGATAGACACACGGATTCAAGTTCTGAGCATAAAACCTCAAAGAAGAGTGTTTTCATGAAAGTGCGTATAGCCACAGTTTCAATGCTCTACCTCGCTTCCTCACGGAGATAGGAGCAAATTCACTCTCATTCAGTCATATAATCACATTTCACTCATGTTTGTCTTTTTCCTACTGATTTATACACAGAATGAAAAGTTTTCACATGCAGACCCAAAAAAAAGCAAGTTTTGAAAAAAGTGTATATCTTCACTTCAGAAGTTCATATTAAGTTCCATATGGCAATACATGCACATTGGAATAATTGATTCCATATATGCATTTCACAGTCATATGAAGCACTTTCCAGGCAAGATACACACACGGATTCAAGTTCTGAGCGTAAAACCTCAAAGAAGCGTGTTTTCATGAAAGTGCATATTGCCACAGTTTCAGCGCTCTAGCTCGCTTCCTTACGGAGATAGCAAAAAATTCACTCTCATTCATTTATAAACTCATATTTCACTCATGTTTTTCACTCTCCCACTGAGTTATACTCAGATTGAAAAGTATTGACATGCAGACCTAAAAAAAGCAAGTTTTTAAAAAAGTGCATATCTGCTCTTCGACGGTAATACTTAGTTCCTTATGGCCATATATGCACATTGGCCCAATTAATTCCATATATGCATTGCACAGTGATCTGAAGCACTTTCCATGCAAGATACACACGCGGATTCAAGTTCTGAGCTTAAAACCTCAAAGAAGCGTGTTTTCATGAAAGTGCGTATAGACACAGTTTCAGTGCTCTAGCGCGCTTACTTACGGAGATAGCAGCAAATTCACTCTCATTCAGTTATGAACTAATATTTCACTCAAGTTTGTCACTCTCCCACTAAGTTATACTCAGTATGAAAAGTTTTGACATGCAGACCTTAAAAAAGCAAGTTTTTAAAAAAGTGCATATCTTCACTTCAGACGTTGATATTAAGTTCCATATGGCCATACAGGCACATTGAACCAAATGATTCCATATATGCTTTGCACAGTGATCTGAAGCACTTTCCAGGCAAGATACACACACGGATTCAAGTTCTGAGCTGAAAACCTCAAAGAAGCATGTTTTCATGAAAGTGCGTATAGCCACAGTTGCAGTGCTCTAGCTCGCTTCCTTGCGGAGATAGCAGCAAATTCACTCTCATTCAGTCATATTCACTCATGTTTGTCTTTTTCCTACTGATTTATACACAGAATGAAAAGTTTTCACATGCAGACCCAAAAAAAAGCAAGTTTTTTAAAAAGTGCATTTCTTCACTTCAGAAGCTCATATTAAGTTCCATATGGCCATACATGCACATTGGACCAATTGATTCCATATATGCATTGCACAGTCATCTGAAGCACTTTCCAGGCCTGATACACACACGGATTCAAGTTCTGAGCGTAAAACCTCAAAGAAGCGTGTTTTCATGAAAGTGCATATCGCCACAGTTTCAGCGCTCTAGTTCGCTTCCTTACGGAGATACCAGCAAATTCACTCTCATTCAGTCAAATAATCACATTTCACTCATGTTTGTCACTCTCCCACTGATTTATACACAGAATGAAATGTTTTCACATGCAGACCCAAAAAATCGCAAGTTTTTAAAAAAGTGCATATCTTCACTTCAGACGTTCATATTAAATTACATATGGCCATACATGCACATTGGACCAATTGATACCATATATGCATTGCACAGTCATCTGAAGCACTTTCCAGGCCAGATGCAGACACGGATTCAAGTTCTGAGCTTAAAACCTCAAAGAAGCGTGATTTTCATGAAAGTGCGTATAGCCACAGTTTCAGCGCTCTAGCTCCTTTCCAGACGGAGATAGCAGCAAATTCTCTCGCATTCAGTCAAATAATCACATTTCACTCATGTTTTCTTTTTCCTACTGATTTATACACAGAATGAAAAGTTTTCACATGCAGACCCAAAAAAAGCAAGTTTTTAAAAAAGTGCATATCTTCACTTCAGACGTTCATATTAAATTACATATGGCCATACATGCACATTGGACCAATTGATTCCATATATGCATTGCACAGTCATCTGAAGCACTTTCCAGGCCTGATACACACACGGATTCAAGTTCTGAGCTTAAAACCTCAAAGAAGCGTGTTTTCATGAAAGTGCGTATAGCCACAGTTTCAGCGCTCTAGCTCGCTTCCTTGCGGAGATAGCAGCAAATTCACTCTCATTCAGTTATAAAGTCATATTTCACTCATATTTGTCACTCTAGCACTGAGTTATACTCAGAATGAAAAGTTTTGACATGCAGACCTAAAAAAAAGCAAGTATTTAAAAAAGTGCATATCTTCACTTCAGACTTTCATATTAAGTTCCATATGGCCATACATGCACATTGGACCAATTGATTACATATATGCATTGCACAGTCATATGAAGCACTTTCCAGGCCTGATACACACACGGATTCAAGTTCTGAGCTTAAAACCTCAAAGAAGCGTGTTTTCATGAACTTGCGTCTAGCCAAAGTTTCAGTGCTCTAGCTCACTTCCTTACGGAGATAGCAGCAAATTCACTCTCATTCAGTTATAAACTCATATTTCACTCATGTTTGTCACTCTCCCACTGAGGTATACTCAGAATAAAAAGTTTTGACATGCAGACCTGAAAAAAGCAAGTTTTTAAAAAAGTGTATATCTTCACTTCAGACGTTCATATTAAGTTCCATATGGCCATACATGCACATTGGACTAATTGATTCCATATATGCATTGCACATTCATATGAAGCACTTTCCAGGCAAGATACACACACAGATTCAAGTTCTGAGCGTAAAACCTCAATGAAGCGTGTTTTCATGAAAGTGCATATAGCCACAGTTTCAGCGCTCTAGCTCGCTTCCTTACGGAAATAGCAAAAAATTCACTCTCATTCAGTTATAAACTCATATTTCACTCATGTTTTTCACTCTCCCACTGAGTTATACTCAGAATGAAAAGTATTGACATGCAGACCAAAAAAAAGCAAGTTTTTAAAAAAGTGCATATCTGCTCTTCGACGGTAATACTAAGTTCCATATGGCCATATATGCACATTGGACCAATTCATTCCATATATGCATTGCACAGTGATCTGAAGCACTTTCCAGGCAAGATACACACGCGGATTCAAGTTCTGAGCTTAAAACCTCAAAGAAGCGTGTTTTCATGAAAGTGCGTATAGCCACAGTTTCAGTGCTCTAGCTTGCTTCCTTATGGAGATAGCAGCAAATTCACTCTCATTCAGTTATGAACTCATATTTCACTCATGTTTGTCAATCTCCCACTGAGTTATACTCAGAATGAAAAGTTTTGACATGCAGAACTAAAAAAAGCAAGTTTTTAAAAAAGTGCATATCTGCTCTTCGACGCTAATATTAAGTTCCATATGGCCATACATGCACATTGGACCAATTGATTACATATATGCATTGCACAGACATCTGAAGCACTTTCCAGGCAAGATACACACGCGGATTCAAGTTGTGAGCTTAAAACCTCAAAGAAGCGTGTTTTCATGAAAGTGCGTGTAGAAACAGTTTCAGTGCTCTAGCGCGCTTCCTTATGGAGACAGCAGCAAATTCACTCTCATTCAGTAAAATAATCACATTTCACTCATGTTTGTCTTTTTCCTACTGATTTATACACAGAATGAAAAGTTTTCATATGCAGACCCAAAAAAAAGCAAGTTTTTATAAAAGTGCATATCTTCACTTCAGAAGCTCAAATTAAGTTCCATATGGTCATACATGCACATTGGACCAATTGATTCCATATATGCATTGCACAGTCATCTGAAGCACTTTCCAGGCCTGATACACACACGGATTCAAGTTCTGAGCTTAAAACCTCAAAGAAGCGTGTTTTCATGAAAGTGCGTATAGCCACAGTTTCAGTGCTCTAGCTCGCTTCCTTACGGAGATAGCAGCAAATTCACTCTCATTCAGTCGTATAATCACATTTCACTCATGTTTCTCTTTTTCCTACTGATTTATACACAGAATGAAAAGTTGTCACATGCACACCTATAAAAAAGCAAGTTTTTAAAAAAGTGCATATCATCACTTCAGAAGCTCGTATTAAGTTTCATATGGCCATACATGCACATTGGACCAATTGAGTCCATATATGCATTGCACAGTCATCTGAAGCACTTTCCAGGCCTGATACATACACGGATTCAAGTTCTGAGCCTAAAACCTCAAAGAAGAGTGTTTTCATGAAAGTGCATACGGCCACAGTTTCAGCGCTCTAGCTCGCTTCCTTACGGAGATAGCAGCAAATTCACTCTCATTCAGTCAAATAATCACATTTCACTCATGTTTGTTTTTTTCCTACTGATTTATACATAGAATGAAAAGTTTTCACATGCAGACCCAAAAAAAGCAAGTTTTTTAAAAAGTGCATATCTTCACTTCAGAAGCTCATATTAAGTTCCATATGGCCATACATGCACATTGGACCAATTGATTCCATATATCCATTGCACATTCATCTGAAGCACTTTCCAGGCCTGATACACACACGGATTCAAGTTCTGAGCTTAAAACCTCAAAGAAGCGTGTTTTCATGAAAGTGCGTATAGCCACAGTTTCAGTGCTCTAGCTCGCTTCCTTACGGAGATAGCAGCAAATTCACTCTCATTTAGTTATAAACTCATATTTCACTCATGTTTGTCAATCTCCCACTGAGTTATTCTCAGAATGAAAAGTTCTGACATGCAGACCTGAAAAAAGCAAGTTTTTAAAAAAGTGCATATCTGCTCTTCGACGCTAATAGTAAGTTCCATATGGCCATACATGCACATTGGACCAATTGATTCCATATATGCATTGCACAGTGATCTGAAGCACTTTCCAGGCAAGATACACACGCGGATTGAAGTTCTGAGCTTAAAACCTCAAAGAAGCGTGTTTTCATGAAAGTGCGTATCGACACAGTTTCAGTGCTCTAGCGCGCTTCCTTACGGAGATTGTAGCAAATTCACTCTCATTCAGTCAAATAATCACATTTCACTCATGTTTGTCTTTTTCCTACTGATTTATATACAGAATGAAAAGTTTTCACATGCAGACCCAAAAATAAGCAAGTTTTTAAAAAAGTGCATATCTTCACTTCAGAAGCTCATATTAAGTTCCATATGGCCATACATGCAAATTGGACAAATTGATTCCATATTTGCATTGCACAGTCACCTGAAGCACTTTCCAGGCCTGATACACACACGGATTCAAGTTCTGAGCATAAAACCTCAAAGAAGAGTGTTTTCATGAAAGTGCGTATAGCCAGAGTTTCAGTGCTCTACCTCGCTTCCTCACGGAGATAGCAGCAAATTCACTCTCATTCAGTCATATAACCACATTTCACACATGTTTGTCTTTTTCCTACTGATTTATACACAGAATGAAAAGTTTTCACATGCAGACCCAAATAAAAGCAAGTTTTTTAAAAAGTGCATATCTTCACTTCAGAAGCTCATATTAAGTTCCATATGGCCATACATGCACATTGGACCAATTGATTCCATATATGCATTGCACATTCATCTGAAGCACTTTCCAGGCCTGATATATTCAAGTTTGCTTAAAACCTCAAAAAGCGTGTTTTTTCATCTGATAGCCACAGTTTTGCTCAGGCCTACGGAGATAGCAGCAAACACTCTCATTCAGGATTTCAAGTTCTGAGTTATTCTCAGAATGAAAAGTTTTGAAAACCAAAAAAAAAGAAGTTTTTAAAAACTGCATATCTGCATGAAGCTCATATTAAGTTCCATATAGACACAGCACATTTCAATTGATTCCATATATGCATTGCACAGTGATCTGAAGCACTTTCCAGGCCTGATACCGCAGCGGATTGAAGTTCTGAGCTTAAAACCTCTCGGATGAAATCATAGACACAGTTTCAGTGTCTGCACTTCCTTCGGAGATGAGCAAATTCACTCTCATTCAGGCAAATAATCACATTTCACATGTTTGTCTTTTTCCCTACTGATTTATATACAGAATGAAAAAGTTTTCACATGCAGACCCAAAAAAGCAAGTTTTTAAAAAAGTGCATATCTTCACTTCAGAAGCTCATATTAAGTTCCATATGGCCATACATGCAAATTGGACAAATTGATTCCATATTTGCATTGCACAGTCACCTGAAGCACTTTCCAGGCCTGATACACACACGGATTCAAGTTCTGAGCATAAAACCTCAAAGAAGAGTGTTTTCATGAAAGTGCGTATAGCCAGAGTTTCAGTGCTCTACCTCGCTTCCTCACGGAGATAGCAGCAAATTCACTCTCATTCAGTAATATAACCACATTTCACACATGTTTGACTTTTTCCTACTGATTTATACACAGAATGAAAAGTTTTCACATGCAGACCCAAATAAAAGCAAGTTTTTTAAAAAGTGCATATCTTCACTTCAGAAGCTCATATTAAGTTCCATATGGCCATACATGCACATTGGACCAATTGAGTCCATATATGCATTGCACAGTCATCTGAAGTACTTTCCAGGCCTGATACACACACGGATTCAAGTTCTGAGCGTAAAACCTCAAAGAAGCGTGTTTTCATGTAAGTGCATATAGCCACAGTTTCAGCGCTTTAGCTCGCTTCCTTACGGAGGTAGCAGCAAATTCACTCTCATTCAGTCAAATTATCACATTTCACTCATGTTTGTCTTTTTCCTAGTGATTTATACATAGAATGAAAAGTTTTCACATGCAGACCCAAAAAAAGCAAGTTTCTTAAAAAGTGCATATCTTCACTTCAGAAGCTCATATTAAGTTCCATATGGCCATACATGCACATTGGACCAATTGATTCCATATATGCATTGCACAGTCATCTGAAGCACTTTCCAGGCCTGATACACACACGGATTCAAGTTTGAGCTTAAAACCTCAAAGAAGCGTGTTTTCATGAAAGTGCGTAGAGCCACAGTTTCAGTGCTCTAGCTCGCTTCCTTACGGAGATAGCAGCAAATTCACACTCATTCAGTTATTAACTCATATTTCACTCATGTTTGTCACTCTCCCACTGAGTTATACTCAGAATGAAATGTTTTGACATGCAGACCTAAAAAAAGCAAGTTTTTAAAAAAGTGCATATCTGCTTTTCAACGCTAATATTAAGTTCCATATGGCCCTACATGCACATTGGACCAATTGATTCCATATATGCATTGCACAGTAATCTGAAGCACTTTCCAGGCAAGATACACACGCGGATTCAAGTTCTGAGCTTAAAACCTCAAAGAAGCGTGTTTTCATGAAAGTGCGTATAGCCACAGTTTCAGTGCTCTACCTCGATTCCTCACGGAGATAGCAGCAAATTCACTGTCATTCAGTCATATAATCACATTTCACTCATGTTTGTCTTTTTCCTACTGATTTATACACAGAATGAAAAATTTTCACATGCAAACCCAAAAAATAGCAAGTTTTAAAAAAAGTGCATATCTTCACTTCAGAAGCTCATATTAAGTTCCATTTGGCCATACAGGCACATTGGACCAATTGATTCCATATATGCATTGCACAGTCATCTGAAGCACTTTCCAGGCCTGATACACACAGATTCATAAAAACCTCAAAGAAGCGTGTTTTCATGAAAGTGCATATAGCCACAGTTTCAGCGCTCAGGCCTACGGAGATAGCAGCAAATTCACTCTCATTCAGTCAAATAATCACATTTCACTCATGTTTGTCTTTTCCTACTGATTTATACACAGAATGAAATATTTTTTCACATGCAACCAAGTTTTTAAAAAAAAAAATCTGGCTATTTTTTAAAAAGTGCATATCTTCACTTCAGAAGCTCATATTAAGTTCCATATGGCCATACAGGCACATTGGACCAATTGAATATCGCATTGCACAGTCATCTGAAGCACTTTCCAGGCCAGATTTCAAGTTCTGAGCTTAAAACCTCAAAGAAGCGTGTTTTTTTCATGAAAGCAGTTTCAGCGCGCTTCCTCACGGAGATAGCAGCAAATTCACTCTCATTCAGTCAAATAATCACATTTCACTCATGTTTGTCTTTTTCCTACTGATTTATACACAGAATGAAAAGTTTTCACATGCAGACCCAAAAAAAGCAAGTTTTTTAAAAAGTGCATATCTTCACTTCAGACGCTCATATTAAGTTCCATATGGCCATACATGCACATTGGACCAATTGATTCCATATATGCATTGCACATTCATCTGAAGCACTTTCCAGGCCTGATACACACACGGATTCAAGTTCTGAGCTTAAAACCTCAAAGAAGCGTGTTTTTCATGAAAGTGCGTGATAGCCACAGTTTCAGTGCTCTAGCTCGCTTCCTTACGGAGATAGGAGCAAATTCACTCTCATTCAGTTATAAAGTCATATTTCACTCATATTTGTCACTCTCCCACTGAGTTATACTCAGAATGAAAAGTTTTGACATGCAGACCTAAAAAAAAGCAAGTATTTAAAAAAGTGCATATCTTCACTTCAGACTTTCATATTAAGTTCCATATGGCCATACATGCACATTGGACCAATTGATTACATATATGCATTGCACAGTCATATGAAGCACTTTCCAGGCCTGATACACACACGGATTCAAGTTCTGAGCTTAAAACCTCAAAGAAGCGTGTTTTCATGAACTTGCGTCTAGCCAAAGTTTCAGTGCTCTAGCTCGCTTCCTTACGGAGATAGCAGCAATTTCACTCTCATTCAGTTATAAACTCATATTTCACTCATATTTGTCACTCTCCCACTGAGTTATACTCACAATGAAAAGTTTGGACATGCAGAACTAAAAAAAAGCAAGTTCTTAAAAAAGTGCACATCTTCACTTCAGACGTTCATATTTAGTTCCATATGGCCATATATGCACATTGGACCAATTGATTCCATATATGCATTGCACAGTCATATGAAGCACTTTCCAGGCCTGATACAAACACGGATTCAAGTTCTGAGCTTAAAACATCAAAGAAGCGTGTTTTTATGAAAGCGTGTATAGCCACAGTTTCACTGCTCTAGCTCGCTTCCTTACGGAGATAGCAGCAAATTCACTCTCATTCAGTCAAATAATCACATTTCACTCATGTTTGTCTTTTTCCTACTGAGTTATACTCAGAATGAAAAGTTTTGACATGCAGACCTAAAAAAAAGCAAGTTTTTTAAAAAAGTGCATATCTTCACTTCAGACGCTCATATTAAGTTCCATATGGCCATACATGCACATGGGACCAATTGATTCCATATATGCATTGCACAGTTATGTGAAGCATTTTCCAGGCAAGATACACACACGGATTCAAGTTCTGAGCTTAAAACCTCAAAGAAGCATGTTTTCATGAAAGTGCGTGATAGCCACAGTTTTTAGCTCTAGCTCGCTTCCTTAAGGAGATAGCAGCAAATTCACTCTCATTCAGTCAAATTATCACATTTCACTCATGTTTGTCTTTTTCCTAGTGATTTATACATAGAATGAAAAGTTTTCACATGCAGACCTAAAAAAAGCAAGTTTCTTAAAAAGTGCATATCTTCACTTCAGAAGCTCATATTAAGTTCCATATGGCCATACATGCACATTGGACCAATTGATTCCATATATGCATTGCACATTCATCTGAAGCACTTTCCAGGCCTGATACACACACGGATTCAAGTTTGAGCTTAAAACCTCAAAGATGCGTGTTTTCATGAAAGTGCGTAGAGCCACAGTTTCAGTGCTCTAGCTCGCTTCCTTACGGAGATAGCAGCAAATTCACACTCATTCAGTTATAAACTCATATTTCACTCATGTTTGTCACTCTCCCACTGAGTTATACTCCGAATGAAATGTTTTGACATGCAGACCTAAAAAAAGCAAGTTTTTAAAAAAGTGCATATCTGCTTTTCAACGCTAATATTGAGTTCCATTTGGCCCTACATGCACATTGGACCAATTGATTCCATATATGCATTGCACAGTAATCTGAAGCACTTTCCAGGCAAGATACACACGCGGATTCAAGTTCTGAGCTTAAAACCTCAAAGAAGCGTGTTTTCATGAAAGTGCGTATAGACACAGTTTCAGTGCTCTAGCGCGCTTCCTTACGGAGATAGCAGCAAATTCACTCTCATTCAGTCAAATAATCACATTTCACTCATGTTTGTCTTTTTCCTACTGATTTATACACAGAATGAAAAGTTTTCACATGCAGACCCAAAAAAAAGCAAATTTTTAAAAAAGTGCATATCTTCACTTCAGAAGCTCATATTAAGTTCCATATGGCCATACATGCACATTGGACCAATTGCTTCCATATATGCATTGCACAGTCATCTGAAGCACTTTCCAGGCCTGATACACACACGGATTCAATTTCTGAGCGTAAAACCTCAAAGAAGCGTGTTTTCATGAAAGTGCATATAGCCACAGCTTCAGCGCTCTGGCTCGCTTCCTTACGGAGATAGCAGCAAATTCACTCTCATTCAGTCAAATAATCACATTTCACTCATGTTTGTCTTTTTCCTACTGATTTATACACAGAATGAAAAGTTTTCACATGCAGACCCAAAAAAAGGCAAGTTTTTTAAAAAGTGCATATCTTCACTTCAGACGCTCATATTAAGTTCCATATGGCCATACATGCACATTGGACCAATTGATTCCATATATGCATTGCACATTCATCTGAAGCACTTTCCAGGCCTGATACACACACGGATTCAAGTTCTGAGCTTAAAACCTCAAAGAAGCGTGTTTTCATGAAAGTGCGTATAGCCACAGTTTCAGTGCTCTAGCTCGCTTCCTTACGGAGATAGGAGCAAATTCACTCTCATTCAGTTATAAAGTCATATTTCACTCATATTTGTCACTCTCCCACTGAGTTATACTCAGAATGAAAAGTTTTGACATGCAGACCTAAAAAAAAGCAAGTATTTAAAAAAGTGCATATCTTCACTTCAGACTTTCATATTAAGTTCCATATGGCCATACATGCACATTGGACCAATTGATTACATATATGCATTGCACAGTCATATGAAGCACTTTCCAGGCCTGATACACACACGGATTCAAGTTCTGAGCTTAAAACCTCAAAGAAGCGTGTTTTCATGAACTTGCGTCTAGCCAAAGTTTCAGTGCTCTAGCTCGCTTCCTTACGGAGATAGCAGCAATTTCACTCTCATTCAGTTATAAACTCATATTTCACTCATATTTGTCACTCTCCCACTGAGTTATACTCACAATGAAAAGTTTGGACATGCAGAAAAAAAAAAAAAGCAAGTTCTTAAAAAAGTGCACATCTTCACTTCAGACGTTCATATTTAGTTCCATATGGCCATATATGCACATTGGACCAATTGATTCCATATATGCATTGCACAGTCATATGAAGCACTTTCCAGGCCTGATACAAACACGGATTCAAGTTCTGAGCTTAAAACATCAAAGAAGCGTGTTTTTATGAAAGCGTGTATAGCCACAGTTTCACTGCTCTAGCTCGCTTCCTTACGGAGATAGCAGCAAATTCACTCTCATTCAGTCAAATAATCACATTTCACTCATGTTTGTCTTTTTCCTACTGAGTTATACTCAGAATGAAAAGTTTTGACATGCAGACCTAAAAAAAGCAAGTTTTTAAAAAAGTGCATATCTTCACTTCAGACGCTCATATTAAGTTCCATATGGCCATACATGCACATGGGACCAATTGATTCCATATATGCATTGCACAGTTATGTGAAGCATTTTCCAGGCAAGATACACACACGGATTCAAGTTCTGAGCTTAAAACCTCAAAGAAGCATGTTTTCATGAAAGTGCGTATAGCCACAGTTTTAGCGCTCTAGCTCGCTTCCTTAAGGAGATAGCAGCAAATTCACTCTCATTCAGTCAAATTATCACATTTCACTCATGTTTGTCTTTTTCCTAGTGATTTATACATAGAATGAAAAGTTTTCACATGCAGACCCAAAAAAAGCAAGTTTCTTAAAAAGTGCATATCTTCACTTCAGAAGCTCATATTAAGTTCCATATGGCCATACATGCACATTGGACCAATTGATTCCATATATGCATTGCACATTCATCTGAAGCACTTTCCAGGCCTGATACACACACGGATTCAAGTTTGAGCTTAAAACCTCAAAGATGCGTGTTTTCATGAAAGTGCGTAGAGCCACAGTTTCAGTGCTCTAGCTCGCTTCCTTACGGAGATAGCAGCAAATTCACACTCATTCAGTTATAAACTCATATTTCACTCATGTTTGTCACTCTCCCACTGAGTTATACTCCGAATGAAAAGTTTTGAAAAAAAAAAAAAAAAAAAGCAAGTTTTTAAAAAAGTGCATATCTGCTTTTCAACGCTAATATTGAGTTCCATTTGGCCCTACATGCACATTGGACCAATTGATTCCATATATGCATTGCACAGTAATCTGAAGCACTTTCCAGGCAAGATACACACGCGGATTCAAGTTCTGAGCTTAAAACCTCAAAGAAGCGTGTTTTCATGAAAGTGCGTATAGACACAGTTTCAGTGCTCTAGCGCGCTTCCTTACGGAGATAGCAGCAAATTCACTCTCATTCAGTCAAATAATCACATTTCACTCATGTTTGTCTTTTTCCTACTGATTTATACACAGAATGAAAAGTTTTCACATGCAGACCCAAAAAAAAGCAAATTTTTAAAAAAGTGCATATCTTCACTTCAGAAGCTCATATTAAGTTCCATATGGCCATACATGCACATTGGACCAATTGCTTCCATATATGCATTGCACAGTCATCTGAAGCACTTTCCAGGCCTGATACACACACGGATTCAATTTCTGAGCGTAAAACCTCAAAGAAGCGTGTTTTCATGAAAGTGCATATAGCCACAGCTTCAGCGCTCTGGCTCGCTTCCTTACGGAGATATCAGGAAATTCACTCTCATTCAGTCAAATAATCACATTTCACTCATGTTTGTCTTTTTCCTACTGATTTATACACAGAATGAAAAGTTTTCACATGCAGACCCAAAAAAAGGCAAGTTTTTTAAAAAGTGCATATCTTCACTTCAGAAGCTCATATTAAGTTCCATATGGCCATACAGGCACATTGGACCAATTGATTCCATATACGCATTGCACAGTCATCTGAAGCACTTTCCAGGCCTGATACACACACGGATTCAAGTTCTGAGCGTAAAACCTCAAAGAAGCGTGTTTTCATGAAAGTGCATATTGCCACAGTTTCAGCGCTCTAGCTCGCTTCCTTACGGAGATAGCAGCAAATTCACTCTCATTCAGTCAAATAATCACATTTCACTCATGTTTGTCTTTTTCCTACTGATTTATACACAGAATGAAAAGTTTTCACATGCAGACCCAAAAAAAGGCAAGTTTTTTAAAAAGTGCATATCTTCACTTCAGACGCTCATATTAAGTTCCATATGGCCATACATGCACATTGGACCAATTGATTCCATATATGCATTGCACATTCATCTGAAGCACTTTCCAGGCCTGATACACACACGGATTCAAGTTCTGAGCTTAAAACCTCAAAGAAGCGTGTTTTCATGAAAGTGCGTATAGCCACAGTTTCAGTGCTCTAGCTCGCTTCCTTACGGAGATAGGAGCAAATTCACTCTCATTCAGTTATAAAGTCATATTTCACTCATATTTGTCACTCTACCACTGAGTTATACTCAGAATGAAAAGTTTTGACATGCAGACCTAAAAAAAAGCAAGTATTTAAAAAAGTGCATATCTTCACTTCAGACTTTCATATTAAGTTCCATATGGCCATACATGCACATTGGACCAATTGATTACATATATGCATTGCACAGTCATATGAAGCACTTTCCAGGCCTGATACACACACGGATTCAAGTTCTGAGCTTAAAACCTCAAAGAAGCGTGTTTTCATGAACTTGCGTCTAGCCAAAGTTTCAGTGCTCTAGCTCGCTTCCTTACGGAGATAGCAGCAATTTCACTCTCATTCAGTTATAAACTCATATTTCACTCATGTTTGTCACTCTCCCACTGAGGTATACTCAGAATAAAAAGTTTTGACATGCAGACCTTAAAAAAGCAAGTTTTTAAAAAAGTGTATATCTTCACTTCAGACGTTCATATTAAGTTCCATATGGCAATACATGCACATTGGAATAATTGATTCCATATATGCATTGCACAGTCATATGAAGCACTTTCCAGGCAAGATACACACACGGATTCAAGTTCTGAGCGTAAAACCTCAAAGAAGCGTGTTTTCATGAAAGTGCATATTGCCACAGTTTCAGCGCTCTAGCTCGCTTCCTTACGGAGATAGCAAAAAATTCCCTCTCATTCATTTATAAACTCATATTTCACTCAGGTTTTTCACTCTCCCACTGAGTTATACTCAGAATGAAAAGTATTGACATGCAGACCTAAAAAATGCAAGTTTTTAAAAAAGTGCATATCTGCTCTTCGACGGTAATACTAAGTTCCATATGGCCATATATGCACATTGGACCAATTCATTCCATATATGCATTGCACAGCGATCTGAAGCACTTTCCAGGCAAGATACACACGCGGATTCAAGTTCTGAGGTTAAAACCTCAAAGAAGCGTGTTTTCATGAAAGTGCGTATAGACACAGTTTCAGTGCTCTAGCGCGCTTACTTACGGAGATAGCAGCAAATTCACTCTCATTCAGTCATATTCACTCATGTTTGTCTTTTTCCTACTGATTTATACACAGAATGAAAAGTTTTCACATGCAGACCCAAAAAAAGCAAGTTTTTTAAAAAGTGCATATCTTCACCTCAGAAGCTCATATTAAGTTCCATATGGCCATACATGCAAATTGGACCAATTGATTCCATATATGCATTGCACATTCATCTGAAGCACTTCCCTGGCCAGATACACACATGGATTCAAGTTCTGAGCTTAAAACCTGAAAAGAATCGTGTTTTCAAGAAAGTGCGTATCGCCACAGTTTCAGCGCTCTAGCTCGCTTCCTTGCGGAGATAGCAGCAAATTCACTCTCATTCAGTTATAAACTCATATTTCACTCATATTTGTCACTCTCCCACTGAGTTATACTCACAATGAAAAGTTTGGACATGCAGAACTAAAAAAAAGCAAGTTCTTAAAAAAGTGCACATCTTCACTTCAGACGTTCATATTTAGTTCCATATGGCCATATATGCACATTGGACCAATTGATTCCATATATGCATTGCACAGTCATATGAAGCACTTTCCAGGCCTGATACAAACACGGATTCAAGTTCTGAGCTTAAAACATCAAAGAAGCATGTTTTTATGAAAGCGTGTATAGCCACAGTTTCAGTGCTCTAGCTCGCTTCCTTACGGAGATAGCAGCAAATTCACTCTCATTCAGTCAAATAATCACATTTCACTCATGTTTGTCTTTTTCCTACTGAGTTATACTCAGAATGAAAAGTTTTGACATGCAGACCTAAAAAAAGCAAGTTTTTAAAAAAGTGCATATCTTCACTTCAGACGCTCATATTAAGTTCCATATGGCCATACATGCACATGGGACCAATTGATTCCATATATGCATTGCACAGTTATGTGAAGCATTTTCCAGGCAAGATACACACACGGATTCAAGTTCTGAGCTTAAAACCTCAAAGAAGCGTGTTTTCATGAAAGTGCGTATAGCCACAGTTTTAGCGCTCTAGCTCGCTTCCTTAAGGAGATAGCAGCAAATTCACTCTCATTCAGTCAAATAATCACATTGCACTCATGTTTGTCATTTTCCTACTGATTTATACACAGAATGAAAAGTTTTCACATGCAGACCTAAAAAAAGCAAGTTTTTAAAAAAGTGCATATCTTCACTTCAGAGGCTTATATTAAGTTTCAAATGGCCATACATGCACATTGGACCAATCGATGCCATATATGCATTGCACAGTGATCTGAAGCACTTTCCAGGCCTGATACATACACGGATTCAAGTTCTGTGCTTAAAACCTCAAAGAAGCGTGTTTTCAAGAAAGCGCGTATAGCCCCAGTTTCAGTGCTCTAGCTCGCTTCCTTACGGAGATAGCAGCAAATTCACTCTCATTCAGTCAAATAATCACATTTCACTCATGTTTGTCTTTTTCCTACTGAGTTATACTCAGAATGAAAAGTTTTGACATGCAGACCTAAAAAAAAGCAAGTTTTTAAAAAAGTGCATATCTTCACTTCAGACGCTCATATTAAGTTCCATATGGCCATACATGCACATGGGACCAATTGATTCCATATATGCATTGCACAGTTATGTGAAGCATTTTCCAGGCAAGATACACACACGGATTCAAGTTCTGAGCTTAAAACCTCAAAGAAGCGTGTTTTCATGAAAGTGCGTATAGCCACAGTTTTAGCGCTCTAGCTCGCTTCCTTAAGGAGATAGCAGCAAATTCACTCTCATTCAGTCAAATAATCACATTGCACTCATGTTTGTCATTTTCCAACTGATTTATACACAGAATGAAAAGTTTTCACATGCAGACCTAAAAAAAGCAATTTTTTAAAAAAGTGCATATCTTCACTTCAGAGGCTTATATTAAGTTTCAAATGGCCATACATGCACATTGGACCAATCGATGCCATATATGCATTGCACAGTGATCTGAAGCACTTTCCAGGCCTGATACATACACGGATTCAAGTTCTGTGCTTAAAACCTCAAAGAAGCGTGTTTTCAAGAAAGTGCGTATAGCCACAGTTTCAGTGCTCTAGCTCGCTTCCTTACGGAGATAGCAGCAAATTCACTTTCATTCAGTCATATTCACTCGTTTGTCTTTTTCCTACTGATTTATACATAGAATGAAAAGTTTTCACATGCAGACCGAAAAAAAAGCAAGTTTTTAAAAAGTGCATATCTTCACTTCAGACGCTCACATTAAGTTCCATATGGCCATACATGCACATTGCACCAATTGATTCCATATACGCATTGCACAGTCATATGAAGCACTTTCCAGGCAAGATACACACACGGATTCAAGTTCTGAGCTTAAAACCTCAAAGAAGCGTGTTTTCATGAAAGTGCGTATAGCCTCAGTTTCAGTGCTCTAGCTCGCTTCCTTACGGAGATAGCAGCAAATTCACTCTCATTCAGTCAAATAATCACATTTCACTCATGTTTGTCTTTTTCCTACTGATTTATTCACAGAATGAAAAGTTTTCACATGCAGACCCAAAAAAAGCACGTTTTTTAAAATGTGCATATCTTCACTTCAGACGCTCACATTAAGTTCCATATGGCCATACATGCACATTGGACCAATTGATTCAAAATACGCATTGCACAGTCATATGAAGCACTTTCCAGGCCTGATACACACACGGATTAAAGTTCTGAGATTAAAACCTCAATGAAGCGAGTTTTCATGGAAGTGCGTACAGCCACAGTTTCAGCGCTCTAACTCGCTTTCTTAAGGAGTTAGCAGCATATTGTCATTTATTCTGGTATGAATTGACATTTCACTCATGTATATCACTTTCCCACTGAGATATTCAGAGAATGAAAAGTTGTGACATGAAGTACGAAAAAAATACAATTTTTTCAAAAAGTGCATATCGTCACTTCAGAAGCTCATATTCACTTCCAAATGGCCATACATTCACTTTGGACCAATCGATGCCATATATGCATTGCACAGTGATTTGAAGGACTTCCCAGGCCAGATACACGCACAGATTCAAGATCAGAGCTTAAAACCCCAAAGAAGCATGTTTTCATGAAAGTGCGCTTGGCCACAGTTTCAGCGCTCTAGCTCGCTTCCTTACGGAGATACCAGCAAATTCACTCCAATTCAGTCATATAGTCACATTTCACTCAAGTTTGGCACTCTCCCACTGAGTTATAAACAGAATGAAAAGTTTTGACAGGCAGACCTAAAAAAAAGCAAGTTTTTAAATAAGTGCATATCTTCACTTCAGGAGCTCATATTCACTTGCAAAAGGCCATACTTGCACATTGGACCGATCGATTCCATATATGCATTGCACAGTGATCTGAAGCACGTCCCGGGCCAGATACACGCAAAGATTCAAGTTCTAAGCTTAAAACCTCAATAAAGCGTGTTCTCATGAAACTGCGTATAGCTACAATTTCAGCGCTCTATCTCGCTTCCTTAAGGAGATAGCTGCAAATTCATTCTAATTCAGTCATATAGTCACAATTCACTCATGTTTGTCACTTTCCCACTGAGTTAAACACATAGTGTAAAGTTTTGACAGGCAAACATAAAAAAAGCAAGTTTTTAATAAGTGCATATCTACACTTCAGAAACTCATATTCACTTCCAAATGACCATTCAAGCACATTGGACCAGTCGATGCCATCTGTGCATTGAACAGTGATCTGAAGCACTTCCAAGTCCAGATACACGCACAGGTTCACGTTATGAGCTTAAAACCTCAAAGAAGCGTGTTTTCATGAAAGTGCGTTTAGCCACAGTTTCAGCGTTCTAGCTCGCTTCCTCAAGGAGATAGCAGCAAATTCACTCTCATTCAGTCATATATTCATATTTCACTCATGATTGTCACTTTCCCACTGATTCATACACATTGTGTGTAGTATCGACTAGCAGACCAAAAAAAACAAGTTTTTTTAAAAAGTGCATATCTTCACCTCAGAAGCTCATATTCACTTGCAATTGGCCATACATGCACAATGTACCAATCGATGCCATATGTCCATTGCAGACGGGTCTGAAGCACATCCCAGGCCAGATACACGCACAGAATCAAGATCTGAGCTTAAAACCTCAAGTAAGCGTGTGTTCATGAAATTGCGTATAGCTACAATTTCAGCGCTCTATCTCGCTTCCTTAAGGAGATAGCCGCAAATTCATTCTAATTCAGTCATATAGTCACAATTCACTCATGTTTGTCACTTTCCCACTGAGTTAAAGAAATAGTGTAAAGCTTCAACAAGCAGACATAAAAAAAGCAAGTTTTTAAATAAGTGCATATCTTCACTTCAGAAACTCATATTCACTTCCAAAAGGCCATTCATGCAAATTGGACCAGTCGATGCCATCTGTGCATTGAACAGTGATCTGAAGCACTTCCAAGTCCAGATACATGCACAGGTTCACGTTATGAGCTTAAAACCTCAAAGAAGCGTGTTTTCATGAAAGTGCGTATAGCCACAGTTTAAGCGCTCTAGCTCGCTTCCTTAAGGAGATAACAGCAAATTCACTCTAATTCAGTCATATAATCACATTTCACCCATGTTTTTCAATTTCCCACTGAGTTATACACAGAATGAAAAGTTTTGAGAGGCAGACCTAAAAAAAGCAAGTTTTTAAATAAGTGCATATATTCACTTCAGACGCTCATATTCAATTGCAAAATGCCATACTTTCACATTGGCCCGATCGATTCCATATATGCATTGCACAGTGACCTGAAGCACTCCCCAGGCCAGATACACGCACAGAATCAAGATCTGAGCTTAAAACCTCAAGAAACCATATTTTGACGAAAGTGAGTATATCCACAGTTTCAGCGCTCTAGCTCCATTTCTGACGGAGATAGGAGCAAACTCACTTGAATTCAGTCAAATAGTTGGTCTCACTTTATTTTGATGCTCCCTTTGTGGATGCTCAACACACTAGAAAAAACATGTTAACTTTATAATTGTTGACTTTCAACAAAGGATGATTTGTAGCCAGTTCAAATGTTATAACAAAAACATCTTCATACTATCTACAGACTATCTTAGACAAAACCTAAATATTTGTGTTGACAATCTACAGTGACATGTTCAGAGATGCTCAAGAAACATTCATTTAAGTATCAGTAGACATGTTATTGATGTCAGCATAGCATCTGCAAGCATCACCCTGTATATTTACCCGATCATCTATTGATACTCTGTTGATAGTTTGAGCCTCTCCAAGTATTCATCTGATCATCTGCTGATACTCAAGTTAAAGTTTCTTGAGCATCTATTAGCATCATACTGTAGATCGTCAACATAAGGATTAAGGTCGCGTGTAAGACACTTAGTAGACGGTGTGATGATGTGTTTGTTTATAGTATTTGAACTGTCTACAAATCATCATTTGTTGAAAGTCAACCTTTATGTTGTTGACACGTTATTTCCTGTTTGTTGAGCATCTACAGAGGGACCATCAAAATAAAGTGTTACCAAAAACTGTGATACGAGAAGTCCATTCAATATACATTTTAACTCTTCAATCCCCCGCTGCTGCATCACCTCCGCGGTGTAGTGAGGGAAGATTAGAATGCGGTGACCTCCATAATCCAGTGAACTCTGCCTCCCCAGCCGCAGAATTTTCTCTTTTTCCAGTGCAAGATTCACTTGTGCCATTATCGTGCGAGATCTGAAGTCATCCAATGGTTTGTGCTGTTCAAGATGATGTGCCCTATCGATTACAACGGGCTAAGTGAAGTTGTCTTCCCCCACCAGCCTGGAAATCAACCTGGAGATGAATTTTGTTGGTCTCCCTTTCTCCTCACCTTCCAGAACCCCAACAATCTTTATGTTGTTGCACCTTGATCTCCCCTCGAGATCCAACAACATAGCCCGCAGTCTATTCTCTTTCCGCAGCTCAGAAACATAGATTGAATTTTAACTGTATGAATCCGCTTCTCATGGTTCGCCACTTGATTTTCGGTGCTGGACACCCTCTCAGTGAGCATCTGACTTGTTTGACATTTTTTGCCACATGAGTGGAAGTTCATCCTCCTCTTCAACTGAGGACATATCTTAAGGCTCCATGCTAGCTTGGTCATGGCTAATAACAGCACTTACTGGTGGGGGAGCAGCTCCCTTTCCGCCTCGTGCAGCTTTACTTGGCATATCGACATTACACTTTTAGCGGCGTGAACGTAAAGCAAATAGCAAAGGTTTAATCGTAAAAATTAAAGACTTTGATAATCAAAAAAGGCAGTTTTAAACAATCAAACCGTGATCCAGCAGGAGCTCGAAAAAACCAGTCTACACTGGTTCATCTCACTAGCGCCCCCTTTGCATTATTTCAGAACCGTCCGTCCAGTAGTTTTGGAGATATAGGCAAATGAAATTCCATAACCTTGAATTTGACCGTTCACAGTCATCTGAGCTCAAAAGTCAGGGTGCCAAATTGAAGCCCATACATGACTTCCTATTTAAGGTTAATAGTAAGTATGATCTTATCTCTTACCGTTTCAGAGATATAGCCCATCAAAAATTTCCCTCCCATAGGGCACCATTGTAACAAAAATTTCTCAAAAATTCCATTTTCAAAATTTTCAAAAGCCTTGGACAAACTTTAGTCCCATACTGATATGGAACATCCACAAAAAATTTCAGAACAATCTGTCCAGCAGTTTTGGAGAGGAAGACCAAAGTTTACAGAAGACAGACAACAGATTATTCCAGACACAAACCCATTACACTAGCTTATATGGCCTTCAGCCATGTAAGCTAAAAATAGGACCAAGGGTCCTGTAGCTTACCGGCAAGCAGTCTTATAGCAATGATAAAAGTTATGAAAATTTCATTTGAATCAATGAAAATCAATGTCAAGGTCACAAAATAAAAGTTCACATACATTTATAAGACCTTCTGTAATACAATCCTAAGCTCTTAAACAGTTTTGGTGATACAAGTCATTGAAATATGTCAATATGTATTCAAAATGTCAATTGTGAACTTTAAAGGTCACAGAATTTCAAGTCGTGGTCACCAAATGGACCTCATATATGACTTTCTAAATGTCTCTATACAAACATTGGCTCAATCTGTGACCATTTTGGTGATACAAGTCATTTCACTGTCGAGTTTGACCCTCAAAGGTCACTGACAGTCAAGTTGAATGTCACCAAATGAAAGTTCACATGTGACTTCCAAGATGTCAGTAACACAAACCCAGGCTCCATCTGTGACCATTTTAGTGATACAAGTCATTGAATCTTCACTAAGTCACATTTGACCTTTGAAGGTCAATACAAAGGTCACCAAATGAAAGTTCATATATGACTTCCTATATGTCTCTAATACAAACCTAGACTCCATCTGTGACCGTTTTGGCAATACAAGTCATTGTAATTGTATTATGTCAAGTCTGACCTTCAAATGTCACCACCAGTCAACTTGAATGTCACCAAATGAAAGTTCATATATGACTTCCGATGTCAGTAACACAAACCTAGGCTCCATCTGTGACCTTTTCAGTGTCAAAAGTCATTGAATTTTCTTTTGGTCAAGTTTGACCTTTGAAGGTCAATGTGAACGTCACCAAATGAAAGTTCATATATGACTTCCTATAAGTCTTCAATACAAACCTAACCTCAATCTGTAATAGTTTTGGTGATAAAAGTCATTGAGATTTCACTGTGTGAATTTCGACCTTCAAAGGTCACCGAAGGTCAAGTTCAAGGCCACCAAATGAAAGTTCATGTATGACTTCCTGTACATCTCCAATACAAACCAAAAATATCTGCAACCATTTTTCTGATATAAGTAATTGAAATTTCAATGTGAAGTTTGAGCATTCAAGGTCACTGAAGGTCAAGTTCAATGTCACCAAATGAAACTTCATGCGTGAGTTCCTATATGCCCACAATACAAACCTAAGCTCTATCTGTAATAGTGTTAGTGATAGAAGTCATTGAAATTTCACTACATGAAGTTTGACCTTCGAAGGTCGCCAAAGGTCAAGTTCAAGGCCATAAAATGAAAAAAAGTTAATACATGGCTTCCTATAAGTGTTCAATGCACATATGTTCTCAATCTTCAATATTTTCAAGCCTAGAAGCCTTTGAAAATTGTAACATTTTGCTGGACCTCAAGTTTGACCTTTCAAGGTCATCTGAAGTCGACTTTAACATTGCCAAAATATAGGTCATATATAACTTCCTACATGTCAGTAATACAAACTTAATCTCTATCTGCAACCATTTAGCTTCCAAAGGCAATTTGGTCCATTCTCCATAAGACCCAATGTCAAAGTACAGCGCCCCCACTAGACCCACTTCCATATATTCAATCAAAAAATTTTGGGATTAACATGCATGGACAACAATGCAAGATACGTTACACATTTATTTTCAATATGTGATCTTGCCGGGACATTCTAAAACGCTTAACGTGAAAAAAGCTTAACGTGGCTTAATGCGCCAAAACAGCGACCAATAAGCGTCAAATTCCTCTCGGCATTTCTGGTCAGGAGCACTTTCTCCAATAAAAAAATTAAAAGCGAAGACTGAGGAATAAGGTAGTTATATCACGTTAAGCATTTTCCCCTCCATTGACGTACATTGGCCCTCATTTATCAAACGTGCGTACACCAAAAAAATGGGTGTACGCCAAATCTCCCACAAGGATCGGCATTTATCAATCTGAACGTGAGAGAATGGTCCGCGAAAATCTCATGCCAGGTCTGACCAGGTGTACGCAGATTTGAAACCAGCGAACAACATACAGGAACGAGTGCAGCTGTCAAAATGAGTAGGGTAAAGCGGGGTAAGATGCCCTCCTTAAGAACAATGTCCATTTTTTCTGAAAATATAAATAATTTGAACGTCAACATAATATATACACAAGAAGTATGCCTAAGTAAACACGTTTAGAGGGTAATCCAATCACACCAGACTACAACTTTGTTCTAATAAAACAAAATGTAAAATCTTGAAAAGGGCATCTTACCCCAGGGCCTGGGGAAGATTGGGGAAGACGCCCTGGGGGCATCTTACCCCACAAGTCATTTTGATTTCAAATTAATAGGCCTGTGACAAATCACAATGGCAAAGATTTGTTTAAAAAATGTGTAACTTTATCTTTGATGCTACATAAAAGACAAACGAGTGAACAATTCCTTAAAATTATGCAAATAATTAGATTTTCAACATTTTCAAGTCAATAGCCTAAGTTAAAATTTAATTTTGATGTGAACAAACTAAAAAGTAATCATTTCAAATCAGAGAAACAATTTAACATTCAGGTCTTAAAAATGCCATTTAAATCATTAAAATTCAATGAACAATATCAATAAATGCTGTAAAAAATTCATGGTTATGTGAACAAGCTAAAAAGATTTCAAATCAGATACAGTTGAATAATCAGTCTGAAAAAACAATCCATTAAAATCATGTGAATAGGACTTTCAATATTTTCAAATCAATAAAACAACTATTAAATTTCATTTGATGTGAACAAGCTTAAAATCATTTCAAATGGGAAAGCAACTTAACAATGAGGCCTAAAATTCCATTTTGAAAGTGCAGCCAAAGTTAAATTCTCACACAAAACTACGCGACGCACACACACACACACACACACGCAAGACACACGCGCAAGACGCATTCTTACGCACACACACACACGCATACACACACACACACACACACACACACACCTACGTGGGCAGTTCACAGGCTACAGTTTGTGAAAAATCCAGCTACTGAATCCAGCTAGCTAGCTACAGCAAGCTAATATAGCTTAATGCTATTATCGTGACATAAAGTCTAAGTAGCTTTGTAAACTGGTAATAATACATTTCTTACTGCTGATTAGCTAATAGGTTAATTATGTTAGATGATGGTGTACATACTTTCCCAGAAATATAACATTAGCAAGGCTAGATATTCAAAATCATGGGGGGGCATCTTACCCCCATATGGGTGGGGGGCGTCTTCCTGCCAAAGTCATACTTTTACACTTTGCGTATGCAAAAAAAAAAAGTATTCTGTATTTTTTTGTTCAAACTAATAGATCGCCCTCCACAAGACTATCATGTTAACATTTAAAAAAAAGTTTGTGTATGTATCCTTCCAAAAAAACACAGAGGCTTATTTGGTAGCGTCAAAATATTACATCAACTTAACCCAAAATCTGTTCTCTGGATTCCTGCGAAAAAAAGTAAAATGATTTCAATGCTAAATAAAGATTTACGATCCAAGGAAAGAGCTAAGATTAGAATTGTTGCCATCTAGTGGTCAGGAGGGGAATTAAGGGGGGCGGGGCTTCTTACCCAGAGGGATATCTTACCCCGCTGTACCTTAATCTGCAGCGATGCGGACCTCATGCTGTTGTTACTCTTATTAGTAAAATGAATAAATAGGCTAAATAAATAAATTAGACACCTGTATTGAGAAATTAATTAAACTTATATTTTGAGACAACCTGCTTGTCAGGCCAGACGGCTGACAATTACATTCAATTTGATTAAGCGCAATGCGTGGCTTGGCAGATATGTAGTGTGATATGTCAGATGCTCATCCAGTCAGATATACGCTGAACAACAAAAAGAAACGCAAGTTAATTAAAGGCAGATTATGGTAATTATTTTAGAAAATCAAATTTATTACTTGCGGCGTGCACATTTAACTTTGTTTCATCAAATTTTTCTTTATTTTGTGGTCACTTTGACTGAGTAACCATAAGAACATTAACTAACTAACTAATGCGTTTTTTTGTTGCTCAGTATATATAGGCCCTACGGACAGACCGTGATCACATGTTGACAATGGCAGATCTTCTATTGTTAGAGAATAAGCTTCTGTCCGACGTGAGAGGAACTGTCGGCACAGAGAAGATCCCCTCCGGGCAAGTGACGAGTGGCTTCTCGTTTTGTGTGGCACCCAATAAAATGTAATGGAGTAATACTAATAAAAGTACAATGAAGAGTGATCTCTGCAGACTGTATTTTTAACAATTACCCTCATGCAGCTGGGACGAGGCGGTGGGGACTCATCCTCGAACGGTGACAGCTGGAGGTTCAAGTCTGCTTGGCCTCCACCGGTCCGTGGGCGCTGCTGCCGAACTCGTTTTTTGGTGGCGATGTTAAAATCGGACCATTTTTTTTTTTTTAACCTACATATAAAGCATTTGGATTGTCAATTATGTAGGCTATATAACATGAAATATCATGGATCTATAAATTGAATTTATTAAGGCGATGTTATTCGCACTTATACGTGTGGCCAATGCTGATTTTTTTTTTCTTGGCCACACTTAGCCTATAAGGCGCCAGTTGATGACCATGATTTTATAGAAAGTACCCTTTGGACACTCTAAAATAAGTGTGGGCAATGGAGAAATGTGGCGTCTAAAATTTCGATTTTTTTTTTGTCTTGGGCCGTTTTTAAATAAGTGCAAATAGTCGCCGATTTATTAATTAATTAAATCATACGTCTGCTGCTCTCCGGTTTTCCACCCCAACGGGGTTTACCGCAGCAGCAATAGTTTTCCAAACTGCAGCCTTCTGGGCTCCCTTTATGCCACTTTTAAGGCTTCCAAATAAAATCATTTTGTTTTTCTCCACCTCGGACGTGATAATTTATATTTCCTCCTCAGTGAAGTTCTTTCTTCTTTGCCGTCTTTCGAGAGTCCATGTCATAAAGTGGGCAGGACTATGCCTCCCAGTGCATGAATTTATAGGGGCGTGTCATGTAAATGACGATGGTTTCAGCCGCCAGATTTATCAATGCCACGCCAGTTCTACACCGAAATCGGGACGTACACACTTTTAGTAAATCAGAGGTGACACCTGGCGAACGCCGATATTTACACCAGAATCTACACCAGATCCTACGCAAGTTTGATAAATGAGGGCCATTATGAGGAAAAAGCTTAACGTAGTTTAATGTACTTAGACAGTGACCAATTAGCACCAAATTTCTCTCACACATTTCTTGTCAAGAGCACTTTCTCCAATAAAAAAATTGAAACCGAACTCCAAGGAATATGGTCGTCACGTTAAGCTTTTTCCCCTCCATTGACGTACATTATGAGGAAAAAGCTTAAAGTGGTTTAACAATCCAAAACAGCGACTAATAAGCACCTAATTCCTCTCGGACATTTTTTGTCAGGAGTAGGCTACTTTCTTTATACAAGAAATTAGAACCGAAGTCTTGGGAAAACTGGCATTATACACACGTAAAGCCAAATTGCCAAAGTGGCTGCGCACGGTGTTGCACCGCACAAAATTACTAGGTCTCACTTTATTTTGATGGTCCCTTTGTGGATGCTCAACAGACTAGAAAAAACATGTTAACTTTATAATGGTTGACTTTCAACAAAGGATGATTTGTAGCCAGTTCAAATGTTATAACAAAAACATCGTCAAACTATCTACAGACTATCTTAGAGCCCTTAATCTCTATCTGCAACCATTTGGCCTCCACAGGTCATCTTGCATATTCATAAAGGACAGCGCCCCCACTAGACCCACTTCCGTCGATTCAATCAATTTGGCGCTCGCAGTGTAGATTGACGGTACCAAGGTAGGTTGATTGCCTGATTTAGAAAAAAAAAAATTTCACACAGTTTTTGAGAAATAATTTTTTTAAATTTCTCAGTCCTATCTTTCACATTGGGGCCAAAATTTCAAGAACTCATAAAATAGACAAAAAGGATTCAATCAAAAATCTGAAAAAAACGTCTGGAGATATGGTCTAGTAGTATGTTACTGCAAATTTAAATGAAAATTCATCAAGCCAAAAAAAAGATTAAAAAATGTTCCGGACGACACCTTCATTTACAATAATTTGCCCACAGGGCCGGGTAAGCTAAAAATTGTAACAATTACAGAAAATATTGGGGTGAGCAAAAACTTTTGACTGGTAGTGTACATCAGCAACCTGTGCGGATGGCATGATCATGCTAAATCCAACTGGTACTGCATTAGTAAACATAAAGCGTTGCTGAATACCCCTCGGCCTGGACAAGATTTCCTGCCTCAAGATCACAGTGCGAAGGTCAAAAGTCAAATCAAGCAAAAAACGTGATGTTGCAGATCTATGTGTCACAGTGAGTTACCATACCGAATTTGGTGAAGCTGCGATAATCAGTTGCCGAGTACTGACCTGGACAAGATTTCCAGGGTCAAGGTCACAGAGCTAAGGTCAAGGGTCAAATCCAGCAAAAAAAACCTGATGTTGCACATCTATGGGTCACAGTGAATTACCATACCAAATTTGGTGAAGCTGCGATCATTAGTTGCTGAGTACTGGCCCGGACAAAGTCATGGACAGACGACGGACGACGGACGACAGACAGACCTGCAGGTGACGACAATACCCCTCCGGCCTAAGTCGGCCAAGGGGTAATAAGCAATTGACAGCATGATAAACATAATATTATTTAACGGGTATCCCTATGATACAGTGTAGAACTTCGATTGACACAGCTTCATACTTTGCGAATGTGTTTAAAAGGTAAAAACCAGAATCTTGCATGAATTTTAAGAAATGTACTACTAAGATAGTTCAACATTTGCCAAGCTTTCATTCTGCAGTTGAGTCTGTCAAGCCAGCTCATGCATTCTTAGACCAAGGCAGGTTAAAAGAGAGCCACATTCGTGATGTCGAAAACCCTGGCTTTATAATTAATTTGCTAACCCACTAATCTTGCTTTGTTGTACACCCCTCAAGTGGTGTTATAACAAATGCCAACATAATAACCATATTTCCACCGCAGTCATTTCAGTACCATAGGAAACTGATGTTTGGGAAACATGTTGATTTCAATCATCTCGTTTAAATCGTTATGAGAGCCACTTGGTTCTCTGTGCGACCCAGCTACACCTGCATCTCAGAGATACCTTGAGCGCAAAGGTTTAAAACCTGGATCAAACGGACCCATAGCCTGTTTTTCCCTGAGTACCGAATCTCAAGACCACCAACATAAAGGATGGAATACCCACAGCCATATTTAGTCAAAAATGTCCCTGTCAGTTTGATGTACTCCGTACATTTACACTTTTGCTATTCAAATTTAATTGGCCTGAAAATGGCTTCCAAATTTAAGTTGTCGCAACTCTCTCAATAAATGGCTCTCGGGAGCAGTTGCTGAGTGCGACGCCTTGCAGTAAAGTTTGACAAACCAATCCGGTCCGGTGTTTGGCTTAGCATGAAACCGGCTTGGAAATTTATTCATCTACCCTAAAGGAAACTCCATTGTTTATTCAGTTGTATTTTTCCCTCTCAAACGATCCTCTACCCTGCTGCAGTGGAGGTCCTGGGTCCTGTACCTTGTGGAACTTATGAGGTCAAAGCAGCACTGAGGGACTAAGGGTACAAGCCGCAGTCAGAGAAGCACTACAGGACTGAAGGTACACAATATAACCTCCTGGGCAGTCAGAGAAGCACCACGGGACTGAAGCCGGCACACCGCAGTCAGAGAAGCACTACAGGACTGAAGGTACACAATACAACCTCCTGCACAGTCAGAGAAGCACTACAGGACTGAATCACAATACAACCTCCTGCGCAGTCAGAGAAGCACTACAGGACTGAAGGTACACAATACAACCTCCTTTACAGGACTGAAGGTACACAATACAACCTCCTGCGCAGTGCCTAAAAAAAAAAAAAAAAAAACTAACATATTCGAATTGGTTGTAATAATTAATAGGCCTAATAGTAATATTAGTAGTATATATTTGTAATAATAACAGAAGGCCTATATGCGCCAAATGTGTTCTATTGGTGAATGGTCTGGACTGTAGGCCGACCATTTCTGCACCCGGACTCTTCTACAGCGAAGCCATGCTGTTATGATAGATGCAGTATGTGGGTTAGCATTGTCTTGCTGAATTATGCAAGGTCTTCCCTGAAAGAGACGTTGTTGGAAAACCTCAATATACTTTTCAGCATTGATAATGCCTATCCAAGTGTGTAAGCTGCCCTTGCCTTAGGCATTAATGCAACCCCATACCATCAGAGGTGCAAGCTTTTGAACTGAGCACTGATAACAAGCTGGATGGTCCCTCTCCTCTTTACCTGCACGACACGGCGTCCATGTTTTCCAAAATGAATTTCAAATTTTGATTCATCTGACCATAGAATAGTTTTCCATTTTGCCTCAGTCCATTATAAATAAGCTTTGGCCCAGACAAGACGGCATTTCTGGATCATGTTCACATATGGCCTCTTCTCTGCATGATACAGATTTAACTTGCATTTGTGGATTGCATAACAAACTGTGTTCACAGGCGATGATTTTTGGAAGTGTTCCTGAGCCAATGCAGTAAAACTCCAGTGCAAAATTATGCCTGTTTTTAATGCAGTGCCGTCAGAGGGCCCAAATATCACAAGCATCCAATATTGACCTTCGGCCTTGTACCGTGCGCGGAGAGATTTCCCCAGATTCTCTGAATCTTTTGATGATATTATGTACTGTAGATGGTGGGATATTTACAATCTTGGCAATTTTACATTGAGGAACATTTCTCGGAAATTGTTCCACAATTTTTAGACTCAGTTTTTCACAGATTGGTGAGCCTCTGCCCATCTTTACCTCTGAGAGACTCTGCCTCTCTAAAATGCTCTTTTTATACCCAGTCATGTTACTGACCTGTGCCAATTAACCTACTTAGTTGTGAAATGCTCCAGCTATTTTTTATGAGTACCTTTTACTTTTCCAGCCTTTTGTTGCCCCTGTGCCAACTTTTTTGAGATGTGTTGCTGCATCAAATTCAAAATGAGCTAATATTTTCCATGAAATGGTGAAATGTCATGTCTCACCTTCAACATCGGCTATGTTGTCCATGTTCAATTGTGAATATAATGTGAGTTTATGAGATTTGCAAATCATTGCATTCTGTTTTTATTCACGTTTTACGCAACATCCCAACTTCATTGGAATTGGGGTTTGATGACGTTGGGCCGGGGAGATATGCCATCTCCTGATGGCTCTTGTTCCTATTGTGAGGATTGTCAGGTAGACACATTTCAAAAAAGATCAAATTAGACTGAAAAAATCAGTAAGCTCCTTATTAGGTTACCAAACGCAGGTGTTTTGAATTATTTCAAAGTAATTTGCCTAAACATTATAAAATGAACACCATATGAAACAGGTTTGACTTTATTGTTTTGCAAATAAATTTGTTTTAAATAAATTAAAACAAACAAAAAATTGTTTGTTTTTGCAACCATGTGTTTCACCAATGAGGAACCTATTGATTGTTTACGTTGATTAAGGGTTCAGTCAAATTGTTTCCCTCTGCAGTTATTTATAAAGCATGTGGCCTTATCACTACACCACTATACAGTCCGTTTGGGACTCATTGTTGTCATTCAAAACGAATCGTTACCTGTCGGATTGCGGATTGGCTGTTTCCATTTGTTCATAAGTCTTCCCCATTTTTTCAGTGAATGGACAGTGAAGTCACATGAAAGATCCAATTAAAATGCATAGTCAACTTTGGCTAATTCTACCCACTGTTCATCTGCAAGATGATCTCGAAGCTTCTCCCTCTTGGAATTCCTGAGCTCTGCTGGAAAGTGACTCCAGAGAAGTATACACATTCTGAGATGCAGAGGAATCCTCATATTATTGACCATTTCCACCACAATGGCAACTTGTGGAGGGGTCTGGTGTCATACTCGGCAATGCTTGGCTTAATCATTAATGCCATGTACTTTTGCAGAAACATTTTTAGATTTACCTTGTCTTGACTTCGCTATCTGAGAAAAAAAAAGATATTTGAAATGTTGTTTTTGTAATTACCCCGCCCCACCCGAAGGGTGAGGGCAAGGGGTATTGTTTTTGGTTCGGTTTGTTTCTGTGTTTGAGTGTTTGTGTTTGTTTGTTAACACTCTAGCTGCAAAACTATTGGGCACATTCACCCCAAATTCGGTCTAGGGCAGTGATGTAGTCGAGACCTGTGAGTCCGAGACTGAGACTGAGACCTATCTATCCGAGACCAAGACCGAGACCTACCTTACCAAGACCAAGACCAAGCCTTCCGAGACCGAGACCTTTAGAATCTGAGACCAAGACCGAGACCGAGACCTTCTATAAAATATAATGTACGAATTGGCAACTGCTGTGTTTAATTGTAAATTAAATCAAATGGCCTGAGTAGCACTAGCTCATGGCTAGCATTAATCCGTCCTTCTCTTGAACTTTCAAAGAATGAAGACAAATATCATCACTTTGTAGGTCAAAATTCAAAATGAAAGAGAGATATGAAAATTTTAAAATCAGTAACCACTCTCAATAACAGGGTGGCAGTGGGACTTGATCCCAAGAACTCCTCATCCGCAGGTGGAGCAAAATGAGAAAGAGAAAAAAAGACTGCTTTAAATGAAAAATTAGAATACATACAAAAAAAAAACTCTTAGGTACACTCAAAAAAATGAAACCCTATGAAATGTTAGATTTACTTTTTAATGTTTTGTCAACTGGTTCCACACAATAGCTTTGCGTAACCTTCATTTGACTTCTAACATTTTGGGCCAGTTTAATTAATTGCATTGAGTGGAATGTACTTAACTCAGTTTTGTGGAACCAGTTGACATAACATTATTAAGTAAATCTAACATTTCATAGGGTTTCATTTTTTTGAGTGTAACTAAATTATTTCATTTTCCTTTTACAACCATTTCCGTATGAGCTTCTTGATACATACATACATACATGCACTTGCTTCCTTACATGGCTTATACAAAAAAATTACAATACTTAAAGAAGGAAACAAAGTTGTTTTTCACCTGGCCCAACTTTATAGCCACTGGAGAGTTTTGAAAAATTATCCAAATTCCTTTTTTGCTAGAAGCTGGTGGGGATAACCAAGTAGCAACGGAAAAACTCCACAAAACGTCCGTTGACAAACTTTCAATCACATCGTCCAACACATCGTCCAGTATAATCCAAGTCTGCTTTGTCCACTCGTATCCTCAGTACTCTAGAAATGCGGTTATTTTTTGCTAAAAATAATAAAATACAACAGTTATGCTTCAAGTAAGCTCCCGCATTCAACGGAAGTCCCGCCTCCCGGCACGTTTATTGCCCAGAGACTAATAAAGTTTTGAGAGAAGGGAGAAGACATGTTTATACATGTATTCATCTGAGTGGCAGCAGAGTCTCTGTTGTTTGAGTGCAATCAAGGTCTCAGGTACAATAAACAAAACTGACCTTACATATCATGATGATTAATCAAGATCAAATAACTGCTCAGAGACAGAAAAGAGGTGCTAAAAGAGGTTAAATTCCTTAAATTTTCCATGGTCTCAACTGGTCTCGACAGCCGAGACCCAAGACCTTAACATTCAAGACCGAGATCGAGACCAAGACTTTGATGCTCGAGACCGAGACCAAGACCGAGACCGAGACTGAGACCGAGACCAACTAAAACAGGTCACCTGGCCTCGAGACCTACATCACTAGTTTAGGGATTGCCACTGACCCAGAATAGATCCCTATTGAATTTCGTACAAGTAGGTGAAAGTATGTGCGAGGGGCGGGGTTTGTTGTGCCTGGCACCACTTGTTACCCCGCCCTACCCAAAGGGTGAGGGCAAGGGGTATGGTTTTTGGTTCGGTTTGTTTGTGTGTTTCTGTGTTTGTTTGTTAACAGTCAAAACTAATGGGCACATTCACCTCAAATTCGGTTTAGGGATTGCCACTGACCCAGAATACATCCCTATTGAATTTCATACAAGTAGGTGAAAGTATGTGCGAGGGGCGGGGCACCACTTGTTTGTTGTTGTTTTGTATGGAGTTTCCTTCGATCCAGCAAAGGAGCGAATACCTTGTGAAGCAAGACAATCATATGTAAAAAGTTATCGCTGTGAGTTGTTGTTGCCCTTTGTGGGGCCGCCTCAGAAACAGCAAAGGTGTGAATAGCTTGCCAGGAAGGAGTCAAATCCAAGCTCCCTCGGGTGTTTTTCGTCTTAGGTCAGTCACTTATATTTTGTAACTATTTAATCTAAATTTGTTGGTTCACATCTGGCTTACAGTCACACCGTCCAAAAAATGTCTGATCTTGGCAGCTAAGCTGTGTAGGGTCTGGTTAGTACTTGGATGGGTGACCACCTGGGAATGGCTCACGACCCCCCCAAGTCCCTATTCCAGATCTTGAGTTGAGGGAAATTTTGATCTGTTTGACGGTTTTTGTGGCATCTGCTGGCCAGGTCGAGGCATGACACCAGTAAATTATTATAATGTTGTGGTAACGTCAAAAATTGCAATACTATGTACTGTTATCCCTTTCCTTTCTTTTGTTTCATCTTATTATTATTTTGGAGCAGTGGATTGTATGCTGAGGCATTCAATTAATTGCCTGAAGTAAAACTGAGAAAACAAATTTGGTCTTTACACCAGTTGTCCTTGGTCATTAATAGAAGCTTTGAATGAGTCTGCATTTTATTAGCCCTTGACTAATATTGTTTGAAACTCTATAAACTTGCTAAAAGTAAATAATTACACCTTCTCTTGGTGTGTGAGTTTAATACATTTCCCCAGATCTGGTTACTTCATGTCACTGGAAGCTGCTAATGTATTAGTAATGTCAATGACAGAATCATGCCGGTGTGTGATGCAGTGGCGTCTGAGGGCCCGAAGATCACGGGCATCCAGTAAAGGTTTTCAGCCTTTATGCAGAGATTTTTCCAGTTTCTCTGAATCTTTTGATGATGTTATGCACTGTCAATGATGAGACCTTCAAAGCCTTTGCAATTTGACATTGAGGAACATTGTTTTTAAAGTATTCCACAATTTTTTTACGCAAGCCTTCACAGGTTGGAGAGCCTCTGGCCATCTTTACTTCTGAGGGACTCAGCCTCTCTAAGACATCTCTTTTATAGCCAATCATGTTACACACCCGATGCCAGTTAACTTAATTACTTGCTAAATTGTTCTTTCAGCTGATTCTCTTATATATTAATTGCTTTTTCAGCCCTTTTTTGCCTGTGCAAAATGCCAGCATATTGGGGACTGCTCCCTTAACTGAAGTGGGTAGGGGTTTTGGATGTAGCTACATCTCTTGAAAAGCTACCTTTGAACAGTTTCTCCCTCGGCATTTTTTTTTTTTTACATTTTAGGGGGGTCAAACAGGCCATTCGGGTCATTTTCTTTTATCCTCTTGACATTTGGAGGCGCTATGCCATGTGCTTTTGCAGAGACAGGTGGCTGTTCCAAGAACTTCTGCCCGCCCTAAAGTATTTTATTTAATTTTATTTTATTTAACCTTTATTTTCCCAGGAAGAAATCCCATTGAGATAAAAATCTCTTTTCCAAGGGAGTCCTGGCCAAGACAGCAGCATAAAAGTTTCACACTGAAAACAACAACAGACAATGACAAGGCAAAAAATACATTAACCGGTTTTAGCAGTAAAGCATGTACTTTTGTACATGCTCTGGTTAAGTAAGCCTTAATTCTGGTTTTAAAAACATGTAAACTTATGTGATGATTAAGTTTAAGATAATTCTGTAGCCCGGACCAAGATGAGGGAGCAAAAACAGAGAAAGCTTGATTTCCAAAAACAGAGCGAGTTCGAGGGATGGCAAACATGATGTGTCCCTAAGAACACACATTAAAACTGCTTTCATTTTTTGGAGTCAGCAGAGAACATAGATACAAAGGCAGTTCGTGTAGGATGGCCTTATACAGGAAGATGTACCAATGTTCCATTCTTCTATTGTATAATGAAGGCCAGCCAACTTTCTCATAGAACATACAATGATGCGTGCGGAAACCCAGATCAGAAATAAATCGCAATGCAGCATGATGCACAGAGTCCAACATTTTCAGAGATGATGCGGTTGCATGCATCACCATAGTCGATTACCGACAAAAATGTTGCTTGAATCAGTTTTTTTTTTTTTTTTGCGACAAAAGAAAAACAGCTTTTGTTTCGATAAAAGAATCCTAACTTTACCCTCAACTTTTTTGTTTGATGCTCAATATGATGATGAAAAGACAGTATTCCATCTAGGATGAAACCCAAGTATATATATGTTGATACACATTCAATCACCTCATTATTCAGAGCTAAAATCTGATAACCGTTTTTAATTTCCCTTTTTGACCTTGAGAAGAACATCATTTTGGTCTTGTTTGCATTAAGTACGAGCCTTAATCTCCATAAATTCTGCTGAACTACGTTAAAAGCACCTTGTAGGTCGTGAACTGCACTCACTAAAGAAGATGAAGTAGTATATATAATTGTATCGTCAGCATAAAAGTGGAACTTTGCATCAGAAACATTTTCACATAAATTATTGATATAAATAATAAATAAAATGGGACCCAATATAGAGCCTTGCGGGACACCATTCTTTATTTTTAAAAAAGTCGAAGACAAACCATCAACTTGAACACTCTCTTCTACCACTCTAATAGTTTTCAAACCATTTAACAGATTTTGGAGAAAACCCTATATTAGTGAGCTTCTGTAAGAGAATTAAATGGTCAACAGTATGAAAAGCCTTAGATATGATGGCGCTATCGGCAGTGTGAGCCGGAGACAAAGGCCTGCTGGGAGATGTGCTGGGTCTGCTGGCGGTATCCTGGCTAACAGCAGCAGGACCGAGTTCTCCCCAGGTGCTCAGCTGTGCAGCTACTGGCGCCTCTGACTGGTGGAGCACATTTTCTGAAAGAAGAAATCACACAAAAAATGCATGTAACACTCTATGCTTTTTTTGCAATTCAACATGGAATAAAATTGGTCACAGTGCACAAACACAATTTTATATCGCAATACTAAAACCAGTGACACCACATGAGACCCAATATATATACTACAGGCAGTAGAAAATGACATGAAGTGTCACAATGAAGTACCAAATCTCTTATGAGGGCTACAGATAATTCAGATATCAAAGTATTTAAAATCCTTACATAACGATAACATTGCTCTTGTAATTCTTTTATTTATATCAACATTTTAAAAAACTTTATGTATTATCAATTGGAAGCATAAGTTTAAAACGCAAATCCAAAACGAACACATTTATTTGATTTTATATGTTTTATTGCAGTATAATATAATATTACCTGCAGTTTCCAGCAATTCAGCATCAGTAGCAGAGTCAGGGTCCTTCTGAAACTCAGAATCCTGGGATACATCCTTCTTTTCTTTCTTTTTCTTTGATTCCCCTATCTAGAGAAAATAAAATGCAAATGTAGAATAATCAAATGCAATGTTTGGGTAATACTGTATCATACAATTACAGTGCTGTTACTGCATACTGCAACTACATCCTAATCTTCATAGTTAGGATGTAGTTGCAGACATACCAATTTCAAAAGTTTTAAATACAGTGCTTCACAAATTTATTAGACCACCACCCAATGTAAGGTTTATGCCACAGCTGCCCTAAATTAACAGTATTGGAAATGATCAAAATATATTTTTTTCAATGTTTCTGTTTTGGTTAATCCACCAGTTTGCGCAAGCTTTTTAACCAAAATGATATTTTTAACGCTAAAATATAATTATTGTTGTTATCCATGAATTTTCTAATTTACTGTTTTACAAAAAAGCAGACAAAAATAGTTCAGCTCATTATTATTTTTTTATTTAAATGCCAAAGAACAGTTATTTACTTGCATTCCTGAGCATAAAAATTAGTTTAAGTGGTTGAATGCAAGAATGCAAGCTGTTATCAAGGTCAAAGGAGGCCATACAAAATATTTAGTTTTTTTGGTTTTTATTTGTGAATAAGGACAATTTTGTCTACAGACAAAACCAGTAAATGGAGTGTAATCTTAACTTTGAAAAATCTAAAAGTCATAACCAAGCTTTATTACAGTGCTGTGAAAAAGCATGTACCCCCTTCCTGATTTTTGATTTTTTTTTTTTTTTGCATATTTTTCACACTTAAATGTTTCAGATCATCAAACGAATTTTAAAATTCGACAAAGATAACCCGAGTTAAGTACAGAATGCAGTTTTTAAATGATGATTTCACTTATTAAGGCAACAGAATCATCTCCTACCTGCATTCAGATGCCACTAGAGGGCGGAAAAGGAAAGGCTATCTGATTGGCCTGTTGAGGACGTGCCTTGCTAAACTATTGGTGGGTTGACGCTCAACTGAGCAGACGGCGCTCTACTATTGGTGGCTTGACGCTCAACTTTGCTGAACTTTGCTCAACCATTGGTTGGTTGAGGGTCGGATAGGGGGTCGGATAGGGACTTGGAGGAGATGATTTTAATATCATGATAATAATGATTTTCAGGCATATTTCAACTTCTTCCGGATCTGGAATCCAGGACGTGATCCGGATCACTTCCAAAGTTGAATCAACTCATCCTAGGACGACCACCTACTATCCTACCAAATTTCCCGCCAATCCCTTCACAACTTTTTGAGTAATCCTGTTAACAGACAGACAAACACGAGTGAAAACATAACCTCCTTTGCGGAGGTAATGAGCTGAGGCGGAAGTACCAGAGATGGAGGAGATCCAATGACGCAAAGAAAAAACTAAACTGTGCGTTCTCTATTCTTGATGCATATGGGCATCCTCTTCTGATCATGATAGAACTCATAGTAAGCATAGTAAACACCCCTGTTCAGAAGTGATTAATCTAAAAAAAAAGATAAGGTTGTTCTAGGGCAGGGGTGTCAAAAGGGTTGAGGGTCTGCAGGTTTTCATAGCAGAAACACACCTGCTACAGCTGATCGACTGTGCAGGCTGAGATCAGTTGATTACATTAGTTTATCAGGTGTGCTTCTGCTTGGTTGGATTGAAGACCTGCAGATCCTCATTCCATTTATGGACCAGTTTGGCTCTGTGCTCTAGCGCACTTTTTCAAATAAGGACAAACCGTACTGTTCCGAATATAAGCTGATCCTGGATATGAGACGACCCCACTTTCTCAAGACAGATTTTTGGAAAAATGAGGGTTTTGATGACAAAATCTTGTTTTATTCACAAAAGAATAGTAATAATCACAAAAAATGTCTTTGAAAATACTGATAAAACATTGATAGAAAAACCAATATAAAACAAGGCAGGCTGTTGTTTGGCGCCTTCTATTGTTGTGAACGTATATTGACTGTAGACTACAAAATGCACACACAGGATCATTGATTTTGACTGTTAGAGGCCTAGTCCCCTAAAATAAGAAGACCTCACTTTTTCAAAGGGGATTTCCTGGGAAAAACATTGTCTTATATTCAGGACAATACGGTATTTATAAGTGAAAGCAAGTGGCCAAAATGATCAAAATCAGTTAAACTGATAATTTTCAAAACTCAAATATTTATCCAAAAATGTCAGTAAAACTATGTTTTTAGAGAGAATGGAAAATGCATATTTCGGCATGGTGTTCACGGTTTTAATGACATAACTAGCCCATTGAGAAAATGGGCGTGCTCAGCTAAGCACCAATAAAGTATGCAGATTGAAGGAAGCGTGAAAAAGTTACGCAGCAAAGTAAAGCAAGATCTGAAATAACATCGAAGCAGGAAATCATGACAATTAACACTCTTCCTAAATTAGTAATATTAGTAAAGTGCCTGTCTAAGAAAAACACCTCCCGTGAATGTTAGTAGATGTTAGTAATTAAAAACAGTTAATTGACATTAAGCTTAGGAAGGGCCGAAACCAGAACAGCACTGAAGGAAAGTGGAAATACTGCAGCCAGCCAATAGCAAAGGAGTGCATGCACACGAGAAAACAAAGCGTGGACTGGACCGCAGACATGAGGAGGATTCCATTTGGCAGTGCAGGACAGGACCTAGAAACAGACACAAGGCAAGACAGAACAAGAAAAACAGTGTGCTTAAGGAGAAAGGACTGGGTTGGGAAACACTGGTATGAACACATGCTGAATGTATGAAATCACTGTGCCAAACAGATGCTGAGATCTATCTGCACAAAACACGCATGATGCTGTTGCCGACGCAATTGGCTCCCGAGGGTAAACCGCCATATAGCTAAGCCCTTCGTGCCACATAAATAAGGAAAAAATAGTGGCAAAGCCACTGCGCCCGCTTGGCCAAACGTGGCCGAATGGAACGCCCCCGATTGGTGAAAGTATTGGTCCAATTGGGCTCAAAATCGAACTTGGTCTAGACCTTATGACGCTATATACACATATGAAATATGAAAAGGATCGGTGAAAAACTGAAGACGCTGGAGCGCAGACGAGCCAAAAGTTTACGCACGCACGCATGACAGACCACCACTAAAGACCCCCGGCATAGCAAAAGCCCCTTGGGCCTTTTGGCCAAGTGGGCAAAAAATTTGAGCATCTTAGCTCGTAGAATAAGGGAGCTAGAGCTGTTTGAATTTTTTCAGATAAAGCCCCCTGGTGGCCAAACCGAGAATCGCAGCATGCCCAAAATCGAACTGGCGCTAGATCTTGGGCTCATATCCAAGCATATAAAATATGAAAAGGATCCATTGAAATTGAAGGCGCTATTGCAGTGAAACAAAATCTGTGCATTTTATGACCTTTGACCTACATAACCTTTAAATTTAGGTCAAATCAAAAACCCATTACATATATGATGAACGCTTGGCAGAACAACGACAGTAAAAATTTGAGCATCTTAGCTCATAGAATAAGGGAGCTAGAGCTGTTTGAAGTTTTGCAGAACAAGCCCCCTCGTGGCCAAAGGGAGAATCGCAACAGGCCCAAAATGAAACTCGGGCTAGATCTTGGGCCCATATACAAGCATATAAAACATGAAAAGGATCTGTTGAAAACTGAAGGCACTCTTGCACTGAAAGAAAATCTGTGCATTTTACGACCGTTGACCCACATAACCTTGGAATTTAGGTCAAATCAAAAACCCATTACACGTATGATGAACCCTTGGAAGAACAACCTACAGTCAAAATTTTAGCTCGTAGAATAAGGGAGCTAGAGTTGTTTGAAGTTTTACAGAAAAAGCCCCCTCGTGGCCAAACGGAGAATCACAGCATGCCCAAAATGGAACTGGGGCTAGATCATGGACCCATATACACTACCGCTCGAAAGTTTGAGATCACTTGCAAATTTCTTTGTTTTCCAAGGAAAAATACATTTTCATGCATTTCACAAACATTTTTTTTCCATTTCACAAACATTTTCATCCATTTCACAAACAATTAAAATTAATCAGATGATTTTCAAAGAATGATCTACATTTTTGCATAGAGGCCTATCATCAGCAACTGTCAGTCCTCTGCATCAATCTCCTGGTATGGCTGCGAATCCAAGTTAAGCATTTTATAAGGCTAATTGATTATTAGAAAACCCTTCTGCAAATGTGTTGCACAGCTGAAAACCGTTGAACTAATAAGGGAATGCAAAAGGGAGCATGGCATTCTTGAGGTTGGTTTAGTACCTGAAGCATCAGCAGTTGTTTGTTTGTTTACAGGCTCAAAATGGCCAGAAAGAAAAATCTTCCTTTAGAGAGCCGTCAGTCTATTGTTGTGCTTAGAAAAGAAGGCTATTCAATGTGAGAAACTGAAAACTTAAAATCTCTTACCATGCTGTCAACTACTCCCTTCAGAGAGCAGCACAAACTGGCACTAACAAGGACAGAAAAAAGGAGTGGGAGGCCTCGATGCACAACTGGGCAAGATGACAAATATCTAAGAGTGTGTAGTTTAAGACAAGGACACCTCACAGGTTGTCAACTAGCAGCTGCGCTAAATAGTTCCCGTCAAACACCAGTTTCAGTATCAACAGTGAAGGTGGGTTTTTTTTGATGAAGGCAAAGTTTGAAGTACATATTCATCATTTTCCATTAAAATCATTATTTCTAACTCAGACAATGTCAGCATGTTCTGTCCATTTGCTATATTTCCTATTCAAACTAATTTCATGTGTGTTTCCATGGAAAACAAGAAAATTTCCAAGTGATCCCAAACTTTTGAGCGGTAGTGTACATGCATATAAAATATGAAAAGGATCCATTGAAAATTGAAGGCACTATTGCAGTGCAACAAAATCTGTGCATTTTACGAGCTTTGACCTATATAACCTTATAATCTACGTCAAATCAAAAAACCATAACAAATATGATGAATCCTTGGCAGAACAACCTTTGAGGCGTTTTTCACACGGTCAGGCCGAATTGAGGAGGTAACATAAAATACCGCCTTCCGTGTCTGTGAAAAGATATCTTCTCAATTAATTAAATCCTTGGCTGCAACGTGTTCAAAGTGAGTAATGTTCTGATCGATTACAGTTGACCATACCAATATGGCGGCACGGTTAGGCTACTTCAAAACGATGACGTCATCAGCTATCCAGTTATTCTATATAGATCAGTTATTCAAATATGACTGCGACATAGCATTGTGACATCACAACTGTTCTTGGTCGTAAGATATTCTTGCTGCTGTTGTGATGTCAATAACTTTTACACCCATACGAAAACATAAACACTGTGCATTGCTGTGCAGCAGAACTTACCAGTGCCGCACTTGAGAGAGGATTGATGATTTTATTGAAGTTACGATAATAAAATTAAAGATGGGGTTTTTCAAGCGATTGCTGGTGAGTAAATGTTTTGATACGATAGGATTTAAGAGCATGAGAATATTTAGTGCGTTCAGGGTATTCATTTCACCGCCTTGCGTGTTGAAAAGAAAATTTCTTCTGATTTCCCAAAATGGCCTCATATTTTCCAATTTGAGGATAGTGAGTTAAAAATGTTAGTAAAAAGTCTCTAGCTATTACTTTCAGTTCTTTTTTTCACAAAAGAAGAACAAAGATTTTCCTTATTATATCATGTATATCAGTGGCAGCTGATGAACTGGCAACAGGGGAAGCTCAAACCAGCCCTTAAAATTAATGATTGGTCATGACCTGTTTTCAATCTTTCATTTAAATTACAATTACAGAAAACTCTCAACATTATCAGGTGTGGCCAGTTTTCATTAATAACGCATACTTGTCAACTCTCACACATTCAGCGTGAGTTTAAATGGCATATTAACGTTCCCTTGCTGTAGTCAAAACTATTCAAAAAATAAAATAAAGATTCTAGCGCAGAATTAAGTCCTGTAAATGGAGGTTTATCGTTGTTTGGGTGCCAGTGAAATTTCCACAGATTGAAACCGAAATGACTCTGGACTTTTTGCATTTTCTTCACTGAAGGGTTGGAAGCAAAGCATGTGTTTCATAATCAGGATTAAATTAAAAACATGGGTTTGAGATTCCCTGAACATCGCCAGTTCATAAGCCGCCACTAGATGAAAATTATATAGTTTTTTTATGCCTTCCAAGTGAAAATAGTAAAAAAAAAAAAAATGTTGTTTGGGTGTAGTGAAACATCCACAGATAGCAGAAATATCTGGATAAATTTTTGCATTTTCTTCTGTCAGTGGCCATATTACTGAGCTTGAAATCAGGATTAGGCATAAAATAATGTCTTGGAATCATTGAATACATGTGAACATGAGTTGAATTTTTTGAATAATTTTCTCTGAGCTAGGTGAAAATTATTCGTAGTCTACTTCTGAAACCTTCCAAACAGTAGCTGAAAGGGACAATGCTATGAAATGCACCTCATAAATGGTGAAAAAATGTGACATGCAAGAGCAACAAAGAAGCCATTTTGAAATCGGTGCCCCAAATGGGTGAGAATCAGATATTGGATTTTATTCAGCAAAAAATGATGCAGGAAGTGTTATTTAAAGCATTGATCATTTAAGGATCTCTCTCAAGTTGATTCAACAATTCCATTTTCTGAAAGAACTATTTATGTTATATTTCAAATGTTAATAAATGAATAGATAATGAAGTCAGAAACAGCTTTTTGTTTGAAATAACTAATCTTGAAGATTTAAGTGGCTTTCAGAAACATGGCTTAATTTTAATTACCTCCACAGATATTTTTTTCAGTTGTTTTTTTTTTGTAGCTGGGGTGACATTAAAACCCAAGGAATCACAGAGAATATAAGACCTCATAAACAAGAAACATTGTTCAAATTGTGACAAACGCTGGTCTACTTCATTAAAAACTGTGTTTGTGAAAACCACACAAACCAAAAAAACTATTTTCTTGGTTTTGATTATTTTAAATCCTGCAGAGCCGTGAACTAACACTCATTGATCTGTGGTGGTGCATGGCTGAATTGAGGAAAATGTAAAGATTTGTCTGTGAGGGTGAATCTCAATTAGCTCTGTTTATTTACCCTTGAGAAAGTATCACTAGAATTGTTATTATAACTGAGAGTAGATAATAAGTATGATAGAAATGATTATGGTGCGTTAGTAGACTTTAATAAATGTATTCTCCCTCATTTCAGTGGCAGAATTGAGATCTGTAGGTTAACATCATCTGAGTCAGCTAGCCAGAAGTAGCAACATTTTTGATTCTTGTTTTTTATTCTCGCCCTCCTTTCTTCAGTGTTGTTGCTGTCTGCCAAGAAAGAAATCTCGAAGAGCACGCAAAGAACATGCTAGACTTTATGAAATGAGTGAAACACTTCCGTCTGATCAAAAGCTTGGGAGCGCACAACCATTTACTGCCCAGGATTTGCTGGTCACTTCTGATCCAGAGATGCCTACAGCCCAGATACAGAATGATGCTAATTCTGATCTAGAGATGCCTACAGCCCAGATACAGAATGATGCTAATTCTGATCTTGAGATGCCTACAGCCCAGACACAGAATGATGCTACAGCCCAGATACAGAATGATGCTAATTCTAATCTGGAGATGCCTACAGCCCAGACACAGAATGATGCTAATTCTGATCTAGAGATGCCTACAGAGAATGTGGAGCAGAAGGTTCCAGAGTGTGGATCAGAGCAGGAAGAACAAGCAGTGGTAGGTGAAAGTCATATGAAAATTGAGACCACTGCACCACACTGTGAAGTGCGGGAGAAGAACGGACCCCGCATCTCCGAGGAGAGCTCTGTGTTTCACAGGGTGCTGGGCAGAGGCGGATTTGGGAAGGTAGGGCACGATCATCAACCGGTTTTATGTATTATCTCAGGTCAGTGATGATCTTAAAGCACCCATATAAACTTGTGTCACTAATATGTCCCTCCATCTTTTGTCTCCTGCTTCACTTCTCTCTGCCTTTCCTCTCTCCTCGGTTTCCTCCTTACTTAGGTCATGCTGGCAGAACTGAAAGCGAGTGGACAGTACTATGACGTCAAAACCCTGACAAAAGCCAGTTTCCTGGAGATTGAGGAAGTGGATTCCTCGAGAACTGAAAAAAGAGTGCTGATGTTGGCTACAGAAAGCCCATTCCTCTCCCGTCTGCACTGCATATTCCAAACAGAGGTAAAATCACCTCCAGTTCTCTACCTCACGCTGCCTCCTCTCAAAAACAGATCATCACATACATATGCAGCACTGAGGCTACGGAAAATCCACCTAATTTTCAAAGAACTATATTCGTTTTTCAGACCGTAGTAGCTACTAGCTACTTGCCTGTTTACAGATTTATACTCCTCATTCAGCTTCACTTCACATCCACCGACTGCACTGTGCATATCATCATTATACCCCAAATGCAGGAAAGTTTTTCGCTTTTGTGAGTGACAATGCCATCTGTTTCTTTAGGACTTCGTATTCTTGTTAATGGAGTACATTAACGGGGGAAATCTGCGTTTCCACTTAGACCAGTGGGGATACTTTGATCTGGCCAGTGTTCAGTGAGTGCTAAGCCAGTTGCCCTTGCAACTAAACCCGGGGCCTGTTCATTGCCTTAAGTTAGATACAGATGTTTGGTGTATGGACAATGCTAACTGTTCATTGCCTTGAGTTGGATACAGATGTTTGGTTTATGGACAGTGCTAACTGTTCATTGCCTTGATTTAGATACAGATATTTGGTGTATGGACAGTGCTAACTGTTCATTGCCTTGAGTTAGATACAGATGTTTGGTTTATGGTCAGTGCTAACTGTTCATTGCCTTGAGTTAGATACAGATGTTTGGTGTATGGTCAGTGCTAACTGTTCATTGCCTTGAGTTAGATACAGATGTTTGGTGTATGGACAGTACTAACTGTTCATTGCCTTGAGTTAGATACAGATGTTTGGGTTATGGACAGTGCTAACTGTTCATTGCCTTGAGTTAGATACAGATGTTTGGTTTATAGTCAGTGCTAACTGTTCATTGTCTTGAGTTAGATGCAGATGTTTGGTGTATGGTCAGTGCTAACTGTTCATTGCCTTGAGTTAGACACAGATGTTTGGTGTATGGACAGTACTAACTGTTCATTGCCTTGAGTTAGATACAGATGTTTGGGTTATGGACAGTGCTAACTGTTCATTGCCTTGAGTTAGATACAGATGTTAACTGTTCATTGCCTTGAGTTAGATACAGATGTTTGAAACAATGTATCTAACTGTTCATTGCCTTGAGTTAGATACAGATGTTTGGGTTATGGTCAGTGCTAACTGTTCATTGCCTTGACATTGCTAACTAACTGTTCATTGCCTTGAGTTCAACTGTTCATTGCCTTGAGTTAGATACAGATGTTTGGTGTATGGACAGTGCTAACTGTTCATTGCCTTGAGTTAGATACAGATGTTTGGTGTATGGACAGTGCTAACTGTTCATTGCCTTGAGTTAGATACAGATGTTTGGTGTATGGACAATGCTAACTGTTCATTGCCTTGAGTTAGATACAGATGTTTGGTGTATGGACAGTGCTAACTGTTCATTGCCTTGAGTTAGATACAGATGCCTTGAGTTAGATTCAGATGTTTGGGTTATGGACAGTGCTAACTGTTCATTGCCTTGAGTTAGATACAGATGTTTGGTGTATGGACAGTGCTAACTGTTCATTGCCTTGAGTTAGATACAGATGTTTGGGTTATGGACAGTGCTAACTGTTCATTGCCTTGAGTTAGATACAGATGTTTGGTGTATGGACAGTGCTAACTGTTCATTGCCTTGAGTTAGATACAGATGTTTGGTGTATGGACAGTGCTAACTGTTCATTGCCTTGAGTTAGATACAGATGTTTGGTGTATGGACAGTGCTAACTGTTCATTGCCTTGAGTTAGATACAGATGCCTTGAGTTAGATACAGATGTTTGGGTTATGGTCAGTGCTAACTGTTCATTGCCTTGAAGTTAGATACAGATGTTTGGGTTATGGACAGTGCTAACTGTTCATTCAGTTAGATACAGATGTTTGGGTTATGGACAGTACTAACTGTTCATTGCCTTGAGTTAGTTCAGATGTATTGTCCATAAACCAAACATCTGTATCTAACTGTTCATTGCCTTGAGTCAGATTCAGATGTTTGGGTTATGGACAGTGCTAACTGTTCATTGCCTTGAGTTAGATACAGATGTTTGGGTTATGGACAGTGCTAACTGTTCATTGCCTTGAGTTAGATACAGATGTTTGGTGTATGGACAACTGTTAACTGTTCATTGCCATTGAGTTAGATACAGATGTTTGGTGTATGGACAGTGCTAACTGTTCATTGCCTTGAGTTATGGATACAGATGTGAGTTAGATACAGATGTTTGGGTTATGGACAGTGCTAACTGTTCATTGCCTTGAGTTAGATACAGATGTTTGGTGTATGGACAGTGCTAACTGTTCATTGCCTTGAGTTAGATACAGATGTTTGGGTTATGGACAGTGCTAACTGTTCATTGCCTTGAGTTAGATACAGATGTTTGGGTTATGGACAGTGCTAACTGTTCATTGCCTTGAGTTAGATACAGATGTTTGGGTTATGGACAGTGCTAACTGTTCATTGCCTTGAGTTAGATACTTGAGTTAGATACAGATGTTTGGTGTTATGGACAGTGCTAACTGTTCATTGCCTTGAGTTAGATACAGATGTTTGGTGTATGGACAGTGCTAACTGTTCATTGCCTTGAGTTAGATACAGATGTTTGGTTTATGGACAGTGCTAACTGTTCATTGTTAGATACAGATGTTAGATACAGATGTTTGGGTTATGGACAGTGCTAACTGTTCATTGCCTTGAGTTAGATACAGATGTTTGGTGTATGGACAGTGCTAACTGTTCATTGCCTTGAGTTAGATACAGATGTTTGGTGTATGGTCAGTGCTAACTGTTCATTGCCTTGAGTTAGATACAGATGTTTGGTTTATGGACAGTACTAACTGTTCATTGCCTTGAGTTAGATACAGATGTTTTGGACAGTACTAACTGTTCAACTTAGATACAGATGTTTGTTGTATGGTCAGTGCTAACTGTTCATTGCCTTGAGTATGTTTGGTGCATTCAACTCCCAGTACTAATGATATTTAATGGAGTACTAACTGTTCATTGCCTAATCCATACACCAAACATCTGTATCTAACATCTGTGGTGCAGGGCTTAGTGGAACAACTCCTCTCCTGGATTGTATTTTTTTATTCAGTAGCCAGGCTTGTTTCAGGCAGCTTTTTGTTCAGAAGTGACCAGTCTTTCTATATCATTTGTCACTATAGTCAAATGAACAAAATTTCTCCACTATCTTTTCTTTATATCATATTAATCTCATTTTCCTTGCTCTCCCTCAGATTTTACGCTGCAGAGATCATTTGCGGGCTTCAGTTCCTCCACAGCAATGGAATCATACACTGGTATGACACTTCTTTTCCTTCATCTACTGGAAGTTGTTGCTTCTAGTTTGCTCAGGATCGGGTCTGCTAAAGTGCTGACGAGCAAGTCATGTTTCACTGTGCTGATGTCAGCAACTCAATTATCCTGATGGCACTGTGTTAGAACCACGTTTTAGCTATGTTTTTATATAATTATAGGCTTTTTCTGTTACAGTGACAATATTACTCCCATCTTTGTTAGCATTTCTGTCTGTACCAGGTCTCAAATTAAGTTATTTTTTAGGGCAAGGCCACTTGGCCTTTTAAAATTGGGCCATCTTGGCCAAAATTTTGGGCACCGAAGGCCAAAACCAAATGAATCAATTTTGCAAGAAAAATAAGCGATAATTACATCACACTAGTTACAGAGATAGGTGGTGCCCAGGGAGGTACTGGTACAAGATAAATTTTAAGGATTCACACAGAGGTAAGCAACATATTATTTTGATACATTTGGATAGTATATTGGAACAATAACTACGGCAGAGAAATTCATGAGAGTTGAGTTTGTTGGTTGTGGTATATGTAAAAAATCAGTCAATTCTCTACACCAGTAGGGGTAACAATTAACATTGTGCAGTCACTTAATACTTCTGGAATTCAAGCCTTTTCCCTGCTGTCCTTTGAGGACTCAACATTTTACTTGTATTCAGAGGTATTAAGTGAATATACTGAAATGACATGTTGTTTACCTCTGTTTGAAACCTGAAAATTTATAATGCACCAGTAGCTCTATGGGCACCACCTATCTCAGTAACTACTTAAACCAGCCAACTGCCAAAGTAAAATCAGTGTTTTCGCTATGTATACATTGCACATATTTCATTTCAAGAGATTTCTCCATGGCACCCCTGCAAAAAAATGTGCTATAGGAATTCCTATAAATGTGCCATAGGAGTCCAATAGAATTCTATAGAACTTTAGTACCTCAAGTCCTGTAGAAAAAAGTTCTATGGAAAACAGTTCCATAGAAAATCTCTGGAGGACTTTTTTTTCCGTTTGGCATCTTCAATCCAACCCAAATTCAGGAAGGAAACCACAAACAAAACACCCATTTTATATGACATTTCCCAGCAATCCTTTCCCAACTTGCATCCCTGTAGCACAATGACCACTCGTGTGCTGCTCTGACTGGGGCTTGAATCCACAGACTTCTGCTCCGCAATGCGGTGTAAGTGAGCCATTTGAAAGCTTGTATGTTTGTAAGTCTCAGCAGAACTCAAATTGTATTCAAATTAATTCTAAATCTGTATATAATCTGCAATCACATGCATGTGAATTGAAAGGCATAATTTGATTGAATTTTTAAAATTAAGGGAAAAGTTCAAAAGGTCAAACTTTCAATGTAATTCTGTCTTCGTAAGCAAAAGAGGAACACGAGTTTTCCATTATAGCATAATAAAGTTGTAATGCCTTACATTTATATTTTTGAATTGCTGCCGAGGAAATGGAAAGAGGTCTTCATATACCGTAACTGGAATACTGCTAAGTTGTGTGGTCAGTCAGTCAATCAATCGTCTGATCAGAGAATCAATGAGTAGGTATGTGCCTGGTACCCCATGTGCTTAAGCACACCTTAAAGTTAAAAGGGACACAATTTCCTTGCTACTTCAGTATCGTGGATATCACTGCATATTGCACATTTTCACACCATTAGTCTGGTCTCTCACTTCTAGAACCCAGGTACACATAAGGTAAATTGACCCTTCGACAGAGCATTGCAAGGATTCATAAGATTTATTTTTATTTTTATTTAACCCTTATTTAAGATGTCTTTCCCATTAAGCTTTTGTTCTATTAGAAGGTCCTAAAGACCATCAAAGTCCTATAGAACAGGTCTTTCAACTAGGGTGTTCTATAGGAAGGTCTTATAGAACAGCAATAATCTTATAGGACTTTATTTTCCATAAAGGTGCTCTATAGGTTTCCAGCAAATTCCTATAGAACACACGGAAAATCCTATAGAACATGCTGTTCTACTAAAATGGTCTATAGAATTCCATTGATGTTCTATAGAGTTTTATAGAATTCTATAGAATTCCATAGAAGTCCTATAGAACATTTTTTGCAGGGACATGTCTGGTTTTGTGAGACCTGAATGAGGTGGTACAGAGAGGTGCCACCTATTGGCATTACTAGTTAAACCAACATCGCAGCAAAACAAAATCAGTGTTTTCACAATGTACATGAGACACATGTTCCATTTCCAGAAACCTCTCCATGGCACATGTCTTGTTTTGTCAGATCTGACATATTGCTAACAGTGCCCCCTATACTGATATATTTTTGAACATTCGTCCACTTATATCCAGATATTGGCAAAGAGTGCCATAAAACATCCTTTGGCATGTTAAAATGTCCTGAAAGGGCTGGACACTCAAAGCTAATTTCAAGGCTCTATCTTCTTGGTTAACATTTTTATGGGCCCCTGAATATTACTGCAAATAGGCGAATTGGAGATTTTTTAAAAATGTCTGTAGCCGCTGCCCCAAGATGGAGCATAGTGCCAAAGATGTTTCTGGTGTCCTTTGTTTAGCCCAACTGAAGGTTCAAATTAATAGTCTACCCATCCCCACAGGTGTCTGGTTATTAATGTTAATCCACTGTACAAACAGGAAAAAAATTTGCCCGCACCCAACTTTGAGAGCAAATATCTCGAAAAACCAAAAAAGTGCCAAACTAAATACCTCAACATTTTTCTCACCTTTAATGTCTGAAAACAAAAGAGGTAAGATTAATTGGTCACGGGTTTGGTTTAAAAATTAAAATAAGCCTGAATTTGTAAAAATATTTTTTCCTTTTGTGCACAGATTTCTTGTCGCTGCACGTATTACCAACATGATCACCAGTTGGAACTTGGTGAATTTTGCCCATTATTTTGTTGCTGTTAGATTGCATGGGGAGAGAAGCCGTGTCTTCAATTGCCAATGGATTATTACTATAATTGGAAAACGTGTCAATACAGGAAAATGATTGAGAACCAGCCAGGACTAACATGATAATGAAAAAGTGAATGCCTACTGCCTACATTTATATAATTGATATGGCATTGTAAGGAAGGCATAGCAAAATAAATGCAAAAATCCAAATCTTTCGCTGACTTTGCAACATTTATTGTCGCCATCCTTACAATTGTCAATCAGTTGTGCATAGAGCCTAACAACGTCTTTTAGCCATGACTACATTCAGAATATAGAACGGATTCTTGTAGCTGATTCTCGTAGCCTCGCAAACTAATTTACGCAAATCTGTGCTGTTTCACGGGCAACACGAGAGCAGACATTATCAGAACATATAGTTATTTTACATCGTCATTTATGAGTGGAAGAAAGCGCCTCAGTTTTATGGTGCAATGTATAACAATGCTGTCAAAAGTAAATTAGACTCTCGTCGGTTCTACCAATGAGTCTGAGCAAATGTTGCTACCCGGGAAAAGTAAACTGCGAGAGGTTTAGGTTTTTAAGCACTGAAAGGTGAGGTTTCCGAAGGCCTATGTTACTGCCGATGGACCGCTACTGCTGAGCTTTCACTGGCACCGCACGGGACGCACTGCACCGGCTAATGTCGTTGAGCGAATGCTCTGTCCAGCTCGGTCTCAAAGTTTAGTTTCTATCAAGGAATGTTATACGACCTACGTTTTCACCCAGCCCTAAAACACATCTATACTTACACCTGCAGTATTTAATTGCTTGTGCTTAAAACGCAATGTTAGCCGATGTTTCTAAAGCCGGAAGGATGTGTGGTTGTAGGATACAAACCTCAAACAACATTGTTGTATTCTTGAATGAGTGGGCGCGTCTTTGGTTGCACAAAGAGCAGAAAAGTCCAGCACAGCGGGATGACGGAAGCCGCACAGCTTAGTGGCTGGGTCGCCGTGTCTAAAATCGCCACTTTGGGTAATTTTGGGCAACATGGTCACTTGAAAAAGGGGCAAGCCAAACTGGCCATTTGAGAAGTGAGGCATTACAGCCACACAGGGCAATTGCCGCTAGGCTGTGGTATAATTCATGCGCTGCTGTACTCTTTTGTAATTGAGAATGTTGTTATGGTTACCCAAAAAACCCAAAATTTTCTTTCTGTTCCCTTTTCTCATCCTTTCCTCCCTCAGAGATCTCAAACTCCAAAATGTCATTCTGGATCAAGATGGGCACATCAAAATCGTGGACTTTGGGATAAGTAAGGAAAACATGTTGGGAAACAGCCGTACCAAAACCTTCTGTGGCTCGCCGCATTATATGGCACCAGAGGTACGGGACCTGCTCCTTTCAATCAAGTGTAATCATACCAATCAATCAATGTTCATCTGAGCTTTTGAGCGCCCTGTTTCTCAGACCACCGATATTTTGAATTTATCACACAATTATGTGAATTTATTATTCATTTTTTGACAGGACAAGAAACTGTATTAGCTCTATTTCTGTATTGTGCGTGTCCCTAAACTGTGTGAGCGCAACATGTTTGAACATGTGTGTATTTCTAATACAGTAAGCGATGGTAGATGAAATGTTTTATTTTAGACTATTTGTCATACATACATACGGTCGACCATAATGTGACACAGTGAATGTCATTGTCCGAGTCATTATCTTTGTGATCATGTCAATGGCACTTAATGTTTCCATTTCTTATGCAGATATACCAGGAACAGGAATATTCTACCCCTGTGGATTGGTGGGCATTTGGGGTCCTGCTGTTCCAACTGCTCACTGGCGACACTCCCTTTCTTGGGGAAGATTTAGATGATCTCAGCATGTCTGTGTGTTCAGATACTCCTGAATATCCGTTCTGGATCAACCGGTGCACAAGGGACCTTCTGGGAAAGGTCAGTGTGAGCGAGAACCCATCTTTCCAGCAGCGTCAATGTGGGGCGCATCTCCCAATGAGAGTTCAGAGTTCAGCTGCATCTCCCAATGAGAGCTCAGAATTCAGCTGCATCTCCCAATGAGAGCTCAGAATTCTGCTGCATCTCCCAAAGAGAGCTCAGAGTTCAGCTGCATCTCCCAATGAGAGCTCAGAATTCAGCTATCAGTTGAGGCCAGGATGGCCATGCAAACATTACCCCACCCAAAGCATCAGCAGTATTGTTTTCTGTGGTTTAGTCTGTTTGCGCATTTATCAGTCAACTGAATTGCGCAAAAATGGCTCAAAATTACACAATATTTTAAGGAAAGATGTGCAATGGCCCAAAGATCAACTTTTAGTTGTATCAGCAATTTAATGTCACTTCTGTCTGCTTTACTTAACAGCTGTTGCAGAGGGATCCGGACCGCAGGGTGGGGACAAGCGGCAATATCAGGGCGCACCCATTCTTCAAACCCATCAACTAGGCTAAAATTGAAAGGAGAGAGGTCGAGCCTCCATACAAACCTTAACTGGTACTTCCTGTTTGCTCATTGGTTTATGTGCTGATCATGGAGATATGAATATGTCTACCAGTATAAGATAAATCCAATTTTTTCACATATAACACATTCAGTTATGCTCAAGAGTAACAATGCTTTTACGATTTGTACGGTAGATCCTTTGAAACATTGCACTAATTTCAAAGATTTTCAGATTATAGAATCGATGATGTATGAGAGAAATTAAATTCTTGTGTCAGGCCAGTATATGGGTGAAGATTTTAATGAAAATTGTTGAAAAAAAGTCCTGCACTTTGAATGAAGCTACAATTAGTGAAAATGGAAAATGAATCCATGAACCAGCTGATGAGTTTGCCATTTGCAAACCTAGAAATTTTTTGAAAGGGATAAAACTCTAGCAAATGGGGCGTCCTGACTTTCTTCATACCCACACAGCTTCATTAATATGTCTCCAACACTGCCTCTGAACTCTGACTGATTCCTCTTTCCATTACAGAAGAGCCCCCATGACTGCAGCTATTTTGAAGAGGAGTTCCTCGATGAGACACCAGGGCTGTCCCAAGGTGGCGGCGGTAGCTTCATTGATCAATCTGAATTTGTCGGCTTCTCATTCGTGAATCCAAAGTTTGCGGCTCACATTGAACATTAATGATTTAGATATTTATGACTAAACGATTTTTTTTTTGTTTCTTTTCCCCCAGTTGTCTTTTGTTTTGTCAGATGTTTTCATGCATGTGTTTTTTTTATTATTTTTGGTTAGTGTATGTTTTGTATATATAAATAACAAAAAACCTTAATAAAAAGTTAATCAAAAAAAAAAAACAAATAGCTGTAATGTTAACATTTTGACTGGACTTATTCAGGACGTAAAATTTCTGGGAAATCAGACCCACACATCGTCTAGTGGTTACGGACGACGACTATGCAGTAAAAATTTGAGCATCTTGGCTCATAGAATAAGGGAGCTAGAGCTGTTTGAAGTTTTGCAGAAAAAGCCCCCTTGTGGCCAAACGGAGAATTGCAGCATGCCCAAAATGGAACTCAGACTAGATCTTGGGCCCATATACATGCTTATAAAACATTAAAAGGATCCGTTGAAAACTGAAGGCACTCTTGCACTGAAAGAAAATCTGTGCATTTTATGACCGTTGACCTACATAACCTTGAAATTTTGGTCAAATCAAAAACCCATTACATGAACCCTTGGAAGAACAACCTACAGTAAAAATTTGAGCATCTTAGCTTGTAGAATAAGGGAGCTAGAGCTGTTTGACTTTTTTGCAGAAAAAGCCACCTGGTGGCCAAACCAAGAATCGCAGCTTGATAAAAATCGAATTGGGGCTAGATCTTGGGCCCATATACATGCATATAAAATAGGCAAAGGATCCATTGAGAACTGAGGGTGCTATGGCGCTGAAACGACAATTGTGGACGCACGCATGCACAACAGACCACCACTAATGACCCTAAGCACAGCATAAGCCCGATTGGGCCTATCGGCCAAGCGGACAAATTAGGTCAAATCAAAAACCCGTTATATATATATATATATATATATATATATATATATATATATATAAGGAAGCCTTGGCAGAACAACCCACTGTAAAAATTTGAGCATCATAGCTCAAAGAATAAGGGAGCTAGAGCCGTTCAATGTTTTCCAGAAAAAGCCCCCTGGTTGCCAAACCGAGAATCGTAGCAAGCCCAAAATCAAACTCGGGCTAGATTTGAGGCCATATACATGCTTATAAAACATGAAAAGGATCCGTAGAAAACTGAAGGCACTATTGCAGTGAAACAAAATCTGTGCATTTTACGACCTTTGACCTACATAACCTTAAAATTTAGGTCAAATCAAAAACCCAGTATATGTATGATGAACCCTTGGCAGAACAACCTATAGTAAAAATTTGAGCATCTCAGCTCGTAGAATAAGGGAGCTAGAGCTGTTTGAATTTTTGCAAAAAAAGCTACCTGGTGGCCAAATCAAGAATCGCAGCACGCCCAAAATCGAACTGGCGCTAGATCTTGGGCTCATATACATGCATATAAAATATGAAAAGGATTCCTTGAGAACTGAGGGCGCTATGGCGCTGAAACGAAATCGGCACATTTTATGACCTTTGACCTATATAAACTTTAAAATTAGGTCAAATCAAAAACCCATTATATATATGATGCACCCTTGGCAGACAACCCACAGTAAAAATTTTAGCATCGTTGCTCAAAGAATAAGGGAGCTAGAGCCATTTGACGTTTTCCAGAAAAAGCCCCCTGGCTGCCAAACCGAGCATGGCAGCAAGCCCAAAATCAACCTCGGGCTAGATCTTGGGCCCATATACATGCATATAAAATATGAAAAGGTTCCGTGGAAAACTGAAAGCTGTATCACGCTGAAATGACAATTGTGGACGCATGCACGGACGCATGGGCGCACGGACACACGACAGACCATCACTAATGACCCTAAGCACAGCATAAGCCCGACCACTGGCCTGTCGGCCAAGCGGGCTAATGAAGTTTCACTTTCACATCATGCTATACGGGGAACAGCAGAATAATAAGAGAGAAATTTTAACAAATGAACCAATAACTTTCAAAATATGAGTAGGCTCTTGGTTAGTTTAATTGTTGATACGTGGTCACTAAATTGAACCATTTATTTGATAATGAGGAGTTAGGAGGCAAAGCAATTGACAAATGACTCGTACCTGTTTTGTGTTGATATTGTAGAAAAAATGTAAGAACTTTAAGTGTGTGTGCAGCAACCTATCCTCTTGTGAAGTCTGGCGTAACGCGTCATATGATAATGCTGTTTCCGGGTCCAAACATAACAAAGTCAGGTGCAGTACACTGTAGACTTGGCTGAGCCAGTTACCATGTTCACGCAGGCAAATTTCTTTTCTGAAGTCCCCGAACGGGTCAAAGAGGGATTAATATCCTATAATTTGAACTGTGTGGGCCTCGTGCTTGTGAGAACAAAGGAAATAGGGTGGTCAGTAAAGTGGGGCTGAGCCCAAGCCAAATGGATCCTGCGCCCAGAAAGTGAAAGTATTTAAGCTGAATCCAAATCTCTACCCTCTGGACTTGCAGACGGAGCCCTCATGGACTTCAGGCGTACTTAATGTGACGTCTTCACCGTCATCACGTAAAGTCTGCAAGAGCGGAAGTCTGCAGCATTATAAAAGGAGCTGATAGGAGCTGACTGTTTCACTCGTTTCCGTGGCCTATATTTCTGTATCATGATGTTGAATTTTATATCTGGCCTACGTTATTCAAGTAACGTTTTAATATTATAAATTTATAATTAGTTTATGTGGTTTTGTGTGTGTGTGAATGTGCTTTTTTTCTGTCAGCAATTTGGAAAGATTAAAAAGTCACGTCCGTGTTGCAATGAATTGTAATAACACTAGTGAAGTCTGCTGAAGTTTGCACCCCAAGCGGACTCTCTGGAAGTCCGCAGAAAGTCCGCTTGAGGACCCTTGTGGACTGGATGAATTGTGGATTTGGACAGCCCTCAGCACTCCCGGACATCCCGTGAATGCGCCTGCAAAGTCCGCGAGTCTGCAAGTGCGGCGAGGTGCGGACATTTGGATACAGCCTTACTTTGCGAGCACCAATGTAAACTGGGCTTGCTAAAAGGCCCACTTGTGAATGTTAATTTGAGTGAAGGGAAATACAGGACTATACTCACAACGGGCCAATGTTTCACTGAATTCTTTTTAACTTTCCTTATGTGCTGAATCCATCTACCCTTTACCTTTTTATCAACCGGCAAGCGATAAAATGACAACTCTGGACATGTCTGACTGATGAACGCACATCGGAATACAATGCTGTGGCATACTGCCAGTACAGTGTCAAGCAAGTTTGGACCCAGAAACAGTATTATCACGTGATGTGTTACGCCACAGCTTAACAAGAGGCTAGGAGCTTAATAATGAACTTTTATATGACTCGGATCAGTAAATATACTAAGTAATTGCACAAGGTCTAGTATATTTACTGATCCAAGTCATATACACAAGTTGTATTGCAGCATTATAAACACAATATGAACATGGAGCATTCATTTTGCATAGCAGGCATTACATTTCTCTCATAATGTGAAGTTTAAGAATTTAAAAAAATCCAACTTATTAAAACAAGTCAACAGCTTTGTAGAATTCTGGGTTGCAGCTGTGGTTGCAATGAAAACCAGCATACACAGTGGTCCCCAAGGACCGAGTTTGAGAACCACTGCTTTAATCAATATTAATGTCATCTGGCCAGATAAATTGAAACATTCAGTACACTAATACAGACCTTTCTTATTCAAAGATAAATCAAGTGGGGTCATAGTTTTGGTTATCATTATAGTTTTTGTTTTTACTACTCAGCCCCGACTAAGGGGCAGAGGGGTATTGTCGTCCCCTTAGCGGACGGGCGGCGGGCGGGAAAAGATTGTCCAGGCCATTTCTCTGTAACCACGTGGGTTAGGAACTTCATTTTGCGTATGTGGACTCACCTTGGTGGGTAGCCGTGCCTCGTCAAAGTTTCGTATCCCAATGACCTTTGACCTTTGCTCAGTGACCTTGAGCTTCGAAACTTTGTCCGGGCCATTTCTCTCAAACTGCCTGGGTTAGGAACTTCATTTAGTATCTGTGGACTCACCTTGGTGAGTAGCCATGCCTCGTCAAGGTTTCGTACCCAAATTACCTTTGACCATTGCTCAGTGACCTTGATCTTCGAAACTTTGTCCGGACCGTTTCTCTGTAACCGCTCGGGAAAGGAACTTGATTTTGCATATGTAGACTCAGCTTGGTGGGCCGCCGTGCCTAATCGAGGTTTCGTACCCGAGTGACCTTTGACCTTGCCTCACTGACCTTCACCTTTGACACTTTGTCTGGGCTACTTCTCTCAAAGCACTTCGGTTAGGAACTTGTTTTTCATATGTGGGCTTGCCTTGGCAGGGTTCTGCCGATGCTGGTCAGCGCTGGTCGCCCCAAGAACATTCCGCCCATTGACCTGTATGGGAAAAAAGAAGGAATGAAAAACAGGGATTGCGAAAGAATGAAAAGGGGTTATCCAACCGTTTATACAAGACCGGGAGACACGGTCGGGCCGGCCGTTTCGGCGTTTGAAATGTGTCTCTATCGCGAACGCTCGGGCAGTTGATAAGTGACAACCGAATTGTTTAATGGAAAAATAATAAATAAACTTAAAGGGAAACTATCATGCTAAAAAATGAAATAATGTCAATCGATAGTTTATAATGTACAGAAGGTACGTGTAAAATTTCAGTGTAATCCGATAGCATTTCGATAGTTTTAAGCTGATTACTTAGTAAATTTTTGATACTCTCATGGGCGCAGCCATTTCGTCCAGTCACATGACCGATCTCAACGGAAAATAACGTCAGTTGTGCGTATTGACAGTAGTAATCTCCGCTTTGTACCCACTGATCTATATAGAATAACAATATATAGTTATTCTATATAGATCAGTGTTCGTTAGGTTTCCTTTGCCCATCATTTCATCATGAAATGCCGTATTGCATCGCTAAACACTGCGCTGTTTCGGATAGAAACAATCCACGAAATGCTAGATTTCACAAGTTGCCAGCTGGCAAGAAAAGAAAGCGTCTACGGATTCAGTGGCTTGCGAAATGTGCACGTCCTGAAACAAAAGATCAACAGGTCCGCGTGTGCAGTGAACACTTCACATACCCGGAGGACTACTCAAGTAATCTGATAAAGCATTCCATGGGTTTCGCAAGTAAACTGATACTGAATGACGTTGCAGCAACAAGCCTACTTTACTAGGACCTACTGCATATGAAGTTCAAGGCTTGTACCTTGCTCTATGATTGTGGATGTGTTAACAGGCAAGTGATGGGCAAAAATGAACGAACCATTCTTTTTCAACGATTCTTTTTTGTGTCCGATATGTACCGGATCAGCCTGTGAAACGTCCGAGTGCTGAAGTGAATCCCCAACTTCTCCCCCAAATTAGACTCGCCCACTCGTACTGCTCACCGGCTGCTACGGTACAGTACTGCAGTCGCTTGAAATTCGGAAAAACGAACGAGCGAGCAGGGATCAGACGAGGGCTGCATCGCAATTCGCTTAAATTAAGGGAGTATCCCATTTCACCCCTTGGCCCGACCACTTAGCCCTACCCCTTCGTTTTGCGCGTTCATGTGTGTTGTCATGGGTAAGACAAGTCTCCACAGTATCACGCGAATCATCGGCAAGATGGTTACCAACGCGTCCAGTGACTGCGGTCAAGCCAGCCTCCACTCCGGAAAACACGGTCAAGCCAGCCCTCACACATTTAAGTGGTGTGCGAATAAACGCGGCATTACGGTAACAGCGCGTCTAGACTGATTTCAAATTTTCAAAATAAAAGCTGGCAAACAAATTGCGTTATGTCAATCAGGAATTAGTCAATTTAGAAAGAAATAGAAACTGCATTAATGACTGCAATGAAAAGAATAAATACGAAACTGAATAATTAATTCAAAATTAATACTAATTTAAAAAACAAGATTAAGATGATCAGGTAATATTCTGAGGAAGTATTTCAGAACTAAAACACCCTTTGAAATATGTATTTTTTCCCGTATTTGATCGAATTTCACACTGGAAAAATTTTGTGTTGCCACAGAATACTTTCTCTGCAGCATCAGAGTAAACCACTTCAGAGTCACACAGAGAATATCATGACATTCTGATGTGACATTTCAAAATTATATTCCTCTAAAATATCATACATTTTTGTTGTGGTCCCTCTAATTTCAGATTAGAATTAAAGGGAAACTCCCCACTGCCACGGACTGATTTCACTAATGCATGATAGAACACCACAGAAGTCAGTACATTGCGATGTGATATTTCAAAATTAAAGCCCACAAAACATCATAAATATCTTGTTTTCCCTCCAAATTTAGATTAGAGTGAAAAGAAAATTCCATGTTGCCACAGAATGGTTTCACGACAGCGTGATAAAACAGTATCATAGAGTGTCACTCAGAGGATGTCAAGGTATTCTGATGTGGCATTTTGAAATAAAAGGCCTCTGAAAGATCATGTAGTTTTTGCTGTGTTCAGTGGAAATTCAGATGAGAATTAAGTGAAAAATCCCTGTTGTCACAGACTGATTTCACTACAGCATGAAAGTACAGTACTTCACAATGTCACTCAGCGGATATCAGGAGATTCTGATGTGGCATTTCAAAATAAAAGCCCTTGGAAATATCATGTATTTTTTGCTGTGTTCAGTGGAGATTTAGGTTAAAATTAAGTGAAAACTCCCTGTTGTCACTGGCTGTTTTCACTAGAATATGATAGTACAGTACCTCACGGTGCCAGTCAGAGGATATCAGGACATTCTGATGTGGCATTTCAAAATTAAAGCCCTTTAAAATAGATTGTAATTTTACCTATGTTGAGTGGAAATTCACATTAGAATTAAGTGAAAACTCCCAGTTGTCACACACTGATTTTACTACAGCACGATAGTACCGTACCTCATAATGTCACTCAGTGGATATCAGGACATTCTGATGTGGCATTTCAAAATTAAAGCCCTCTGAAATATCATGTATTTTTTGCTGTGTTCAGTGGAAATTCAGATTCGAATTAAGTGAAAACTCCCTGTTGTCACAGAATGATTTCACTACAGCATGATACTACAGTACCTCACAGTGTCACTCAGCGGATATCAGGACATTCTGATGTGGCATTTCAAAATTAAAGCCCTTTGAAATATCATGTAATTTTACCTATGTTGAGTGGAAATTCAGATTAGAATTAAGCGAAAACTCCCTGTTGTCACACACTGATTTTACTACACCATGATAGTACCGTACCTCATAGTGTCACTCAGCGGATATCAGGACATTCTGATGTGGCATTTCAAAATTAAAGCCCTCTGAAATATCATGTATTTTTTGCTGTGTTCCGTGGAAATTCAGATTAGAATTAAGCGAAAACTCCCTGTTGTCACACACTAATTTTACTACACCATGATAGTACCGCACCTCATAGTGTCACTCAGCGAATTTCAGGACATTTTGATGTGGAATTTCAAAATTAAAGCCCTTTGAAATAGAATGTAATTTTACCTATGTTGAGTGGAAATTCAGACTAGAATTAAGCGAAAACTCCCTGTTGTCACTGAATGATTTCACTACAGCATGAAAGTACAGTACTTCACAATGTGACTCAGCGGATATCAGGAGATTCTGATGTGGCATTTCAAAATAAAAGCCCTTGGAAATATCATATATTTTTTGCTCTGTTCAGTGGAAATTCAGATTAGAATTAAGTGAAAACTCCCTGTTGTCACACACTGATTTCACTACAGCATGATACTACAGTACCTCACAGTGTCACTCAGCGGATATCAGGACATTCTGATGTGGCATTTCAAAATTAAAGCCGTTTGAAATATCATGTAATTTTACCTATGTTGAGTGGAAATTCAGATTAGAATTAAGCGAAAACTCCCTGCTGTCACACACTGATTTTACTACACCATGATAGTACCGCACCTCATAGTGTCACTCAGCGAATTTCAGGACATTCTGATGTGGAATTTCAAAATTAAAGCCCTTTGAAATAGAATGTAATTTTACCTATGTTGAGTGGAAATTCAGATTAGAATTAAGCGAAAACTCCCTGTTGTCACTGAATGATTTCACTACAGCATGAAAGTACAGTACTTCACAATGTGACTCAGCGGATATCAGGAGATTCTGATGTGGAATTTAAAAATAAAAGCCCTTGGAAATATCATATATTTTTTGCTCTGTTCAGTGGAAATTCAGATTAGAATTAAGTGAAAACTCCCTGTTGTCACACACTGATTTCACTACAGCATGATACTACAGTACCTCACAGTGTCACTCAGCGGATATCAGGACATTCTGATGTGGCATTTCAAAATTAAAGCCGTTTGAAATATCATGTAATTTTACCTATGTTGAGTGGAAATTCCGATTAGAATTAAGTGAAAACTCCCTGTTGTCACACACTGATTTCACTACAGCATGCTAGTACCATACCTCATAGTGTCACTCAGCGAATATCAGGACATTCTGATGTGGCATTTCAAAATTAAAGCCCTTTGAAATATTATTTATTTTTTGCTGTGTTCAATGGAAATTCAGATTACAATTAAGAGAAGACTCCAGTTGCCACAGACTAATTTCAATGCGGCATGATAGAACAGTACCTCACGGTGTCACTCGGAAGACATCAGGACTTCAAAATTTAAGGCCTTTGAAATATTGTGCATTTTTTGCTATGTTCCCTCTATTTTCATTTTAGAATTAAAGGATTATTCTTTTTTCCCACAGTTTATTTTCCCATCACCGTGACTATAAACCATTGCAAAGCGTTACTCAGACTGTATCACAACATTCAATTTTTATATTCTGCTGCTTGAAAATGGCATGTGTTCTCTACTGTGATCCCTCTTATTTCAGATAAATTTTCCTTTTCCACAGGATAGTTTCACTTCACAATAGCATTGAGCTGGAGCATCTGGTTGAGGTAACAATTTGGAGCTGTATAAAGTGAAGAGAGTGGGAAGGGGAATGGACTCTGGGAAGAACACACCCTCCCCATATTCAACATCACTGCTTCTGCCATTGATTCCTTCATGTTTCTGGGATGTAATCTCTCTAATGCCATGAAGTGGAGGACTTACATTGGCTCTGTTCTCAAGAAGGCCCTGCAGAGCGTGTTATTCACACAATCCTCTCCCTTATGTCCCACTATTAAAGCCAATTGTGGGGACAGATGTTTCTGATTTAACATAACATAACATAACATGAATGGCGAGAACAGGCCGTTCAGCCCAACTAGGCTCGCCAGTTTCTTTGTACTATTGTGAATATATCACTTCAGATACTCAATGACTCAATGGTATCTAACTTTAAGTCAAGCCTGCTCTTGAAAACTCCCAAGGTCTCTGCCTCAACGAGATGGTCAGGCAAGCTGTTCCACACCGAAATTACTCTTTGGGTGAAGAAATATTTCCGAATATCAGTGCTAAATTTACCTTTGGTCAGCTTCCATTTGTGACCCCGAGTTGTACTAACAACACTTGGTTGAAGGAATCCTACATAATTCACTTTGTTAATCCCTTTAACATATTTAAAGACCTCAATCAGATCACCCCTTAGTCTCCTTTTCCTAAGACTAAAGAGATTAAGGATCTTCAGCCTCTTCTCATAGCTTTCGTCTTTAGTACCCGGAATTAGCTTCGTGGCTATTCTCTGAACTTTCTCTAAAGCCTCTATGTCTTTCTTAAAGTATGGTCCCCAGAACTGTACACAATACTCTAGATGTGGTCTGACGAATGTGTTGTACAAAAGAAGCATCACCTCCTTGGATTTGAACTCAATACTTTTGGCAATGTATCCCAGCATCCGATTGGCTTTTTTGACTGCTACGGCACAATGGCTAGAGCCTGTGAGGGTTTGGTCAACAATCACTCCCAGATCTTTCTCTTGTGGAGCACATTCCAGTTTAAAACCTCCCATGAAGTAATCCCGTCTAATGTTTTTATTACCTACATGTACTACTTTTACATTTCGCTACATTAAATTTCATTTGCCACATTTCTGCCCAATTCTGGATTCTATCCAAATCATCCTGAATCACTTTAGTGGACTCAAAACTATTTGCCAAACCTCCCAATTTAGTATCATCTGCAAATTTCACTAATCTGCTCTCAATATTCCTATCAAGGTCATTAATGTAGATGAGGAACAGCAGGGGTCCCAACACCGATCCCTGGGGGACGCCACTCCCCACCATACCTAGCTCAGATGAGATACCACTGACCACCACTCTTTGTGTTCTGTCCTGCAACCAGTTTTGAATCCACTTCAGAATACCTCCTGAAACTCCAATGGAGCTCATTTTAAAAATTAGTCTCTTATGCGGTACTGTGTCAAATGCTTTCTGAAAATCCAAATATATGATGTCATAAGCCCTGCTCTGGTCATAAGTCTTGGTGGCCTCTTCAAAAAATTCCAGAAGGTTTGTCAGGCATGACCTTCCTTTACGGAAACCATGTTGGCTATCCCTCAAAATATTGTTACGTTCAAGAAATAAGTCCAGCTCATCTTTTATGATAGATTCCAATATTTTTCACGCAATGCAAGTTAAACTGACTGGCCTGTAATTACCTGGCTTAGTACGGTCCCCTTTCTTGTATATTGGTATTATATTACCCTGTTTCCAATCATTTGGTATTTCTCCAGTTTCTAAAGACCGTCTAAAGATGGCGGATAGCAGCTTAAAGATGATCTCACTAACTTCCCTGAGCACTCTAGGATATAAGCCATCAGGACCCGCCGCCTTATCTGCCTTTAGTTTATGCAACTTGTCTTACACTACGTTATCCCTAACCTCAATTTCCGCTAAATAATCTTGAGCATTGGACATGCCCTCTGGCCGAATAAAGACCCGCTCTAAGGTAAAATTCTCAACAAAGTAACCGTTTAAGGTGTCCGCAATATCCTTGTTATTATATAGCAGCGATCCATTTTTATTCTTTATGCACTTAACCTGCTCTTTGACTTTCCTTTTTCTACTACAGTACTGAAAGAAGCCCCCTCTGCAATTTGTCTTTCATACAGTCTTCTAGCGTTCCTCAGCTCTTTTTTTGACCACAGCCCACACTTTACAGTATTCGGCCTTAGTAATCTCATTGTTATCCTCTATGTACATCTTATAAAGATTCCTCTTTTCCCTCAAACTCCTACGAATAGCTGCGGTCATCCACTGAGGATTCTGCTTTTTCAGCTTACTTTTGGACACCTTTGGAATGAATTTGCATTGTGAATCAAGTAAAACCCCCTTAAATCTTTCCCACATCTCAGTTACAGACTCACAGTCCAGGAGTGTCTCCCATTTTATTTCACTTAGATATGAGCGCATCCTGTCAAAGTTTGCTCGCCTAAAGTGATTTGTGATGTATACTATCTATTCTGAAATATCTTTGTGCACTTTTTTGTTTGTTTTACTCACATATGCAGTATTTCTAAATAAATTTACTACTTTCCTATTACTCATAATTTTGGGTCAAAAGTGTCACAAATACAAAGACACTTCATGTAAATGTGCATGTGTTATATATGAGATTTTTATAATGAGCCTAATTACACACAATCTTAGTTTCTGGTCAACGTTGCAGCCTATTCATTTTTGTTTCCTTGGTTGCTCAGTGTGTAAGATTGTGTGTAATTAGGCCCATTATAAAAATCTCATATATAACACATGCACATTTACATGAAGTGTATTTGTATTTGTGACACTTTTGACCCAAAATTATGACAATTCACTGAAATAATTTGGAATTCTAAATGGACCAATTGTCTTCTTTCAGCAAAATATTTTTCATGTCTCTGTGACAGCCAAACCCTGCATTATAAAGCCTTGAATGGGGGGTCATACACACAGACAAGGATTGGGTCAGTTAGGCATCTGCACAAAGAGGTTGGACAAGCTCAAGATGCTTCACAAGTTGAACAAAAGAAAGAAGCACATTGTCACCGCACATGCAGAGGAATTGTGGTCAATAGCAGATAAAGACATAAAACAAGTTTTTGGTGGATGGGACCACAGATTTTTAAGGTAAAATATACTGAACAACAAAAGAAATGCAAGTATAGTTTAGTATGTTTTATATGGGAGTATTCTTTTTGGTTGTGTGCGGACGTCTTTTGAAATTGATAGTGACAGTGTGTTTGAGTTTATTAACAGAAATGAGGAGAAATTAGCGTCTTGGATCAGGTCAAAGTCAATATCTGGTGTGACCACCATGTGCTGCAATTAATGCAGCCAATCTTCTGCGCATCGAACCCACTAAATGACGAATTTCTTGTTGCGGAATCGCCTGCCATTCCTCCCTCAGAGCATTCTGGAGTTGCCCCACTGTGTTTGGGACCGGGATACGGGCACGGACGTGACGATCCAGAATGTCCCACAAGTGCTCTGTGGGCGACATATCCGGAACTGGAGGTTCCGGAACCTCGTCCTCAGCCTACTGATGGTTGATTCGTGAACATTAAGACGTCTGGCAACTTTGCAACCCGTCATACCAACATGAAGCATACCAATTGCGCGTTCCCTGAGATTTTGTGTGAGGCGTGGCATCGTGAAAATGCGGCAAATGTCGAATGTTACTGTTTGCTTTTATAGACCTCGGATACACCAACGAAATCGCCACTCCCAATTTTTGGCGACGCTGCGGTACTGCTCAAGACATGCCGCACCTCCGTTAATTCATACACGTGCTCGCCATCACACGTGATCGTGTTTGTCTGCAAACTCATGCTCCATTGGGTACAACTCACCAACTTTACTCTGTATTTTGTTGGAAAACTCAACAGGACACATACCCCCTTGTCTAAACCACACAGAAAAACTTGCGTTTCTTTTGTTGTTCAGTTTATGTTTACTTTTTAAAATAGTATGATGATCACATTTCTGAAATGTATGGGCCCATTTGTGAGACTATGGCTATGTATATGAGAATTTAAAAACAAAATCTGTATTTTCCTTCCGTGCACATTATTTAAAAAAAAATTAATAAATAAAAAAAATATTGCAAACTTCATCGCTCCAAACCTTGGGGATCTGTCAAAAGTAAGCAGACTAATTGAAGACCTGTGTGCAAGAAGTACCTAAGTCACAAAATAATACTTTTGAGATTTTGGGGGTCAAAGTTTTCAAAACATGTTGCAGATCATGACAATGGACAATGGAAACGCACCAGTAAACAAGACTTGAGTGCTTCTTTGCAGAAATCTTTGGTATCAGATGATGCTTTGGCCATTGTAGCTTTTAATACTGGTGTCAGCTCATTTTTTGCAAAATGTGACTTAAGTACTTCTTGCACACAGGTCTTCAGTTGCAATGATTGGAAGTGCAACTGATGGTTGATAGGGAAAAAACATTTCAACTGCAGTTATATCAACCTGCCACACGCTTAGGAAATTGATAACAATGTCGGCCATTTCAGAGAAATAGGTATGGTTGAATGTACCAGCAGATTTCATCATGAGTAATAGAAAAGTAGTAAATTTATTTAAAAATACTGCATATGTGAGTAAAACAAACAAAATAGTGCACAAAGATATTTCAGAATAGATAGTATACATCACAAATCAGAAACATCTGTCCCCACAATTGGCTTTAATAGTGGGACATAAGGGAGAGGATTGTGTGAATAACACACTCTGCAGGGCCTTCTTGAGAACAGAGCCAATGTAAGTCCTCCACTTCATGGCATTAGAGAGAGTACATCCCAGAAACATGAAGGAATCAATGGCAGAAGCAGTGATGTTGAATATGGGGAGGGTGTGATCTTCCCAGAGTCCATTCCCCTTCCCACTCTCTTCACTTTATACAGCTCCAAGTTGTTAACAGTGCATACCTCAACCAGATGCTCCAGCTCAATGCTATTGTGAAGTGAGTCTATCCTGTGGAAAAAGGAAATTTATCTGAAATAAGAGGGATCACAGTAGAGAACACATGCCATTTTCAAGCAGCAGAATATAAAAATTGAATGTTGTGATACAGTCTGAGTAACGCTTTGCAATGGTTTATAGTCACGGTGATGGGAAAATAAACTGTGGGAGAAAAGAATAATCCTTTAATTCTAAAATGAAAATAGAGGGAACATAGCAAAAAATGCACAATATTTCAAAGGCCTTAAATTTTGAAGTCCTGATGTCTTCCGAGTGACACCGTGAGGTACTGTTCTATCATGCTGCATTGAAATTAGGCTGTGGCAACTGGAATCTTTTCTTAATTGTAATCTGAATTTCCACTGAACACAGCAAAAAATACATGATATTTCAAAGGGCTTTAATTTTGAAATGCCACATCAGAATGTCCTGATATCCGCTGAGTGACACTAGGACACTGTAGTATCATTGCTGTAGTGAAATCATTCTGTGACAACTGGGAGTTTTCACTCAATTCTAATGTGAATTTCCACTCAACATAGGTAAAATTACATTCAATTTCAAACGGCTTTAATTTTGAAATGCCACATCAGAATGTCCTGATATCTGCTGAGTGACACTGTGAGGTACTGTACCGTCATGCTGTAGTGAAATTAGTCTGTGACAACAGGGAGTTTTCGCTTAATTCCAAGCTGAATTTCCACTCAACATAGGTAAAATTACAATCTACTTTAAAAGGCTTTAATGTTGAAATGCTACATCAGAATGTCCTGATATCCACTGAGTGACACGGTGAGGTACTGTACTATCCTATTCTAGTGAAATCAGCCAGTGACAACAGAAAGTTTTCACTTAAGTTTAACCTGAATTTCCACTGAACACAGCAAAAAATACATTATATTTCCAAGGGCTTTTATTTTGAAATGCCATATCAGAATCTCCTGATATTCGCTGAGTCACATTGTGAAGTACTGTACGTTCATGCTGAAGTGAAATCATTCAGTGACAACAGGGAGTTTTCACTTGATTCTAATGTGAATTTCCACTCAACATAGGTAAAATTACATTACATTTTAAAGGGCTTTAATTTTGAAATGCCACATCAGAATGTCCTGATATCCGCTGAGTGACACTATGAGGTATGGTACTATCATGCTGTAGTGAAATCATTGTGTGACAACAGGGAGTTTTCACTTAATTCTAATCTGAATCTCCACTCAACATAGGTAAAATTACATGATAATTCAAAGGGCTTTAATTTTGAAGTGCCACATCAGAATGTCCTGATATCCGCTGAGTGACACTGTGAGGTACTGTAGTATCATGCTGTAGTGAAATCATTCTGTGACAACAGAGAGTTTTCACTTAATTCGAATCTGAATTTCCACTGAACACAGCAAAAAATACATGATATTTCAGAGGGCTTTAATTTTGAAATGCCACATCAGAATGTCCTGATATCCGCTGAGTGACATTATGAGGTACTGTAGTATCATGCTGTAGTAAAATTAGTGTGTGACAACAGGGAGTTTTCGCTTAATTCTAATCGGAATTTCCACTCAACATAGGTAAAATTACAATCTATTTCAAGGGCTTTAATTTTGAAATGCCACATCAGAATGTCCTGAAATTCGCTGAGTGACACTATGAGGTACGGTACTATCATGGTGTAGTAAAATCAGTGTGTGACAACAGGGAGTTTTCGCTTAATTCTAATCTGAATTTCCACGGAACACAGCAAAAAATACATGATATTTCAGAGGGCTTTAATTTTGAAATGCCATATCAGAATGTCCTGATATCTGCTGAGTGACATTATGAGGTACGGTACTATCATGCTGTAGTAAAATCAGTGTGTGACAACTGGGAGTTTTCACTTAATTCTAATGTGAATTTCCACTCAACATAGGTAAAATTACATTCTATTTCAAAGGGCTTTAATTTTGAAATGCCACATCAGAATGTCCTGATATTCGCTGAGTGACACTATGTGGTACGGTACTATCATGGTGTAGTAAAATCAGTGTGTGACAGCAGGGAGTTTTCGCTTAATTCTAATCTGAATTTCCACTCAACATAAGTAAAATTACAATCTATTTTAAAGGGCGTTAATTTTGAAATGTCATATCAGAATGTCCTGATATCCGCTGAGTGACACTGTGAGGTACTGTAGTATCATGCTGTAGTGAAATCATTCTGTGACAACAGGGAGTTTTCACTTAATTCGAATCTGAATTTCCACTGAACACAGCAAAAAATACATGATATTTCAGAGGGCTTTAATTTTGAAATGCCACATCAGAATGTCCTGATATCCACTGAGTGACATTATGAGGTACGGTACTATCGTGCTGTAGTAAAATCAGTGTGTGACAACTGGGAGTTTTCACTTAATTCTAATGTGAATTTCCACTCAACATAGGTAAAATTACAATCTATTTTAAAGGGCTTTAATTTTGAAATGCCACATCAGAATGTCCTGATATCCTCTGACTGACACCGTGAGGTACTGTACTATCATATTCTAGTGAAAACAGCCAGTGACAACAGGGAGTTTTCACTTAATTTTAACCTAAATTTCCACTGAACACAGCAAAAAATACATGATATTTCCAAGGGCTTTTATTTTGAAATGCCACATCAGAATCTCCTGATATCCGCTGAGTGACATTGTGAAGTACTGTACTTTCATGCTGTAGTGAAATCAGTCTGTGACAACAGGGAGTTTTCACTTAATTCTCATCTGAATTTCCACTGAACACAGCAAAAACTACATGATATTTCAGAGGGCTTTTATTTCAAAATGCCACATCAGAATACCTTGACATCCTCTGAGTGACACTCTATGATACTGTTTTATCACGCTGTAGTGAAACCATTCTGTGGCAACATGGAATTTTCTTTTCACTCTTATCCAAATTTGGAGGGAAAACAAGATATTTATGATGTTTTGCGGGCTTTAATTTTGAAATATCACATCAGAATGTACTGACTTCTGTGGTGTTCTATCATGCATTAATGAAATCAGTCCGTGGCAGTGGGGAGTTTCCCTTTAATTCTAATCTGAAATTAGAGGGACCACAACAAAAATGTATGATATTTTAGAGGAATATAATTTTGAAATGTCACATCAGAATGTCATGATATTCTCTGCGTGACTCTGAAGTGGTTTACTCTGATGCTGCAGAGAAAGTATTCTGTGGCAACACAAAATTTTTCCAGTGTGAAATTCGATCAAATACGGGAAAAAATACATATTTCAAAGGGCGTTTTAGTTCTGAAATACTTCCTCAGAATATTACCTAATCATCTTAATCTTGTTTTTTAAATTAGTATTAATTTTGAATTAATTATTCAGTTTCGTATTTATTCTTTTCATTGCAGTCATTAATGCAGTTTCTATTTCTTTCTAAATTAACTAATTCCTGATTGACATAACGCAATTTGTTTGCCAGCTTTTATTTTGAAAATTTGAAATCAGTCTAGACGCGCTGTTACCGTAATGCCGCGTTTATTCGCACACCACTTAAATGTGTGAGGGCTGGCTTGACCGTGTTTTCCGGAGTGGAGGCTGGCTTGACCGCAATGCTGCCACAGAGGCACCGAAAGAAACGCATACATGTATATAATTCCTTGGTAAATAAAATGTGAAAACCACTGAATCACCTTAGTTCGGTTGCGTTTTAATATTTTATGGAATGTTTGTTCGTAACAAAAATCGCTAGTGGTGTACATGTGTCTGCTCATGTCTCTAGCTAAATAGCTAAAGTTGGCATTATTATGAGGCTGATTTTTGCTTGACAGTGCTGCATTTTAAGACGCCCAAAATGTAACTTTTGTTCAGCAGCGAAGTTGCTGCACGTTACCGCTCCCCCAGTATCAGTGCGCACTGGCAGGGTAAGAGCAAAGATCTCTGGAACATAGCAACATTTGTCAGTCGCCAAGCCTTGATCATTTTTATTTTATGATTAACGAACGATTAATAGCATAAAACGCGTGAGTTGCGAAGCGTTCATGCTATTTCCATCTGTCGGGGAAATATGCCATAGTTGGGAGGCAGAGCAGGAAAATCGCGCCTGAATAAAATCTTGGCTGTTTTCAGCATGATTCTTGTATCCTTTCATGCCCTACAAAATTAACATGCCTGTTATTAGAATAATCTGGGTTTGCAGCCTTTATAAAGCAAGCTATATCATTTGTTTCTCTGAATAAGTTTCTTTGACATTCCCGTGTTCTGTCATTGCTGGGACTCCAGAGAATCCCGACAGCTCATTCGGTTCCGAGCATACATACAATGCATGTGTAGCTACTGTCTTCTGTTTCATTATCCCCGCTCACATATATCACTCAATCAACAGACAAATGAAAAAAATAAACTATCGTTTATTTGCGATTATTGAGTGAATCCAGTCGACTCGACACTCATGACAGCAAAATCAAATGAATGAGAAGGATAAGCGACTGAATGTGCTATACGCACATGTGACGTCAGGGCCATGATTTATGATCATGTGACTCACAGAAAATGGTTAAAATGGCGGCCTCCGTGGAGAGCTATGACAGGGACGGGAGATTTGCCGGGAGAATTTGGAAAGTTTGGTGTTTTTGTTGAATAGCTACTTATTGATTAGAAATTAATTCCAGACAAATGGAGAGTGATGAGGTGGAAGGGAGTAAAAAGAAAAGGAAAAAAGGAAGTGAAAATGAAATCGATGAAGGGTTATTTGTTGTAGGGATGAAAGCGGTTGGAGATAGGTGGAACAATAATAAAATATTCAGTGACAATCACCTTGTCGGGAAATTTGTAAAAAGGAAATCGGGGATGTTAAGGCTGTTGGGTATGTAGAAGCGGTATTGTGGTTATTGAATGCACAACAAAGAAACAAAGGGAAAAAGCACTTAAAATTAGTACTTTTGATCTTTCTTCTGTTATCTGTTTTAAAATGAATCCAAAGCCAACTAAGAAGGGTGTGATTGGTGGTGTGCCATATTCTGTGAAAGTTGACACTTTTTTTGGAGGTGGAGGGAGTTTGCGCAGCCGGCGCTTGAAAAGTTACAGAGAAGGAAAGAACAGGACAGTATGGCAGTGTTGCTGGAATTTAACATAGAATTGCCGGACAGGATCTATTTGGATTACGTAAGTTATCGGGTGAGAGCCTATGAAAGGGTGCCACTCCGATGTTTTTGGTGCCAAGAATACGGGCATGTTGCTGCAGTATGTAGGGCGTAAAACGTATAGATGTAGACGGTGTGGCAACTCGGGGTGTACAGAGGCTGAATGTAAACTCACGAAAAAGAGCAAGCGGTTTGCTTTCATTTGGGGGGATCATGAAATTGAGATAAACAATGCAATCGCAGAGAAAATTTGAAAGTGAGGTGGAACGAAGTGCGGACCCAAAGTAATTTATCATATGCCGAAGCTGCAAAGAAGGCGAAGATAGAAAAGGGAAATGTGAGCGAAGATCTGCATACTGCAAAGAAAGTAATAAAAGAACCAAGGTCTGCCACTGAACTTATAAGTATGGATAAGAGGAGATTTTTGGCATTTGTGGCAATGGTTATAAATTGTGCAAAGGAAATTGAGTCGAAGACGGATAGGATTAGGATGGTGGTCCATGCAGCAAGGGAGGTACTTGGTATTACTGATGTAAAGGGAGAGGAAATTCAAGAGATTTTAGGGAGAGGTTTTGGCGAGAGCCAAATGCAAATTAACTAGTTGTTATTAATTTTGTAATTGAAAAATCTGTTAGGGTTATGGATCAGAAGTTTTTTTTTTTTTTTTTTTCCTATTCTAACGCGTCCAATACAAGTTTTAAAGTTGACTGGCGGAGGGCAGTAATACGCCTTCGTAGCGTCCACACTGCCGGAAATATAACAGAAGAAGAAGAAGAGCTTTGACAGTCCAGCGAAAAAGTGTCATAATATCAAAATGCCTGGGGGGATGTTACTGATTTTTTTTCATGGTAGGCTTAGAGAACGATACTTCATTGAAATATAGTGTTTTATTAGGTATGTTCAATGACTGGAGTGTCCCTTTAAGAAGAACAATTTGTTGCTTGCTGCAAGCACACAACTAAAGTAACTGATACAACCCAGACAGCAAGCACCTCCGCTCCGGATCTGCCCCGGCTCTGAGCCGGATCAGCTGGAGTCGGCACAGAGCCGGGGCAGTTACGGAGCGGAGGTGCTTGCTATCTGGGAAACACTTACGTTACTCGTGGACGGAAGGACAGTGATGAAAATAACATTTCAGATGATAGAAGCAACGATACTATCACCGCAATAGCTTGCACCGAGCACCAGTTAGCTTGTTGCTCCGGTGAAGAGCATCAGCAGTGGATCATTAACTTTAGCACTGCCGTGCACTTGGGATCCTTCCAACCAAGCATTGCATTTCCTGGAAGAAAATTCGGCACGGTGTTATTTGACAGATCCTTTCAATGAGGTTTGTTTGAAAAATGGCAAGAGTTGCATTGTGTTAAGGAAACCGACGGTATTCTTTGATTTATCTGCACAACTACGGTGGCCGTTTGTTAAGGGGGGATTGAGCGACTGGGCAAAAGAAAAACTTGGTCAGCCAAAGTTGTCAGATCTGCACTCTGATTCATTCTGTGTGTTCGCTATGCTTTAAGTAACTCTAATCAGCGCTATGCTGTTGGAGTTTGCAGCTAGGAATCAACATACTGCTAGGACAGGGTTGTAAAATTTATTCAGATTGGCTAAATTCCTGGGCCATGAAGGAATACCACCCAGAGGGCACAGTCATCGCGGCAAGTACTGCGTCAGTTTATGTGTGAGAGAATGCACTCGTTACCGAAAGCTTGAGAATGGCTTTCACGTAACCGCAGTAGCACAGTGAAGTTAGATTGATATTCGATATTCAGACATTCGGAGAACGGGAAATCTGAGGACCCTCGAAAAAGTGCGCACCTACAAAACGGGGAAACTTAATGAGCTACTATTTTGCTTTAATAGCTAATGGTAACTTTATTTTATTCCGTGCCCTATAAATAAGCACATGCTGTGTGTAAACTGGAACTAATTTTTTAAAAACCTGCCATTTGATGACGAATTATTATGTGAATGGGGAAAAATTGGACCTTCTGTTGTTGGAATTCAATTATAAATTCCTTATTATTGAATATTGTGTTATTAATTGCTTATCCTTTGAGCAGCCTAGGTCAGGCATGATTGCTAAACTAATATAATCTAGCTTTTATGCAAGTAGAAACGCCATTATCTGTTTATTGTGTATTCATTCTATCTGAAACCTTGAGGTCCAGCTGGACCAAGGAGTGTATTTTGAGTTATGTGTGTTCCCAGGAGACAGTTCCTGCGAAGCCTGCAGAACCACGAGATAAGCAACAGGTGATTGGGGGAGAGAAAGACTCCTCTGTACTGCAGATATGGCTGTCAGGGTCAGTCATACGTGGGATGCCTACTCCTGGCCGAGGAACGGCTGGAACCAACATGATGATGTTTTTCAGCCCCAAGGGGAGGAGATTCTGACTTTGTGCATTTACATATATCCAAAGCAAAGGAGAGATTCCTTTGTCTTTGTTCTTGCCTGTAACAAAGACCCTATTTGCAAATGGCAGTAAACTGGATCCTATTTACTCTCATCTGTCTCAGACTGATTTCTTTCAGGAATACAATTTAAAAATTCCCACAACACTTTCCCCAGAAAATGTTTACCTTCAATGGCAATGTAAAATCAAAAGCTAGAACTCTGGTATGTATTTTATTTGTATTCATAAATATGTAATGACCTTGAACAGATTTTCATTTTAAGGATTGGCAATATTTAAGGATTTTAAGGACTTCATTTCAAGATTGGTAATATTTTATTCCTTTTGTGAATGTTTTTATATTTAATTTTGCAAAAGCTTTTCCAATTTTCAGTACAAACCTCTGGGAGGTCAAGTTGAGGTTCTGTGCCCATGCAGTCAACATTTCAGAGCATTTCTTTATATTAAAGAATTTTATAATGGAGGCGAATATGCAACCTGGGCCAACATTTTTCAGTTTTTCCTCAATAGCTTTTCCCATTTTCATCCTAGCACCAATGCCATTGCTTTCATTTAATCTGCTTCAATGTAGCCACCTTTCACAACCTTTATTTTTGGGGGAAAATCCCAACAATACGAGCAAATAAGCAGCCTGGGCCCAAATTTTCAGTTTTTTCTCAATAGCTTTTCCAATTTTCATCCGAACACCAGGGAAATTACTTAAATTTAATCTTCAAGCAAGTGGCCACCTTTCACAACCTTTATTTTTGGAGAAAAATTCCAACATTACGGGCAAATAAGCAGCGTGGGCCCAAATTTTTCAGTTTTTTCTCAATAGTTTTTCCAATATTCATCCTAGCACCAGGGAAATTGCTTTATTCTAATCTTCAATGTAGCCACCTTTCACAATCTTTATTTTTTGAGAAAAATGTCAACATTACGGGGAAATAAGCAACCAAGACACTAAATTTTCAGTTTTTTCTCAATAGCTTTTCCAGTTTTCATCCTAGCACCAGGAAAATTGTGTTATTTTAATCTGCTACATCTATCCACCTTGCACAACCTTTATTTTTGGGAAAAATTACAACATTACGGGCAAATAAGCAGCCTAGGCCCAAATTTTTCTGTTTTTTTCACACTAGCATTTCCAACTTTCATCCTAGCACTAGGGAAATTGTGTTATTTTAATCTACCCCCATCTGGCCACCTTTCACAACCTTTATTTTAGGGGAAAATTCCAACATTATGGGTAAATAAGCACCAGGACACAAAATTTACAGTTTTTTCTCAATAGCTTTTCCTATTTTCATCCGAACACCAGGGAAATGGCTTAAGTTTAATCTTCAAGCAAGTGGCCACCTTTCACAACCTTTATTTTTGGAGAAAAATTCCAACATTATGGGAAAATAAGCAGCCTGGGCCCAAATTTTTAAGTTTTTTTCACAAAAGCTTTTCCAATTTTCATCCTAGCACCAGGGAAATTGCTTTATTCTAATCTTCTTCACCAATCTTTATTTTTTGAGAAAAAATATCAACATTACGGGGAAATAAGCAGCCAAGACACAAAATTTTCAGTTTTTCCAATAGTTTTTCCAATTTTCATCCTAGCACGAGGAAAATTGTGTTATTTTAATCTATCCCCATCTGGCCACCTTTCAAAACCTTCATTTTTGGGCAAAAATTCCAACAATACAGGCAAATAAGCAGCCAGGACCCAAAATTTACAGTTTTTTCTCTATAGCTTTTCCAGTTTTCATCCTAGCACCAGGGAAATTGCTTAAATTTAATCTTCAAGCAAGTGGCCACCTTTCACAACCTCTATTTTTCGAGAAGAATTTCAACATTAGGGGCAAATAAGCAGCCTGGGCCCAAATTTTTCCGTTTTTTTCACACTAGCATTTCCAATTTTCATCCTAGCACTAGGGAAATTATGTTATTTTAATCTACCCCCATCTGGCCACCTTACACAACCTTTATTTTAGGGGAAAATTCCAACATTACGGGTAAATAAGCACCAGGACACAAAATATACAGTTTTTTCTCAATAGCTTTTCCTATTTTCATCCGAACACCAGGGAAATGGCTTAAGTTTAATCTTCAAGCAAGTGGCCACCTTTCACAACCTTTATTTTTGGAGAAAAATTCCAACATCATGGGAAAACAAGTATGAAATACTCACATCCCCCGCCACGGATATGTTTTTTTAAAAGTAGGTCTATATATATGAAGATTGATTTGAAAGATTATTGATGATGATAATGACATAATGATAATATTTGAAAGATTAGATTGTGATCAGTCAGTTTTTTGAATTTTGCAAAATTAAGTATTTTGTGGGATTGCTCCAAGATACTTGTCTCCTAAATTACCTTATGAAAAATTGGTAAAAAAAAATGAAAAATTTTCAAAAAGACCAAAATATCAAAAGGCACCAGTTCACCACTAGACTAATATGCATGTGAAGTTTCGTGAAGATATCTTGAATGGTTTTTGAGATCTGCTCCGGAAACGAATGCAACCCTGAATTTTCAACCAAATTCCAACGTTTTTCCCCAAAAACGCAAAAAAAATTTTTTTCAAAAATACCAAACCACCAAAAGGCACCAGTTCTCCACTAGACTGATATGCATGTGAAGTTTCATGAAGAAATCTTTAACGGTTTTCGAGTTGTGGTCCGGAAACGAAGCGTGCCGGACGGACGGACGGACGGACAGCACCCATTCCTATATCCCCCGCCACAAAGCAGCCTGGGCCCAAATTTTTAAGTTTTTTTCACAAAAGCTTTTCCAATTTTCATCCTAGCACCAGGGAAATTGCTTTATTCTAATCTTCTTCAATGTAGCCACCTTTCGCAACCTTTATTTTTTGAGAAAAACATCAACATTACGGGGAAATAAGCAGCCAAGACACAAAATTTTCAGTTTTTTCTCAATAGTTTTTCCAATTTTCATCCTAGCACCATGAAAATTGTGTTTTTTTAATCTATCCCCATCTGGCCACCTTTCAAAACCTTTATTTTTGGGCAAAAATTCCAACAATACAGGCAAATAAGCAGCCAGGACCCAAAATTTACAGTTTTTTCTCTATAGCTTTTCCAGTTTTCATCCTAGCACCAGGGAAATTGCTTAAATTTAATCTTCAAGCAAGTGGCCACCTTTCACAACCTTCATTTTTTGAGAAGAATTTCAACATTAGGGGCAAATAAGCAGCCTGTGCCCAAATTTTTCAGTTTTTTCTCAATAGCTTTTTCAATTTTCATCCTAGCACCATGGAAATTGCTTTGCTTTAATCTGCTTCCATGTAGCCACCTTTCATAACCTTTATTTTTGGAGAAAAATCCCAAAATTATGGGCAAATGAGCATCCTGGGTCTAAAATTTATAGGTTTTCCTCAATTGCTTTTCCAATTTTCATCATTGCGGCAGGGATACCGTTTTTTTTTTTTTATCTCTGGTCATGTACTTACCTTTCATAACCTTTTTTTAAAGAAAAAAATTCCCAACATTACGTGCAAAGATACATCCAATCAATCCAATCCACTTTATTTATATAGCACATTTCAAAAACAAAAAAGTTTATCAAAGTGCTGCACAGTTATTAACAATAAAAGACACAATGGTTAAGAAAATGAGGATTAAAATGAAGATACAGACAATAGAGGAAATAGATTTAAAAGAAGGTAAGAGTCATACAACAGATTAAAAAATACAATAAAATTTGACAAATAAGACAAATAAGAACAGAGATCACACAAGAACAGAGGTCACACAACTCTCACACCGAGTTAAAAGCCAATGAATAAAAGTAAGTTTTAAGACGTGATTTAAAAGTGGGGGGGGACAACCTTATTTTTAGTGGTAGCTCGTTCCACAATTTAGGGGCCGCCACAGAAAAGGCTCGTTCACCTCTTGTTTTTAAATTACTCTTAGGGGCAACGAGGAGGAGCTGATCAGCTGACCTAAGAGATCGTGAGGGAGTGTAGACATTTAAGAGGTCTGAAATATATTGTGGAGCTGATCTGATTAGTGCTTTAAAAACAAACAATAAAATTTTAGAGTTTATTCTAAAATGGACTGGAAGCCAGTGAAGAGAAGCGAGGATCGGGGTGATGTGTTCATGTTTCCTGGTGCCTGTTAAAAGGTGAGCAGCAGCGTTTTGGACCAACTGCAAGCGTGCCAGGGAAGCCTGGTTTACACCGAAATAAAGTGCATTGCAGGAGTCCAAACGCGTGGAAATGAAAGTATGAATCACGCTCTCAAAATCACTAAAAGACAGAACAGATGTAATCTTGGATAAAAGCCTAAGATGATAAAAACTGGTTCTTCCAACAGAGTTAATCTGTTGGTCCAATTTAAAATCACTGTCAAGCTTTACACCAAGATTAGAAACTGTGGGTCTAAAATAAGGTAAAAGGGGGTCCAGGTCCTTGCGAGGGGCATCAAAGTTTCCCTTAGGGTCAAAAATGATTATTTCAGTTTTTGTTTCATTAAAATTTAAACAGCTCTGGGCCATCCAGGCTTTGATTTCCCTGAGACAGTCTAGCAGACGTGTGGCAGAGCTGCCATCGCCTCTTTTTAAAGGGAGGTATACTTGGGTATCGCCTGAATATAAGTGATATGATATGTTATGCTTTTTAAAAATTTGCCCAAGCGGGAGAAGGTATAGAGAGAAGAGAGCTGGTCCAAGGATGGACCCTTGGGGAACTCCCCAAGGTAGGGGGGCACATGAGGAGACAAAATCACCAATTTTAATTTTAAAACTTCTCTCTGATAGGTAGGACCTGAACCAATCAAGAGCTGTACCCTTTAAACCTACATATTGTTCCAAGCGAGCAATGAGAGTTGCATGATCTACTGTATCAAAAGCTGCTGTTAAATCCAAAAGTATTAAAAGGGCTGCGTTACCAGAATCAGAGGTCAATAAAATATAATTAAAAACCCTTAAAAATGCAGACTCAGTGCTATGAAAAGCTTTAAAACCAGATTGAAAGATGTCAAGGATGCCATGAACATCAAGATAAGACTGCAGTTGTAAAAGTACAGCTTTCTCAAGGATCTTGGGGATAAAAGGAAGCTTCGATATAGGTCTAAAATTTGACATGATGCTCGGATTCAGATTTGGCTTTTTAATCAGAGGTTCCACTACGGCCTGTTTAAAATACACCAGAACAGTGCCTGAGGCAGGGCTGCTGTTTATAATTTGCTGGACATTTTGACCAATGGTCCCCCAAACCTCTTAAAAAGGTGAGGTGGGATAACATCAATGGGAGAGCTGGCGGGTTTAAGCTGGGTGACAATTTTGTTGATACATGTATATATTTTCTATTGATAGGATTGAGCTACTGGAATAAGGTTTTTCTCTCACCCCAGCCACCCCCCCCCCCCCCCCCCCCCCCACACACACACACACACACACACACACACACTCATTCCCAGCCCCCTCCCCTCACTCATACACACTCACATCAATATCCTCCCACAGTGAGGGGCGCCTGGCACCTGGTCACACTTGGTAATTGGTGTATTGTGCTCAGAAGGAAGGTATATGATCAAAGGTAATATCAACATCCTGTAAGTTTGGCTGGATGTTTAAGGGAAGGTGTTACATCCACCACTTGCTCTATCACTGATCTTGTACTTAAACCCCGAGATGTGAACAGTGTGTTAGGATTCTCTCTCGAATGCTATGTCGGACGCTAGAATCCTCCCTTGCATTGTAATAAAAAGCCTTTTCAATTGGAAAGTGGTCATTGGTGTGTCACTTCATCGGTCCCAACTTGACTCCACGACAGAAAACAGTCTAACAGATGGCGACGAGGATGGGATAGGAAACATCTCCTGGTTGGACCAACGATAATCAACTTGAGGGTGAGTATTTTTTATTTTACCATCCTCATTAGGTGTTGATTGTCCTTGAGCCAATTATTAGAGTGACTCCTATTATTTTGATAAAAAATAAAGTGTGGAATGGGACGGTGTTGTGATTGAATCACTGATGATCTTTAGGCATATTGGCGTCGTTACCACTGAATTTTATGGAGTTGGGTTGTACTCCTGTAAGAGGACACATTGGTGTCATTAGTCAGTGGCCCTAGTGGAGTCGGGTTGGACTCTCGTAAGAGGACGCGTTATGTCATTGCCTTTGAGGCATTTGGAGGTCTGGAGACCTTGAAAGATTGATAGGACGCAGGAGCATCATTGCCGGGCATTTGTTGATAGGACGCGGAAGCGTCACTGCCATTGGGTTTTGGAGTCGGGTTGGACTCGCATAATAGGACTTTGTCGTTACCACTGAAATTTTGTGGAGTTGGGTTGTACTCCCGTGAAGAGGACACATTGGTGTCATTAGTCAGTGGCCCTAGTGGAGTTGGGTTGGACTCCCCATAAGAGGACATTGTCGTTACCATTGGTATTTGCATAGCCTGCTGTTAGCGAGTGCTGACGAGCCTCGCTGCAGTAGTTGTAGGAAAATAGTTGTTCGAGGAACTGTTTGGACCGTTTTGCCATTTTCGTAAAAAGGGAGTTTGCGCTGGTAAACTTTCGAGTTGTGTGAAACTGTGCTGTGTGGCGAGTGGGAATGCTGAAATAGAAACCTTGGTTATTTGCCAATGTCATTGAATGCGTGAAAGTGCACTGATTGTTGTCTGTTTTGCTGTTCCGTTTTCGTACTTCGTCTGATAACTGTGTGTAAAGTTGCTGAAGCATGTGAATGTCTGCAGCGGATTTGTTATATTGTTATGCTAAGTTTGTGTGTTAGGCTGGGTTATACGAGTACATTATACACCCTGCATTGTTCATTTTAGCGATATACAGTATATATGTATGTAGATAGAAAATGATATAAATTGCGTACATAATATAATGAACTTGTCGAGGTTCCGGTTCCGTAGAATAACGACCGCGAACAGTACATGAGCCCAAATACTCTTGATAGTCCATGAGCCCGAAATAAGGGACTTTTATGTAGTCAATGAACCCGAGATAAGGGGGTAATGATAAAATAAACCTAATAATTACTAAAATTTTAAATACACACTGCCCTACCATTCCCTTTCGACCTGATAAAGTACAAGCACATAGTTTACCTTTTACCCTTTGAACGTGCTTACACATGGGGACGTAGCTACCGACAAGTATAAATAATACACATAAGCGTCTGTAGTCGATACCCATAATAGATAATAAGAGTTTTAACTGTCTGAACTAAGAATGGAGAGGAGATATTGGCGAAGCGGTTCAGAAGGCCGCTCTGGAAGCGATTGTACCGGGATATAGTAAAGCAATTAAAGCTAATCCCCGTTTCCTTTGAAAGCAAACGCAGATTAAACTTTAGCTGAGGCTATGAATAAATGGTGGAACGGTCATAAAAAGGGCAGTGAGAAAAACAAGGAAGCTGTGGTGTGTGTTGTCTTGAGCTATGAGAGCACTGTTTTAATGTGGCAATAATGTGGGTTCGCTGTATTCCTCCGTACTTTTTAAGTAGAAAAATAAATGCAGGCACATCTTAGTTGCAGAATGGATGGTTTGGTAGAGTGGAGGAACTGGTGGGTCTGTTCCCCAGGTGCAGATGAACGGGAACCAACAACTGAGGGAAGGTGTGATCACTTACAGCTTGAAGTTCAAAGGATGCTTAGGAACAAAAGGGTAATTTGCGTAGAATGATAGGAGACTGGAGGGTGATGAGGTTAACACATAGGGCTGAGGGGTTACTGAGGTCTTGTAAATATGCTTGTGACGGTGGAAATGGTATGTAGCATCAGAGGGATTGCGAATGGGATTTAGATTGAACTAAAGGATGGAAATGTTAAATAGAGAAGAGGGGTTTTGACGCCAGGTGCTGGGATGTGGTACAGTGGAAGATGGAGGGCCTTGCTCAGAAACGGGGAAGTGGCGACTGCTCATAAGCCAGTGAGACTGAAAGCAAAATGTAAGTAGGGAAGTGGTGAAATGGAGTGGGAAGTAGGTTCTGTGTGAATAAGAGAGAAAAGAAGCATGAGGATATTACTGTAAATTACAGTAATTTCTGAGAGACTGTAAAGAACCATGGTGTTCATTGTTGCCAGTAGGTGTGTAGTAAAAAAAATGTCAGAATAAAAGATCCATATAAGATAAAAAAAAAAAAAAAAAGGGAACAGACTAGGCAATTAAAAATATTGGGAGGTTGTTTTTGAGCCATCCCACAGCTTTCTTTGGGTAGAATGTACTATAGCATGGCAATCTCCTCAAATTGCTGAATTATATGCTTTTGCTGAAGCCTGTGAAACAATGACTGACTATAATGTGAATATCTATACAGACTCTAGATATGCCTTTGGGGTTGTATATGACTATTTGAGTTTGTGGGTAAATAGGGGGCTCAAGACCAGCGTAGGGGCCCCAATACAAAATGAGGGGGTAGTGAACAAACTACACAGAGCTGTTCAGAGACCAAAAGAGGTAGCAGTGTTGAAAGTAAAAGCCCACACCAATGGGACTGATCCTCACACTGAGGGTAACAGGAAGGCAGATGAGTGGGCAAAGATTGCAGCCAGTGAAGGGAAAGTTGCCTCGGTAGCGGCTTTGCAAACAGAAAGTGAAAAAAAAGGAAATGTTCTTTTAGAACTACAGCAGCTGCAACATGAAGCCCCCAGAGCTGAGAAATGGCTTTGGATGGAGAATGGTGGGAAATTGGGGCAAGACAACATTTGGAGGGGCCCTGAAGGTGCTTATGTTCTGCCCAGTAGTATGATGGGAACAATGATCCATTTATACCACTCACTAGGGCATGATGGAGTGAAGCGAATGCGGCACAGGATGGCACAAACATGCTGGCATCCTAAATTGAGTGTTAACATTCACAATTATGTTCGCAGGTGTATGACGTGTGCGCGATGCAATCCAGGACCCACCATTAAGACTAGGATGAGACAACAGCCCCGACCCACCCAGCCTTTCTAGGGAAAGACTGGGTGACGCAGCTACCATCGGTTCTCCTCTCTATGAGAGCAGGACCAACTGACCCTAACTCACTTTCTCCCTTTGAAATGCTTACAGGCCGACCCATGAGGACCCCTGGAGATCTGTGCATTGGTGGTGGTGATTTGCATGTGATGGGTGACCGTCTTGTTGAATATTGCAGACATTTGTCCCAGTGTGTCTCACAGGATCACAGGACAGAACCAAACGCAGGAGAGGACAACGTGGAAATGTGCCAGGTAGAACATGGAGACCAGGTGCTGGTGAAAACCTATCAGAAGAAGACATTTGATCTATCTGGTCCGGACCACACACTGTCACACACACACAACCCCATCGGCTGCCCGGATGACTGGGATTCCAGTGTGGATCCATATCACACGTTTGAAAAATATCAGGTGGAGACACAACATGGGGCACAATAATCCCCGTCTCGCCCTCCGGCTCCTGGAAGCCAGTTCTTTCATTTTGTGTCTAAAGGCAGACACACGTTTCCGCAGTACACAAATGTGCACCAACTCAGCAGGCTGCAGCTGGACCTGGGACAACCTGAGGAGATTAACCTGACTGGATGGCGCTCCATCCAGTGCAATAGGACATTTGGAAGGTGACAGATTGTCATTTTTTGGGGTATAAGGAACCCTGGTAAATTAGTAGGAGATCTATGTTGTAGTGTTGTTGAAGGTAATGGATCTGGTGTATTAATCTGGAAGGATCCGAGAGTGTGGGTTGACACAGGATTAGGTTGGGAAGAGGCTATTAGAGTACATGAAATGTTCAATATCAATTGGAATAAATGGCAGTGGGACTGGAGGAAGATGGTTGCCCCACTCCGATGGCCATACATGAGTATGCCCTTAAATTGAGAGGTGAGGCCCGTGCTACATGTAGCCCTCCAGGAAGCCCGGCACATGCCCTGTATTGTATCCTGGACCAAAAATTGGATTAGCTTCTGAAGGAGAGCCTCTGCCTGCTCTGGTTGGTGTGTCAACTCGACATTCTCATTTAATTATTAAAGTGAAACACATTATCTGGCCTATGAATTGTTCACATTTTACAGAATTAGAACAATCTATCCAAACCCTGATCAATTTTATGTTACAGCGGTTGCCAAAATGTTATAAATATGATGTACATAGATATTGCAGGATGGGTGGGAGCCACTGGCTCAACAGTGAATGCCATTTCAATGGCAATAGAATCTAATAACCGTGATTGGGCTGACAATCTGTTAGCAACAGGCACAATATCGGTGGCAAAGGGAGGACTACTTTCTAACCAAGCTACTCGCCATCTTGCTTCTGCTACGATGACACTGGGGAGGTGATCACTGTTTTGCTCCAGCATTTACTTGAAAATACTAAAACTTACAAAAAGATTCTATTGGTAGAGCATGTGCATAGGAGGGTGGAGGAGATGTGTTAAAGATCTGGCATGGCATTCAGCATGGAGGTGGCAGCTCTGATAGGTGACCTGCTCGCGTCACATGTACCAGGGTGGGTACGGTCTGCAGTCCTTCTGGAGGCTGAGTCAGCTCCCTGGGTGGCGGCCGGGGAGGGGTCCCTATCGATAGTCGGGGCATGTCATGATGGCGAGGACATCCGAGGTGGTGTTCTAATTCCAGTCGGGCGGAAGCCCATACTGAAAGCACAACCCATACACCCGCTTCCATTCCCATGTAACGGACATGTGTGCCGAGTGCACAATGTCAAATACATCATCACTGACAACAACAGAAACATCGCCTTTTCGGAAGACCAATGCTCTACTGTCGGAGGCTGGGTACTATGCACAGCCTCAATTGAGTCAGGACAAGCCCTATCACATTCAGTGGGACCTGAACTGCAAATACAAGTATTACCTGAATCTCCTGGAGCAATAGCAGTGAGAACCAACACTACCACTTGGTGCGGGTTTGGGCCCTTATACTCTGGTCCAAAGCTTTGTGCAATGACTAACACTTCCTACTGCATTAACCCTACTGGCACGTCTATCACTATCGGCTCCATTCTAGTCGCTCCCGATGTCACCACTAACACTTCTGTTGCAGCCTTGGAGAGCTGGGTGCTGGACCACAATAATTATTTTGAGAGAGCTCTGATGGCGGTCTCTGACAGAATTGAGAGGATGGTTAAGGAAAGCGGTGCTAGAATCAAACATGTTCTGATTTCTACTCGGGAAGCAACAGATGCTTCTCTCCGGGCTGATGAATGTTATCATACTGCAGCAAAAAAAGGCAACAACTGTGACCCACTGGATAACAGGTACAAACATTTCTGGGAGTAGTGTCCCTTGGGGGACGACTTTGGGTGGTATTATCCCAGGGTGTCTGGGGACTTAGTATTGTAGGGCTTTGTTTTAGTTATTTATATGTATTATAAATTAAATAGGCTAATCAGGAATGTACAGCACAGTCTAACATTTGCTAATCTGACCCATTCTCTTGCGAATGGTGGCCTAACCGGTGTCTAAATCATGGTGGGTGGGACCTTAGCTCACCACCAATACAAAATGAGGGAATGATAGGATTGAGCTACTGGAATAAGGTTTTTCTCTCACCCCAGCCACCCACCCCCCCCCCCCCCCCCCCCCCACACACACACACACACACACACACACACACACTCATTCCCAGCCCCCTCCCCTCACTCATACACACTCACATCAATATCCTCCCACAGTGAGGGGCGCCTGGCACCTGGTCACACTTGGTAATTGGTGTATTGTGCTCAGAAGGAAGGTATATGATCAAAGGTAATATCAACATCCTGTAAGTTTGGCTGGATGTTTAAGGGAAGGTGTTACATCCACCACTTGCTCTATCACTGATCTTGTACTTAAACCCCGAGATGTGAACAGTGTGTTAGGATTCTCTGCGAATGCTATGTCGGACGCTAGAATCCTCCCTTGCGCATTGTAATAAAAGCCTTTTCAATTGGAAAGTGGTCATTGGTGTGTCACTTCATCGGTCCCAACTTGACTCCACGACAGAAAACAGTCTAACACTATCAATTACTTTATTTTTGTTTTTTCAATTGTTTGTCCCATTTTCATCATAGAACTTGGTATTAAAGTGTATTTCTCATCATGTTCAGAACTTAGGTTCATAGGCAATTGCATATTTCTAATTGCTTTAAAGCACAAATCCAGTTTCATTATGACTGAGAATGAGGTGGTGAATTGTTCTGTGTGTGGGAATTGCTCGCCAATCGTCTTACTAGCAAGGATGTTTTTCTTTTCTGCTTATTTTATTCTATTTCATTTATTTATTTATTTATTTATTTATGAGCAGTAAGGTAACACCCATCCTTGCAATGCCACTGTGGGTAACAACCTGTCAGGGCAAAAGATAAAAGGACCATGGGCGATAGTGGTGGGGCTCTGAAATTATTGAGCGTGTTCACTGTTGTTTGTGTGACATTTTGCTACTCTCTTCACAATCTCTCTCAAAACTGAAGAAGAGAGCTTACTCTCAATTGGCCTCCCTGAGTAAAAAAAATAAAACCTACAGGACTACATTTTCAATCCCACGGCCACTTCCATTCATACCCCTGACAAGCAAATGTAACAGTGTTGACTGATTAAAAGAAGGTGAAGGGCTGCAGGGTGTGGAGTGCTATTCAAGATGCTGAGTTTTGCAGAGCTGCTGTCCATGGTGGTCTTGAAAATAAAAAACACTCTACATTGTTAACTCAGATTACACCACAGATATGTGGTTCTATATTTGGACATCGAAATAAGGTATTTTTTGGTCATCTATTGACGTGCAAGACAGGTGCAGGAAATTGATCCTTTTCACAGTTACCATTTTAAGCAGGGTACACACATAAAGATAATCTGGCTGATTTTGCCCTGATTTTCCCCCTCCCAACCAACGACGACAATCGTAAGATTATCTTATGTCTTATAAGATTATCCGATAAGATTATCCTGTGGACTGAGGAGTGTTAAGAGTGAATTTGTCCCGATAATCGGATCCGAAACGGGTTGGGCCTGACGATCGTAAATATTAAACTTGTTCAATATTTACGACCAAAAATCTTCACGTGTGTGGGGAAAGCCGACGACTCCCAAGTCATGACTCTGTGAATTGTGACGTGAAACGGAATGTAGCCAATCAGGAAGCGAGCTGACCACCATCATTCCCTCCTCTCGTGTGTCCTCTTCCACGCATTGACCTATAAGGAGAACTAGACAAACAATGAAGGGAGGAACGCACGCAGATATGGGCTTAGCGGTCAAGCTGATATTGCAAGTCACGTGATGCCATGGGGGCCAAAAAGAAATTTCTCCATAGGTAATAATAGAAAAAGACACGCTGATATACGTGAATACATTTTTTTGACAGTCACAAATTATTGATCTCGAAACTGTGTATTTTTCTCTTTTAAATCATTGATGCCTCGTTCCTCGGCAAAGACAAAAAATTATATTTATATTCAGGCTACGTGAACACCAACGCGTCCTCATATGTAAGCGCGTTCTCGTCTCCTCCAAATTTAGTACTGCAGCAGATGCGAAAGGGTGGAGCAATGACCATTCCTTGCCGTCCGTCTGTGATCAGCATTATAGACGTAGCCAAGTCAGTAAAGTGAGCTGGGGTTGCGGTGCAAATATTTTAGCCATTTCATTTTAACTGATGAATGGCCGTAATATGTAGCAACTCGATTGCCAAACTTCATTATGTACCGCAGCAAAATGTACAGTAAGCTAAGGCCGCTGTTGTGACATCCTAGAACCATGTAGCCTACGCAGCCAACACTCACCTTACTTTTCATATTAAAATGATATGGATATATCCATAAACTGAGTTGTATATTTCCATTACTTTGAATAGCACCAATTCACAATACTGTATTTTGATGCGTTATGCATAATGTGTCCGCTGAGTAGCATCTAACGTAATGTCCATATGAGTGCATTTATAGCACTACATAAATTCAGTTTGAACACTGCTTAGCAAACCATTTATTAACCATTCCTAATTCTGAAATTAGTTACAGACCTTCATGCTTGACGAAACTTTTCAGCAACTTGATAGATGAGATCCAAAATGATTACCATTTTTGTGCATGAGCCGAACTTCCATGAAAAGCACTTGTAAAACCCACAAAACAAGACCAACTACGGAAATTGTAGGGGCGAAGGCTCTACGTGTTCTTTTGGGCTGGTGTTAACAAGCGCGACCTCCTGGCTGGTGTGAATCGCAATAAAATGGATCTATTTTCTCCGTTCGAAGAACGGGGCACAAAAGCACAACGGTTACAATTAATCTGACTCCATAATACATTTAGAATACCAAATTTAGTTATACCCTCGTTAAATATCTGACTCCAAATTAGAATTAGAATTAGAATCCATAATCTATGGAAACCTGCGTGGGTCTCGAAGTGACTACACCTCGAACTCTTAGGAGACTACCGCCGTCGCTAAACATGTACTCCCGGGTTTTTAGTACTGTTACCGGATCCTAGGTTCGTTGGTTAGATTAGAGGTTTGGAAGTCAGCCATCACTGCAACAGCATCTTTTGGCGTGAATACAGCGAACCCAGGTCTATGCACGCTCATGGGTTCCTTCGGGGAATTTTAACAGATAACCGACTTTTCGTCCATGGGTTTCCTTAAGGCTAAAATCCCAGAACCGGCAATACATAAACCCTTTATGTAAGTAGATCATGATTGTCTCTCCAACTTAATAAAACCAATTCCCATACCAGGCCGCTGGCCAGTCACCCCTCGGTTGGGATTATACCCCTAGGTATCCGTCGCAACGCGGCTAGAAAGAATAAAAGGATTAAGAGTCACGGAGACCACGCAAGTTTAAAGGAATAACAAGAATTAATTTACCAGGTAGGCAAGAGCTTAAATCAACAGACCAAACATTAGTTACCACAAATTTAGACAAATATAAACGTCATACCTGGCGATAGCTACACACAGAGTTGGGTGAGTGCGAAATCAGGGAGACGATCCGCCATAGCTATAGAGTCTACTCACGCACTTACGTGCGCGGGGAGAGATCGGATACGATCTTCCCCGAACAGCTCATTTCTCTTTCCTATAAACCAAACCAGCAACCCCCCTCCTCCAACCAGAGAGCCCCATAAGTTAACCAGGTGAGATATCGGGTTACAGGTCTCAGGACTGAGAGTCAGGCCATTTGGCTGTAAAGGAGGGGTCATTCAGACAAAAGGAACTACACTTTATTACCCAAGAGGAGATTTTACCTTACCCAAATTTAGGGAGTCTCTAAAAGTGAATGAACTATAATTTCATTTGATATGAAACATATGCCATTAAACTCCTCGAATTCTAACAAAAACATATATAAAACAAGCCAGGAAAATGTATGAATATGATGCAGTTGTCATGAAAAAGTCTCAAGCTGAATTATTATACAGGTAAATTGTGTTATAAGTACAGAAGTGATTTCTTATCAGTATATTGAACATATGAGCATATTGTGACGTTCCCAGAGGTTTAGATTATTTAAAACAGATAAGTTAGGGTCCAGTCTTACACAGATGATTAAGGGCAATATGGAGCACTGGGTAAGCCAAAGGCCTCCCATGCAGGGTGACATCAAAGGCGCAGAAACCATGCAAACCCCCACTCCCAGCTCAGAGGCTGGGTTTATTGCCTCCTGTCCAGCCATTCACACATACAGCTTGATCACACTTTGCATCCCCCAGTTCAGGTCTCCACTCTTACAGGCATAAACCACCCCCACTTCCCTTCACACAAACCCCAGCAAACAACAAGCTGCTTGTCGTCAGGAACTCAACAATTTGTTATATTGCATGGCGTTGAAGTCTTTTGATGCTCAGAAGGCCCGCCAGTCTTGCTGCAGTGTCACAGATGCACTCATCAGCGCCAGCGGTGCTCCAACCCCCCTTTTCCCATCTTACACACTGAACACGCGTACATCATTTGTGATACAGCCTTTATTAGATAGAAGTTTTGGGTAGGTGGAAACGTTAGAGCATATGAAATCCGAACATCTGTTTGTGAGCAGCATCTGAGATCAACGGGAGTGATGCAGGTAGATTCGACGGTGTGGCTGATTTTCATCTGTACGAAGATAATACAAGTCCTAAAAGAGAATGCAACAGTTGAGCATGAGATCGATTAGATGTACATTTCAGAACAGAGATGGTGATTATGAGATAACAGGGGAAGGACAGAAAAAGGAGCGTTAAAACAAAGGTAAAAATAACGCATTACAATGTGCATAACATTTTAGGGTAGACCCACATTTTACTGTCTATACTCCACGGAATGGTTATGAGTATAGCACGAAGCTAAGTTACGTTAGATAAAAGCAAATTACCTTGCCAGAATTGGCAAAAGTTTAAGGCTCTTGTCTTCAAAACATATCGGTTTATAAGGCAAGTGCTGTGCGTTGTGTGTTCGGTTTATCGTCTTGAATCCGGAGAAGATGGAGTTCCCACGCAGACAAGCAAGAATCGTCTGACTCTATAAATGTGGTTACTCATCGTTGAACTAAAGAGGACACAAGCCTGAGCAACAATGTCATGTTACACAACAGCAAGTCAACTATTTTGCCGACATTTTTGCGTTCAATAGTATTACTTGCCTGTTAAATAACAATCGTTTTAAACATTTGATATTGCATTTGGGTTTTAAAATTGTATTTCAAACTATGATTAAGCCTTTACCAGCAGCTATGTTTTTTCCGATCCGCTCATAGTTCCATCTGGGGTTTCCTACGCAAGGTTCTGCAGTGGTAAAAATTCCATTTCCGCATAGAAGTGATCGTGAACACGCACCCTGGGTAGGAGTTCCGCGAGCGCGGGCCGTTGTCATGGACACCTTGGTTACCAGCGCGTTCATGAGCCCCACACTACACATGTGTGAGCAAAAAGTCACACAGCGCATGTCCGCGTGGTTCGGGAAGTTGGCCCCCATGTCGGCGTGCTGCGCCATTGAGCAATTTCCGTTGAAATGAATGGGCGGCCATTTTCCAATTGTATATCCAGGGAAATATAAAACATCCTTGCTTCCATGTTGCGTCTTGTGTTTGTTGTTGCTATGTTTCTTCTTCTTCGTTCTTGTCAGATCACGTTTGATCACGCGAGATGTCTGTCTTGGAGGACTAGCTTCTAGATCGGTGGTGGAACAGAATCGTTATGTGTGTGGTGTGCTTTGTTGAGATTATCGGAGCACACCACACACAGTACAATCAAAACTGTTCAGTGCCTGATTTTTTTATCTTCATGTGTGGGGTCTGTAGCAGATTAAAAATCTCTTCAGATTTAAAAAATCCTTATGTGTGTACCCCGCCTTAGTTGAACCACAGTTGTGTCATCTGAGTTAACACTGCAGGGTGTTTTATTTTGAAGAGAACATACATTGAGCTACAGGAAGTGGTGGGTTCTGTATTGTGGAGACAGGACTATGGGGAAGTTCATGCTCTTAAACAGCGATACAACTGTTGAATACGATCTTAAAAATTTCCGGCGTGATCTGCACGTCAGGCAGACGATCTTCTGAGGTTCAGTCTAAGGTTCAATCTTGAACCTTATTTGTGCATCGTATTGACATACAGATATGGTCCTGGACCGACCGACGCGATATAGACATGATCTGCACGTTGGGCGGACATCTCATGTTTGCTGGGTAAGCTTGACGATTATATATGCCCGAATGTTTCTCTGGGTACCCAAATATCAAGGGAAGCCGAAAAAGTACTAATTTCATTCAATATTGGGAGAGCTTGAAAATAGAATTCTTTCGAGAGAAGGTTTTGGATTAATTAGCTAATTACTTGCATACGTATCATCCCTACAATACCATGTGTATTACTTGAGCATTTTCAATGTAGCCTATTGGCGGTTTCTTGGTCATTTCCTCGTTACTAGTTGCATGACTATAGCTGGACTATTTACGTACACGGTGGAAGTGGCGCCGGCACTATTATGTTTCAGTATTATCAAGAATACCAATGTGATGCCCGACTGGTGTCCAAATTAACTTATACCCTTGCGCGTTCATGAGTTGGTTCGCTTGAACGGAAGCACTTGTGGTGGCCACTTTGATTGTATCTATGAGAGCGACTTTAACCGACACCAGTGAAAACAATAAATTTAAGAAAATATTAAGTTTAAAGGATCGCGCCAAGCTGGATTCCACACCCTGTGATTGAGGTAGCTACTCCTCCACTACGTTGTTGTACCCGCTACGCCACCGTAACACGACCAGTACAGTACATTGACCGGTTCCGCAAACGGAATTGGTCTGAAGTGTCTGGTATCGATACAACATTCGGCGGCGGAAAGTTATCTGTTCACGAATTCGCGGAAATTACTCACGCACTTTGTGGATCAATTAGTTTTCTTCAGACATTAGGAATAAAGCCTTGCACAGTCATTTTTCAGTGGCACGTCCTTTGACCGGTTCTGCAAATACACTGCTCAAAAAAATAAAGGCACCACTTAAACAACACAATGTAACTCCAAGTCAATCACACTTCTGTGAAATCAAACTGTCCACTTAGGAAGCAACACTGATTGACGATCAATTTCACATGCTGTTGTGCAAATGGAATAGACAACAGGTGGAAATTATAGGCAATTAGCAAGACACCCACAATAAAGGAGTGGTTCTGCAGGTGGTGACCACAGACCACTTCTCAGTTCCTATGCTTTCTGGCTGATGTTTTAGTCACTTTTGAATGCTGGCGGTGTTTTCACTCTAGTGGTAGCATGAGACGGACTGTACAACCCACACAAGTGGCTCAAGTAGTGCAGCTCATCCAGGATGGCACATCAATGCGAGCTGTGGCAAGAAGGTTTGCTGTGTCTGTCAGCGTAGCATCCAGAGCATGGAGGCGCTACCAGGAGACAGGCCAGTACATCAGGAGACGTGGAGGAGGCCGTAGGAGGGCAACAACCCAGCAGCAGGACCGCTACCCCCGCCTTCGTGCAAGGAGGAACAGGAGGAGCACTGCCAGAGCCCTGCAAAATGACCTCCAGCAGGCCACAAATGTGCATGTGTCTGCTCAAACGGTCAGAAACCGACTCCATGAGGATGGTATGAGGGCCCGACGTCCACAGGTGGGGGTTGTGCTTAAAGCCCAACACCGTGCAGGACGTTTAGCATTTGCCAGAGAACACCAAGATTGGCAAATTCGCCACTGGCACCCCGTGCTGTTCACAGATGAAAGCAGGTTCACACTGAGCACATGTGACAGACGTGACAGAGTCTGGAGACACCGTGGAGAACATTCTGCTGCCTGCAACATCCTCCAGCATGACCGGTTTGGCAGTGGGTCAGTAATGGTGTGGGGTGGCATTTCTTTGGGGGGCCGCACAGCCCTCCATGTGCTCGCCAGAGGTAGCCTGACTCCCATTAGGTACCGAGATTAGATCCTCAGACCCCTTGTGAGACCATATGCTGGTGCGGTTGGCCCTGGGTTCCTCCTAATGCAAGACAATGCTAGATCTCATGTGGCTGGAGTGTGTCAGCAGTTCCTGCAAGACGAAGGCATTGATGCTATGGACTGGCCCGCCCGTTCCCCAGACCTGAATCCAATTGAGCACATCTGGGACATCATGTCTCGCTCCATCCACCAACGCCACGTTGCACCACAGACTGTCCAGGAGTTGGCGGATGCTTTAGTCCAGGTCTGGGAGGAGATCCCTCAGGAGACCATCCGCCACCTCATCAGGAGCATGCCCAGGCGTTGTAGGGAGGTCATACAGGCACGTGGAGGCCACACACTACTGAGCCTCATTTTGACTTGTTTTAAGGACATTACATCAAAGTTGGATCAGCCTGTAGTGTGTTTTTCCACTTTAATTTTGAGTGTCTCCAAATCCAGACCTCCATGGGTTAATAAATTTGATTTCCATTGATAATTTTTGTGTGATTTTGTTGTCAGCACATTCAACTATGTAAAGAACAAAGTATTTAATAAGAATATTTCATTCATTCAGATCTAGGATGTGTTATTTTAGTGTTCCCTTTATTTTTTTGAGCAGTGTAACTTCCGGTTTCGCAAACAGCGCCCTTTGTCAGGCCAAACTTATGATATTCTTAGTTTATTGGTATAATTGCATGCTCCTGGCCACAAAAGAACAGACACATGTATTTTCCACTGATTTTAGCCGGCATTACTCTGCAGGATATGTCATAATAATTGGTCAAATTTATGGCTAATTGTTCCCTGTGTTGACATTGTGTCAGCTGGAATCCACGTGCACTGGCCTCAGTTCAAGATGATTTGTACATCCATCGATATTCAACTGCTATCAGCGACTATGGATGATTCTTTCTACTCTTTCCAATTAAAGTAGGCTATATACCAAGTATACATTAAAATGATCAGGATGCCACTACAAGTTAAGATTAACACAGGACATGAGTAATGATCAAACCGTTGAGCCAAAGAAAAACAGTTATGGTGGGGGAAAATATGTTTTATTTTACATTGACTAGATTAAATTTTCATAAAATTCTTTCAGAAAAATAAGAATAAACATGTCTCATAAATTACAAGTTTGAAAATCTACAAAATAGCGTTTGCGGAACTAGTCAAACGACAAGCAGTCACTCTTATGGGTGTTGATGAAAAAGTATCAAGAGTACGAAATTGGGATTTATATGGTCAAATATATGATAATTTCTGATCATACTGACACTAGTAACATGTGATGATTTCCGGGAATACACGCATCTAATGGCCACACACTGCACAGCGCGCATGATCACACGCGTTGATTTGGTACTGCTGCAACGGCAAGCAACAGTTAGCGGGCATTTATTTCTCTATCAAGCCGAATATCTCGAAATGATAGTTAATAGTTAAATCCACAATAACTTTCCGTTCCAGCAGTGTCAAACTCAAGGCTGACAGCGAAGTCGTTTTCCCGAAAATAAAGTTTGATTTCTCCAAATTGCATAATCAGTCAAATTGCGGAACCGGTCAACCCAATGTATTTGAATCCAGTCTAGGAATAGACTGCAATAATCAGGCAAATGTACTGTTAAATTAAAACACATTTTTGTACATATAGAATTGTCATAATGTCCAATTTTTGACGCCAATGAATGTTTCTTGGCGATGTTGGTCGCCATTTTACAAAAATATAATGTGTATTTTCTTCTAATGAACAGCAAAAGGTGGATTAAATATTAATATAGCGGATGCATATGCTGCGCTTGCCCTAGCTAGCATCCCAGCCTACCAGCCCGAGTAATAAATAGGACGGCGCTCTTGTTAGAGGCATCTGACGCCAGCTCTAGAACACAAATCAACGTGCAGGCAGTGCCAGGCGGACATGAACAGCCATAATTGGCATTCAGCCATTGACTCGCGTTGTTTTGATTGTTTATCTAGCTTTTTGAACGATGGTTCAGCCTCGCGTTGTCAAATTCTGTAGAAATTCTGATAAAACCGAACATAGTATTCACAAATTTCCAACCTACCCCTCTCGCAGTTTACCTCTCCCGATTAGCAACAGTTGCTCAGACTAATTGGCAGAACCAACGAGAGTCATTTATTTTTGAAAACCTCGTTATACATTGCACTACAAAATTATACGGCGTTTTCTTCCGCACATCAATGACAACAAAAAATATCAATAAGTCATTATAATTTCTGCACTCGTGTAGCTGGTGAAACAGCGCATATTTGCTTAAATTAGTTTGCGAGGCTCATTAAGCAATAAGCCATGAAAATTCGTTCTACAGTCTGAATGAAGTGACAGCTAAATGGCGTTGTTAGGTACGATGCACAGCTGAGTGATGGCGAAAATAATTGCTGCGAAGCCAGCCAAAGTTTTGGATTTTTTGCAAATTGTCATCCTTGCGGAGTCACATCAATTATATACTTAGCTCCATTAAAAACGCACGGGTGAGGTATGTACTGTATTTGTGGCAAATTGAAGAATCGATTGATTTTTATTGCTTTTCAGTGAGGCACGAGAGGAAATAAAGAAAAGCGCGTGGTATTGTAATCCTGACGCTTTTTTTGCGCACGCGCCAAGCACTTCAGTAATAACAAACATTGAGCTGTTCGTGATGTGTACAGTGACACTTGACTTGTTCTTTTTGGTGTGGTCAATAGCCTACATAAAGCCAACAAAAAAAACGAAAAATGCTACTGCATCAAGAAAATGCAACGGCTTGTGGCACAGGGGAGAGAAAAAGAACCTTTGGCATGTTACGGGCGGATCTCAGACGCCGAGAGGTGGTGCGTCATTTGCACTGTCACCGTTCAACAATCAGTCAGCTGTCTATCCGAGAATGGAACACAGGCACTGTCACTGACCGACCCGCTTAGGGCAGCCCAGTGACGATGGCAGCTCAAGAGCGCCACATCTGGTTACAGCCTGTACGTGACAGATTCCGGACAGCAACCAAAACTGATCATGAGATGAGGAGTCTGAGACAATTGAGGGTGAGCGCAAGTATCGTTTGACGCCGTCTATGCGAGCAACACATGCGTGCACAAGGGCCCTACAGAAAACCCAGTTTTTGCCCATTTACGCATGGCTGCCCTTACCCCGCTTAGGGCAGCCATGAGTGACGATGGCAGCTCAAGAGTGCCACATCTGGTTACAGCCTGTACGTGACAGATTCCAAACAGCAACCAAAACTGATCATGAGATGAGGGGTCCGAGATGATTGAGGGTGAGCGCAAGTACCGTTTGACGCTGTCTACGTGAGCAAAACATGCGTGCACACGGCCCCTACAGAAAACCCAGAAAAACAAAAACATTTTTTGCCCATCAACAGGAGTAGGAACTCTTAACTTCTGACTGTGGGCACCTGCCTCTGTGTCATTTTTGGCACTTTATTTCCATGTTTCTTTCTGAGAATGGAAAACAGGGACTGTCGCTGACTGACCATGGTCAGTCAGTGACAGTGTCTGTGTTCCATTCTCGGATAGACAGCCGACTAATTGTTGAACGGTAACAGTGCAAATGACGCACCACCTCTCCGCGGCTGAGACCTGCCCGTAACATGCCTAAGGCTCTTTTTCTCTCTCCTGTGTCACAAGCCGTTCCATTTTCTTGATGCAGTAGCATTTTTTTTTTTTTTTTTTGTTGGCTTTATGTAGGCTATTGACCACACCAAAAAGAACCAGTCAAGTGTCACGGTACACATCACGAACAGCTCAATGTTTGTCATTACTGAAGTGCTTGGTGCGTGCACGTGGTGCGCGTCAGGATTACAATACCACACTTTTCTTTACTTCCTCTCGCCTCACTGGAAAAGCAATAAAAATCAATTGATTCTTCAATTTGCCGCAAATACAGTACATACCTCACCCGTGCGTTTTTAACCCCTTAAGACCTACGCCCCGATACCGGGGCCGGTTGTTACGCATTATTAATACAGCATGTTTCCAAATTGCAACATTGTCGAGCGGCATATCCACATTTCGCGAAGAAACTCAGCCAAAAGCTCATGTAAACCATTTTTACCTCAACCGAACACAATTCAAGCACCAAGCAAGTAAATAAGCATGCAGCAAAACATAGGATCAAATCATATCTGCACTGAATCGCCAGAATTTCTCCTGAATTAGTGCTATGCATAAAAACGATACCTCAAATAAAAGAGGAAAGTCCACAGAATCCAACGATATGAGCCCTGTCATTTTAAACCGACACCACACTTAAAGAACAGCAGGCATGCTCTTTACAGTCTACAGAGATGAGCAAAAAAAAATTCTTTCCTTTGATATTTTGCAATAAAAAACTGCTCGAGGGTAAATCTGCGCTTCCTATTGTTAGCCCAATGTGTTCGTGTTATAAGGAAACTAGATCTGCCAGTATCCTAGCATGCTCTTTCCCAGGGCGTTGCTTCAAAGATCTCAGCTCCTCAGCATTCAGCTTGCTTGCAATGTATTTTCCTCTCCGCGATCGGCTTGTGATGCCGTCAGTAAGACTATGCCTGTAGGCATTTGATTCTATGAGTCCTAATGTTTCCAACGAACTCTAAACCACCTTAATCGCAGAAACCCAGCCTGAGCTACAGCCTTGCGTTACCAGTGCGTCAAACTGAGTCCATTGGACATTTGCATGTTCTTGAATAGCGCAACAATATACACGCATAACTAGTTTGTTTGAGGTATTGTCCGAATAATTATCCGCTAAATATTCAACATTCATTTTCAAAGTCGTTTTCTGACAGAATCTTTGCACTATTCCTCAAACTGAGACTACAACAGTACAGTACGTATTGTCTTTACCCGTTCGTTGAATAGGCAATTTGACCATAGAATTGATGCCAGAAGGCATAGCCTAATGGATAAAATGCCGCGCTACACGGGAAAGTGCGAAGGTTCGATTTCTGATCAGGGTTTTTTTTTTTTTTTTTTTTTTAAATAATCGCAGTTTCCTTCTACAAATAATCGCTGGGGTTTTTGTTATTCTTACTTTTCTTTCACATTTTTTCCCATTGCCTTTGTATTTATAATTTTATTTATTTGTTTTGTTTTTTACTAAATCTGCTCCAGCGGAGTCAAACTTAATTTTCATTGTATGTATTATCTTTGAATGGGAAATTGTACACACTTAAAAATGTTGGGTTAAAAACAACCCAATTTGGGTAGTTTCCCAACCCAATTGGGTTGTTCGCCCAATTAAGGGTTAAACATTGGACAGAACACAACAATTGGGTTGCAATTGGGTTAATTTAACCCAACAAATTGGGTTGGTTCCCTTAATACAACAATTGGGTTGTTTATACAACCCAATTGGGTTGTTCATATAACCCAATTAAGGGTTCACATTGACTAAACTGCTGGGGTCTTTAAACCTTAAGCTCGTAATAAGCTAGTTTCATTTATGTTAGCTTAAGAGATACAAATTCAACACATTCATTGCAGTTAAATAATATAAAACAACTCGCTTGTGAAACGTTATTCCTTGTTTCTTGGTTTCGGCGTTTCTTTCACGGGAACATCCATAAGCGGCACAAAAGTCTGGCATTTTGGTGCCAGTCAGATGCACAGCGGTCTGACTGCTTGTCAGAAAACCCCGCCCAAGATGGCAGCCGTATTGACGCGTCTGACAAGCCTGTATGCGGCATCTACGTGTATATATCTATGCAGTGGACTAACGTTGGCTAGCTAGCTGAAGCCTGCTAGCATGCAGCGGGCTAGCTAAAAAACACCGATTCACCACGGCGCTCCAGATTAATTCATAAGATTTTTTATTTTTATAACACTCTCCCACTTAAGTGATAACTAACGTTGTCCTCCTAGCTATAATACATAATGCATTTCTCTTGTCATTTCGAGTAACAACAACATAGTTTGGTTGCTACATAGCTAGCCAGCTAACGTGTTAGCTTGCTACGTTTGAGGAAATGAAGTTTATGCTACTAACGTTAGCTAACAGTTAGCTTGCTAACGTACCAATCGATTCCTGAAGCTAGTACTCAACAGTGCTTCACGAACTTACATCTTAACAACTATATGAAGCTTTATATAATAATATAAAGTCAACTATATGGTAAAACAATAGTGGGCATGTAACAAACCTTGCTTTGTACTGAATTGATCCAGAGACGCCAAGTCTCAACGTCTCAGGCGTGAGTAGTGGCATTCACAACTTTTTCCGTAGTCAGCAATTATTCAATCAACGCGCACTGAAGAAATTCACTCGCGGAATTTAAGTCATTGTGCATCAAGTTAATCAGTTTCACATGCATTACGGTGGATTTCCCCACTAGTGACACGAAAATCGATTATGACCCGGGAATTCTCAGGCTTGTCTTTACTGAGGGATTGACAGCAATGGAATTGCATAAAAACGTTTCAAACGGTCTTATTTCATTAAAACAATTTATACGATTACGAAACACATGCATTTTCCATTGTTTCCTGAGTAAAGGGAAGCACAGGATGTCCGGAGTCATAATCGCTTTCCATGTTACTTGTGATGAGGTGCACCTGTATGCAAGTGAAACGGAAACTTCAATGCACAAGAATTTTAACTCCGCATGAGAATCTCATTAAGCGTTCAATGACTAATTGCGGACTACAGTGAATAAGCCTAAAAAATGCGTGGGACCTACGTCGAATGCGTGAGACTTGGCATCTCTGTTGATCATCAGATGAGATGAGTGGTCCAAACATAACCAACTGTTGGGGTCGAGTTCGTGGGTGGTGCTTAGTTGCGCATGCCCGAACGTCAACCCAAGGTGTTGGGTAGTCCAAAATAAACCAACACAACATTATAGAAATTACAACCCAACAGCTAATAACTCCATTCCCAACAGAAATAACCTAGCGAATTGGGTTCTCAGAATACCCAATTCAATGAAAATAACCCAATTAAATTAACCAACAGGCTCAACCTAGCAGTTGGGTTGAAAAAACAACCCAGCATTTCTTTGAGTGTATAGGCAACAAAACTGGCAGAAATAATAGTAATTTTTTTTTAATTCTAAAAATGAAAAAATGTTGTATTTGGATGGAATGGATGCCTGTAGTGATATATAAGTGAAATTAAATGAGTTTTACAGTTTGGTATCTGAGAAATCTGAAATGGAACACAAGGCACCTAAATTGCCAAATTGGAGAAGCCACTTAGACATTCCTCTCTAATTTTGCTCTGATTTACCTGATCAGAATAAACTTTGGCACAGATAATAATGAGATTCTGTGCTGTAATTTTTTAGAGGTTTCAGACTGCAACTCAACAAATTTACAAGGGATCAAAGTAAAACTTTGTTAGGTGCAAAATGATATCTTTCATTTATGCTGTGTTCCATCTCCATTTACTCTGACTCAGTCAGTCCGTTTACATGCAGAGCTTAGTCCGACTATGCTCATAATTCGGTTTTGGCGTCTGGTCGGACTTCTGTCTCTTGTCCTAGTTTACATGAAACTGAGAAAATCGAATTACTGACGGGAGCATGTCGTTCTCCTCCTTAACACTAGCGGCGTCTGGCGGCGTTTCAGCGGGTATACGGCCCTTTCGGTTGACCCCTTACGTCAAATACTGGAGCGCGAGCACCGGCATCCTCAAACAACAACAACAAGATGGACAATCGAACAGCTTTTTTCTTTTCGTACATAATGTTCGCGTTACTCATTGTGCAGATAAAGTGCACGTTGTCCCTTGTGGCTATGGTGATTTGGAGGGGCAGACAAGAACGCCGCATGCTGTTGGAGGGCTACAACAATAGCATGTCTTCGATTTTGAACTTCTTGCCGTCGCTGCTGACCCGGACCCCTCGTTCTTGTTGGATGCGTGTACGGAGCACAGACTGGTGGGAGAGAGTCGTAATGAAAGAGTTCTCAGATGCAGAATGGAGAGAGAATTTCCGAATAATGCGCAGTTCGCAGCTACAGCCATGTTGCTATTCCTCTCTCTCTTCTGCGACCGGCTTTCTTTCTTGTACCGGGGTCATACGCCAGCGTGCGGGTCGTGGCGCATGCGCATGTGCATTGTCTAGTTAAACTGCGATTAAGGCGTACATGCAGGAGAAATTCGAATTTCAATCGCATTATCTGGGTGTCTTAATCGGAGTTGGAGAACTCCGATTATAGTCGGAGTAACATGTTTACATGCTCTTCAGTTGTCCAGTCATAGTCGGATTAAGACAATAATTCGGTTTTTTCAAGTGCCATGTAAACGTACTGACTGACATATATAGTGATATTTACACCAGGGCTGAAATCCAAAATGGTTTTACCTTTATTATGATACCAAGATTATTCAAATGGACGAAGCAGTTGCAGAGATATACTCATTTCATTTTGGGCTTGCCATTTTCGAAAAAGAGGCTCAGGGCTTAATGGAGCTTAGCATATCAACATAGCCAACAGGCAATCGCATTGTTATTAGCATTTCTTAATCATTATGTGTCATGCATTAGCAGAGGTTGTTCAGTTAATAAATTGTTTGATTGTTAATCAGGCAAACTTGATCGCAAACAGTTTAGAACAATTTATGTGGGAAAGGGTGACGTTACTGACATCTGACGGCACGCCACTGCAGCTAGCTAATAGTCCAATGTATTTGCGGAGATCGGGATGTTAAACTGCGTCAAGTCAGTCCTTATACACTTGATTAATTTACTATTGGTTTCAAATAAATGTTACCACAATTCAAACTATTGGAAAATAACATACCAAGTCGTATTGCCAACGCGATCTTGTAATAATAAGGCATCGTCAGGAACGGCATCAGCTGCATGTCCCGCTTGGTCCTCCATCTCTTGCTTTGCTGGTGGCCCATACAGGTAGGGTTGAGGACCGTTGTATTCCTCCGTATCTGCCAAAGTAAGAACTAATTCTCTGTCTCCTGATTCCTCATCGCTCCAGTCGTGAAAACTCTCACCGGAATTCCCACTAGATTCACTGAAACTGTATGTTGACCTTGCCTGTTTGTGTTCTAGCGCTGATGTCATGCATACTTCGGGTGCGCTCCTGCCATAGTCGGCATACTCCGCCGGAGGTGATCAATAAATTTAATTAGCAGCGATCTGCGATCGACTTCTGTAAAAAAAAAAAAAATTACGTTTTGCGAGCTTTGAGTAATTCTCTATCATATAATGATTGCTTATCCCCTGGGGTTTTCATGCTCTTTAAGATTCTTTCACCCTAGATTGGTACGATGCGTTACATTCCTTTATCACCCCTTTGAATTTCACTGCCGGTACTAGGATTATTTCCTAAATCTTCCTATTGAATCTCACAGCCAATACGAGACAAAACAGGTACAATGAAGGGACTTGGGATACATTATACTGGTTATGTGACAAAGTGCAATACTCGGTCAGGCTGTAACTGTCGCTTATGAAAATCGTTCATGCTTTCTTTCCAGAATTCTTGTATTTTATTTCATTTTTTGAAAACATTGATTATATCATTTTTGGACTGTCTACCATATTTGAGGTAAAATTGACCTAAATTGCTCACTTCACAACACACTTTTTTTTTTTATCCGCAGCGATTGAAATAAATACCAAAAAATTCGCTATTTGGGGGCACTATAAAACTCCAAAAATTTCTTTTTTCTCAGACAATTCTCATGTTCTTGGTGTCAAATACAAGGCCTTTTTGAGAGCTTTCAATAGGTCATAAATTCATTAAAATTAATCGCATTTCAATTTTTTTTGTCACAGTTAACCATATTCAACCGTCACCAATATCGAATAACGCTTCATGTAAACACATGGCAACTCCTTCACTTGAACATATTCATTAAGCAGTTTTACTCAAAGCTGGATTCCTTGTCCATAACATGCCCAAAGACAAAACATGGGGGAAAAAAGGTAACTTTGAAGTTTGTTCTTACACCCTCACTATATAGGAACTTCCATGTGTTCACGAAAGTGACGTCACGTCCCCGGTTAGCACAACTGTAACGACAACTTTATTGTTTCATTACGATTCATGAACATACATACATACATACATTCTTTAACTGCTATCTACATCTGCTGCTGCTGTCTCTCTCAAATTCACATTCACAAAATCAATAACTGCTACCCTTACTCTAGCTCTTTGTCTATCCAAATGTATAACTTGCTTTTGATATCTTTTCCTTACTCAAGACACCCCCCCCACCTCACACACCCACTCCCTCACACACTCTCACTCACTCCCACTCCCTCACTCACACACTCTCACCCTCACACTCTCCCACTCTCCCCTTACCACTTTGTACAACGTTGTAAATAATTTGTCAGCTCCAACTCACTTGCACTTGCACTTCATGAGCTTTGCCTCATTTAGCACCCTTTTCTTGGGCCCACATTCTCATACAGCACTTGGCGGCCCAGCCGTATACTAGGTTGCACCTAGTCTTGTTACACTGTGTGACGATGTGAGATCAGCATTTGGCATAGCAGCAAGCTCTTCAGAGACCTGTCAGCCAATAAGACAGTATATGGATGTTTGTTCCTGTAATAAACCCCCTCTTATAGTCTGTGCCTCCATTCATTGAAGATAAAAAATACAACACTGCCGTCTTGATTTACTGAAGTTTAGTTATGTCATGACAAACAGCTCAAAGTGAAGAATTATTCAGGACTTAAGACAAAGCCTTCGGGGCTGCAGCCTTGAATACCCTGGCCATGCAGGCGACGCCACGGTTTGTCTTTTAATTTTTATTCGGCACTAAACAATTACTGTAGGTTGGCCACTGCTGCTACTAATTTTCTCCTCGTCACTGATTGATTATGTTCCTCAATGATGACTGGTGATGAGCGTCAGCGGGAACCCTGGGGTGGGCCTGTTGCGCAAGTGGTGGGCCCAGGCCCGTTAGGCCGACCTGTGACGCCGCGCCTGTTCCACACCCTCTCTTGTCAAGTCTTGTGCAGCCCAGAGGTCCGAGTTCATGGGGGAATCCCCACCTGCCATAACATTTTGTGAGCTTTGTTCCGATTGGCCGAACCCTCTGGTCTGCTATAGGAAAGAGTCAACAGGCTGACTCATGAATTATCCCCGAAAATCGCCAAGATAAGTGTAGCATCCGGACTTACAAAGTGCTGAGTATTTTTCATTAGATACTTGAGCATCCACTTGAGTCATTATTTTTATATATGAATACATTGAAGTGATAGGCCCAACAAATAACAACACAGACTTGGGGGGGGGTGAACTTTCTCCACAACACTATTTCGTATATAGAGGTAATAAATATATTTGACATTATATTTTTCATTTCTAGTTGAAATGGACATACTTCGTTGTGTTGCAAACTTTACTTCTTGGGTTAAAAAAATTCAGCCATTGTTCCACCTGTTAACATTAATAGGGGAACTGCAAAGCAGCCATATTGGATTTTTGTGCACACAATGCATTGTGAGAAGTGTATGTCAGCTAGTGACTCACAGACACACTTCAGTACTAAAGAAAGCCGCAGTCATTACTTGCTGCGTGCTTGGATGATGCTACAGCCGTCATGTCAGGGATCGACATTTCAGGTTCCTTTTTCCCAAAGACCCAAAGCTTAGACATAAGTGGATAAACTATTTTAGTAGGGCTGGAAATAATGAAGAATTCAGCTAGTTTAAGCCCACTTCAACACTGACAGTGGATTTACACTGGTCCGGCGCGTCAACTGACGCCTACGCCTCCCATTCATTCTCTATGGAGAGCGGCCAGGGCGTCCGAAGCAGTGGCGCAATGCATGATGGGAGCGTCACGTCAAATTTGGTGCTTGCGGCGCGTTGAAGAAGCTGGGATATCCCAAGTTTATGGTAATGAATCCGGCAAACGCGACGCGAATATCCAATCAGGGGATAGCAGACGGTGTGTATGTTGTCTTCAAGGCCACGTGCCTCCGAAATAATAGTTCCGCTTCTCTCAAGTTCCCCAAAAAGATATAAAAAAGAAACTATAGTTTCTTCTTTTTCGATTTTATTAGAGGGTTCCCTGCCAAATTACGGGGACAATGACAAAGAAACAGCAGGAAGGAGGAAGGTGGCAGAGATTGTTTGTGTCTCTGGTAAGTTTGTCGTTTTCGCTAAAAATTAAATAAATCCTGTGATACGCAGCTCAATGCTGCCAGGAGAGAGCCGCATAATTGCGTTTGTATTTGGCGAGATATGCGCCACGTAGGAAGGTTTCACATCGTTCGGAAGCATTAAAACTCATCATTTTAATTGTATTTTCTTTTAGACACAATTGCAGTCCCTACCAAAATCGAAATCCTGGTGGGGAAAAGCAATAGTTGGTTGAATTAATATCGTTAGTGGTGTCAATTTACTTTTGCCAGCATTACATTGGACAGTACTTATGCTGCGTTTCAGCGGAGGTTTGAACCTGTGAATCACGACTTCAAAGTTACGAGTCACGACTTCATAGTAGTGCTGTTACCGTCGATACCAAGGCTTCGGAGCCTGTATCAAAAATGTGAAGCACTTCCTAACGGAGCTCCGTGTCGAGGCTTGTATCGTCTCAGCGAAATGACGTCAGTCAGTCAGTCGACTATAAAATGTCCCAGTTCTCTTCTGCAGCTCGTGGGTTGTAAGAAGTTGAAGTTTGTCATTGCGTGCGATGGAGCCAGCAAGAAAGAGAAAGTTGTTTCCCGTTCGGCAATACTTTGATTTGATTTCACCGAATAAGGTCGCTTAGTGAGGTTATTAGGCCAAATTGTTCGACTATTATGTGATGTCATATTTTCAAACCTTTTCAAATAATTTCCAATACATAATAAATTCCCTTAATTTGATAGTTTTTCATTTTATTATTAGGGGAAACGATTATTTTTGAACAAAAATACAAAGCTCTTTGTTTCACATGCGCATTCAGTGCCCTCTGTCCTGTCCCCGAAAGTATCTTTAAGTTTCGTTATGACATAACATGTGGTCAAAATACTTCATTTTATTTTGCATTTATTGATTCTGCCACTTTCGCGATGAAGGCTTATGCTTGCCTATCATTTCCTACGAAGCACAATTCGTATGTGTTTTTATTGACCAATAGGGGTCTCTAGAGTGCATTCGAAACATCAAGAAATGAACCACACTTCAACACATCTGGCTGGAAAGCTTCAACGCTTCGTGAAGCTTCATCTCACCAGCACTACTTCATAGCGTTCCAGGCGAAAGTAACGAGTTACGACTTCATAACGTTTCTTACCGTTTGCCACTTGAAAAAAGCCGTTGCCGCCATTTTAGTTGAGCTGCGTGACGTCAAACAAGGAAGTCGGAGTACGTTGAGCACAATCGAGTTCACCGGCGTGAATTCACAGGTTTAACGATAGCTCCGCCCACTTTTAACAGGTAAATCACGGGTTACAAGTTGCCTGGACGCACCCTTATTTCAGGGCAGCATTTGACGGACAGCGACGTCAGTGGGAATGCTGAACCGCCCATAAGCGGCCAAACCGAGGGAAGCGTAGTGTCTGCAGGCGATGACGCGCCGGACCAGTGTAAATCCACCGAAAGTCTGCTACAGCCGTTTTGAGGGGTGAGGAAAACGTACATGGTAAACACACCGACGATTTCTCCACTCAAACCCAGTTCTTCAAAACTATCAAGGCGAAAAATCCTAAGAGAAGAATGCCAAATGACAGCATCATATGTCGCCGATTCATACAATGTCAGTGCAGCTACCCATGCGAACACAACGAGTTGACAGTAGCAATGCAGGGCAATCCCTGACAGTGCATTTGGCTATTCCGTCACTAGTTAGCAGAGGGATTTCTTAAGCCCAACGCCCACTGGCCGCGAAGCGTCAAACTCCAAATGCTTTTAAACGCCCACTAGAAGCGTCAGTTGCATCAATATTAACGGATGACAACATGACCGAGAAGCAAGCCATGGGTGTCACTCTCAAAATAGTCAACAAGACAACTTTTAATTTTGAAAACACCTACCTATAAAGCTTATTTTAAGTGATGGCAAAGTGCGACATTCAGGTTAATATGCACTATACGTTATCCACAGGCATAATTTTCCTCCTAAATTTAGCCGTCTAGTAAATTTAGATTATGATTTACCCAGCAGCGAATTAGCTAGCTAGCTAACTTAGCAGTGTTAAGTTCTTATCAGTGTACCTTGAGTTAGGGACTGTCTAACGGTGGATTTACTCTGGTCCGGCGCGTCAACTGACGCCTACGCCTCCCATTCATTTTCTATGGAGGGCGGCCAGGGCGTCCGAAGCAGTGGCGCAATGCATGATGGGAGCGGCGCGTCAAATTTGGTGCTGCGGCACGTCGAAGAATCTGGGATATCCCATGTCTATGGTAATAAATCCGGCAAACGCGACGCGAATATCCAATCAGGGGATAGCAGACGGTGTGTACGTTGTCTTCAAGGCCACGTGCTTCCGGAATAATAGTTCCGCCTCTCTCAAGTTCCCCGAAAAGATATAAAAAAGAAACTATAGTTTTTTTCTTTTTCGATTTTATTCGAAGGTTCCCTGCCAAATTACGGGGACAATGACAAAGAAACAGCAGGAAGGAGGAGGCAGAGATTGTTTGCGTCTCTGGTAAGTTTGTCGTTTTCGCTAAAAATTAAATAAATCCTGTGATACGCAGCTTCAGTGCTGCCAGGAGAGGGCCGCATAATTGCGTTTATATTTGGCGAGATATGCGCCGCGTAGGAAGACTTCACATCGTTCGGAAGCATTAAAACTCATCATTTTAATTGTATTTTCTTTTAGACACAATTGCAGTCCCTACCAAAATCGAAATCCGGGCGGGGAAAAGCAATAGTTGGTTGAATTAATATCGTTAGTGGTGTCAATTTACTTTTGCCAACGTTACATTGGACAGTTCTTATTTCAGGGCAGCATTTGACGGACAGCGACGTCGCTGGGAATGCTGAACCGCCCATAAGCGGCCAAACCGAGAGAAGCGTAGCGTCTGCAGGCGACGACGCGCTGGACCAGTGTAAATCCACCGTAACTGTAGATCGCTTGATAACTTAAATGTCCGCAAAATAACGGATTTCCTCTCAAAACTGCGACTTGGTTAAAAAGCAGGTTGACAATTGCATGTGAGGTTGCCGCTAAATGTGTGCCACTAACCATGATAAGGCGAAATAGTTAAATAATCTGAATGACAAATGCGTTTTTATTGCGTTGACGCTTCAGAAATTGAGCAGTTGCGAAAAGTAAAAATCTGATGCGCGTCACACTCTGCCAGCAGGCTTTGCTCCATTGATATGAATGGAACCTATTTTTTGACGCGCGTCTCGCGCTTCTGGTGGGCGTTGGGCTTTAGGCTTTGAGAAAACGACTTATGGCGTTTCAAATTTTATGAAATGATGTATGTTGCGGTTAAACTACCTATAGAATGCATTTTTCGAGGATATAACTTCATAAATGGATTATGCGACAGCCGATCAAGAGCCTTTTCTCCTGCCGTCATCGCAAGGGCTTTTCAAAACTTCACATCGTAGGGAAAACACTGACTGGGTAAACCATACATCATTTTACATGAATGAAATAGCCTACCCTTTTACGTCCGCCTGAATAATTGTTGTCAGATCGGGAATATCAACCGTGACCATGACTGGGGAGGGGAGAGGGGAAATACGCTGACACGAATCGATAAATAACTCAGTAGATCCAAATTCTGTCAAATAGTAATGTTCGGCATTGATTATATCCCCAAGGATCTGAGCGGAAGAGCTCCATATCCAACCTCTTTTTGTCTCGGCGTTTTATTTGCCATTATGATTTTAGAAGTGTACACAAATGTATTTGGGGACGGGGATGTTTAATATCGCAAATGCATATGCAGTGCATGTCCTAGCAACCCGGTGTGTCATCAATAACAAGGCTGCCTCCGTTACTTGTTATTACCACGTAGCTACTTTACCTCTCTACCAGGTCCCTCTTCTTGTCACTTAAATTTGCGTTTCGACGTTACAGCAAACTCTTCAATTCTGTAACAGTGGCTGCCTCGAACGGCGAGCGGAAACCGCGCCAGGTACATCTTCTGGGTTCAAAATAAGCCGAGAATAATCGGGTTCCGCAATGGTTGTATTTACCGAAGCCACGATAAAGACATACAACTCTTCCCATGATGCATTGCGCGCTCTACACTGCCGTGTGTGCGCAGTGAGACTTGCAGTTCCCCTATTCAGGCAATTAGTTTCATTTTTTAGAATTTTCTGGCTTCAGACTTGTTTGAGGGAGGGAGTGGCTTTGTCCCATTAAATATAAATGCTTTATTCTCATTGTTTTATTATGCCTCGGTGCGCATCTTAAGCGGGATATCTGATAGTTCGTTTGTGTGTCACTCAGTCATTCTGTCTGTTACCGGGATAGCCGCTACGCCAGTCTAAATCAAGTCCTAGAATAAGGCTCTATGGGTTAAATGCCACGATATCTTGGATTTAAATATCCAGATTTTTGAGAAAGAGTTTTGTTTTCGAGTTATAGCACTATTTGATTACCACGATGGCTGCTGCGGCGATCAAGACTTTAACGAAAAAAAGCTCTTCACAGTGGATCGCTTTTTACAACTTGTGAGTTCGATTTATATCACAGCAATAGTTACTGCTGATGGCAAAACTTGACAAACGGAGCATAATGCCAACAGTGATGTAGACACACATTGCACACTGTGTTAAATACAGCACTGCGTGGATTTTCAAACTTACTGCTGTATGAACTTTTAAAACATCACAAATGATTTCTCCCCCCACACAGTAACAGTGCGCAAATGAACAATGCTTTCAGTTATTGCTGGGCTTCACTAAGCCTAACTACCGCAATCCAACGGTCCAACGAAGCTGCTTAACAACTCGTTATGTCAACCGGCCACTGGTGGGTAAATACTTGAGAATAGCCATGTTTCCATCCTCACGTTCTTATGCGAATTAAGTCATATCGAATAAAAAATGCTTTATGGAAACGGTGAAATTTGACTTGATTTTCAAGATATCAACATTAAGTTTATACGGTTGATCTCATCGGATTTTCTTCTTGATCGGTGAAAGGTTCATGTGATAACTGCCGATGGAAACGTTATTTGCCGAATAAATCTGCGACTGCATCGTGACGGTATTTCGATGCCGTCGTTGCCTTCTGATAATGGTTTGCATGTTGCTAATAGCTGGCACATAAGCATTATTAGGCCTACAACTTGTGCAATTATCATCATTTGTTGGGAGACGCGATCCATTATTGCTAACTAGTTAATTTTGTTGCCTACCACACTATTTCTGTTCACTCGAAGGTTCTGCGATTCAGTGCGAAAATGAATGGAAACAGCTTAAAATGTCAGAAATCTATTCAATACACCGATTTGAACGCATAGCAGCAAGTGACATCATTACGCACAAGTTTTTATTCGCTTTAATGCTGTTAGGTGGAAATGCATTTTCACGCCTTTATTCGCATAGTTTTGGCGAACTTCAGATAATTCGATTGACAAGTGGATGGAAACATAGCTTATATCAAGCATAGATGCACAGCTAGGGCACTCTGACATGTCCACACAGAATTTTATAGCTTCATTAAGGGATATACTTGTCATTGCTGTAAGCACAGAGGCATCAGCACCTTCAGTGCTTTCATTAAATTCTAGCAAAGCCCTTGATATTTTTAACTCCTTTTCAGACCAAATTCATAACATTTAATAATATATTCTTCAGAAAGTTCTTCCCAACTCTGTTGCAGAAGTTCCCATAAATGTGTGGCACTTGTAGGCTGCTTTGCTTTCACTCTTCTGTCCAGTTCATCCCAAACCAGCTCGATGGGGTTTAAGTCTGGAGACTGTGCTGCCGCTCCATGTTTTCAAGTTACCTTACCTCCCTCTCATATATTTTTCCTTACGACAATTTAATTAAACCCATCGTATTTCGTAGCACAATCACATCAATCAGGAGTGTTTTGAGAAAGTTATTTTTTGCGATTTCAACCGCTACAATGGCAGTGCGAGGGCATTTTACGTTTAGACCTACAAAACGTTATTTTTCAAACCTCAAAGGCTCAAAGCAACATTTCACCTTTTGTGGTAGTGAGTAACGTTAGCCAAAGCGAAGTGTCCCCAACTCTGCACGTGTATGGACAGATTTAATAAAGCCGGTAACGTAAGCCTACCCGAAGTTGTCCCATTGACGTGATTGTGCTATCGTTACCAACACACCGTATGAACAATCCGAAAATAGTATACCTCTAGAATTTTCCTTTAAAACTAAAAATTCGTCCTTTCTCTATTTACAATCAAGACACTTAAGCCTAGGCTATCCCATGTAGGCTACTGATCCAATGCAAACACAAAAATGTTTCTGGCTATAGCCCTGATCTTAGCTCCGCTATGGTTTGAATAACAAACGGCCCAATCATAATTTCTGAAGACTGATCTATGTAAAATGATACTAAACGTTGCGTAAACTGCAAGTTTGCATATTGAACACCGATATTCTCTCACCTTTTATGCTTCGCAGGCACAGCAGAGAGGGCAACGTCAGCAGCAGGCGTTTGAAGAGCAGCATGAGATGGAGTAGCCTAGTGGTTATTGGATAATGTTGAATGAGAGTTCAAAATAAAGTAGCTTGTTGTGGAAATTGTGGAAATGCCTCTTTCTGCGTAGGTTTGAACCCCTTATTATGAGGTGACCAGAACTCTGAGATGAATATCGGGGACATTATATAATAGCCTATCATTAAAATAGGCATAATAATGTTTTAGCTTCAAAAATCAGGGACAAAGTGGGTTTTCTTGTATTTTACCGGGGGCAGACCACCAAAACGGGGGATGTCCCTGGAAATCAGGGTCGTCTGGTCACCCTCCCTAGCCTCCATAAGGGCAAATGAGGACTATGTCCGCCCAAATTTTTAAATCTGGCGACGTTTTGGCAACCTGTTAAAGAAGGTTGCTAGAATGTAGCCAGGAGGTATTTTGGTTGCTGCAACGTCGCTAGGACGTGGCTGTTACGGACTAGCAACGAAGGAAAATTACATCCTGGCGACATTTTGCCAACCTGCAAAAGCAGGTTGCTATAATGTCGCCAGTACGTCTTTGGTTGCTACAAAGTCGCCAGGGCGTTGCAGTTACGGACTGGCAACGTCGGAAAGTTACGTCGCGGTTACGAATTGTCACCTTTCACTCGCGACGTTGCGGCAACGTAAGTTTGGTCGTGATTTTAAGTTGCTACAACTTCGCGGCAACGTAACTGTGTTAGCTGGGATGTAGCAATAGGTTAGAAACGGTAGCAAGTGAAATGACAGGGAAGAGAATGGACAGTGGTGTCAAAATTAATGCGATAAAGCAACGAATAGCCTATCCACAAGCGCATGCTAGAAAAATCTCCGGGAGTATCAATGAAGACTGCACATAGGCAGTACTTTGAATCGTAAATAAGATCCGGACATGAAAATAAAATATTGAAAACATGCTTTGGTATGGGAACTTTAGGCAATGTTTTAGTCAATCAGACCATGTTCTAGCCATGTCAGCAAGCATGATGAGCAGATGAGAAACTGCGGTCAAGCTATCACCAGTTCGCAAAACGACGGTCAAACTGTCACCGCTAAAAATTTGATGCGCAAATACAGCGGATAGCGCGGTAGTAAGGTCACGTGATACAATTGCTGTCAAAAATCGGCTTGGTGAAAGAAATACCGAGGCTTATTCAACGAAAGAATGCGTGTGTTTTGTTTAGAAAAAAAAATCGCGAACAACTTCCGTAATTAGGTTTGAAAATAATTTTTATTTCTTTTTTCAATAAATAGCTGACATTTTGTGTAGATTGAAATGTGAGATTTTGGTGAACTGCTGTTACTCAAGATGATGAACAATTGCATGTCACTGTAATAATGTTCTACTTAAAGCAAAAAAAAAAAAAGAAAAAGAAAAAAGGTATATTTTACTCTGGCATTAATGTAGGAATTGCCATTAGAATTGGTCTTTTTAGGTGGACAAAAAATGAGAAAATTCAAGCGGGGATCATAATACTTGTGTAATTAACTCTTTCAACCCCAGATATTCTAGCATCACTATACCCTTCAACCCCACAGCCCTCTGTAGAGGGCTGATCATTATCTGGACATTGTATCTTACTGTTATCTCTGGAATCCCATTAAATGTAACCTGATATGTTCCATTAGTCAGATTGTTTGAATTTTCCCTACAGGAATTTGGGGTTGAAGGGAATATGTTGGTCAGCCCTCTGTAGAGGGCTGTGGGGTTGAAGGAGTTAAAAATGTTTGTGAAAATTAGTGGGCCCAAACCATACTGCACACGCTGTAGTAAAAGCATATTGAATAAAGAGAGAATGCATGGGTGAATCATCATATAAAAAGTCATCAAATTATGTGCTTTTCAACTGGACACAACTAAATGGGGGCATGTCTGAGGGCCTGTACTGGTTAAAATGGAAAAAATTTAGCACTTGCATACCACACTGCATGCATTCCAGTACAGAATGTCTGAATAGGAAGAGGTTCCATGCTGGATATATTAAATAAAAGACCATCAAAGTTGATACTGTGCAGCTTGCGAATGCAGACAATTGGATGGGGGGTTGTCAAACTTGAGGGCCTGTAGTTCCAGCAAATCAAAAAGTTTGTGAAAAGTAACACTTGCATATCATTAAACATGGGTCCTACTATATACCGACAGAGGATGAAGAGATTCTATGGTGGAATTTTTTAATAAATGGACATCAAAGTTAGTACTGTGCTATGTGCGAATGCAGCCAATTGGATGGGGGGCGTCATACTTGAGGACCTCTATTTCCTGCAAATCAAATAGTTTGTGAAAGTAACACTTGTATTTCATAATACATGAATCCTACTATAAGTCCACAAAATATGAAGAGATTCTGTGGTGGAATTTTTTAATAAATGGCTATCAAAGTTCGTACAGTGCTATGTGCGAATGCAGACAATTGGATGGGGGAGTCATACTTAAGGGGGTGTAGTTCCTGCAAATCAAATAGTTTGTGAAAAGTAACACTTGTATTTCATAATACATGAATCCTCCTATAAGCCCACAAAATATAAAGAGATTCTGTGATAGAATTTTTTAATAAATGGCCATCAAAGTTCGTACAGTGCTATGTGCGAATGCAGACAATTGGATGGGGGGGGTCATACTTAAGGGGGTGTAGTTCCTGCAAATCAAATAGTTTGTGAAAAGTAACACTTGTATTTCATAAAACATGAATCCTTCTATAAGCCCACAAAATATAAAGAGATTCTTTGGTGGAATTTTTTAATAAATGGCCATCAAAGTTAGTGCTGTGCAATGTGCGAATGCAGACAATTGGATGGGGGGGTCATACTTAAGGGGGTGTAGTTCCTGCAAATCAAATAGTTTGTGAAAAGTGTCTCTTGCATATCATTATACAGAGATCCTTCTATAAGCCCACAAAATATGAAGAGATTCTGTGGTGGAAATTTTTAATGAATGGCCATCAAAGTTAGTACTGTGCAATGTGCGAATGCAGCCAATTGGATGGGGGCGTCATACTTGAGGACCTCTATTTCCTGCAAATCAAATAGTTTGTGAAAAGTAACACGTGTATTTCATAATACATGGATCCTCCTATAAGTCCACAAAATATGAAGAGATTCTGTGGTGGAGTTTTTTAATAAATGGCCATCAAAGTTGGTAGTGTGTAATGTGCGAATGCAGACAATTGGATGGGGGGTTCATGTTTGAGGGCTTATAATTCCTGCAAATTAAAAAGTTTGTGAAAAGTGACACTTGCATATCATACTACATGTATCCTACTATAAGCCCATAGAATATGAAGAGATTCTATGGTGGAATTTTTTAATAAATGGCTATCAAAGTTAGTAGTGTGTAATGTGCGAATGCAGACAATTGGATGGGGGGTTCATACTTGAGGGCCTGTGGTTTCTGCAAATCAAGTAGTTCGTAAAAAGTAACACTTGCTTACTATAGGTCATGTGTCATAGTTTAAACTCACTGAATATGAAAAGATTCAGTGCCGAACTTATTGAATAAATGGCCATCAAATCAGGAACTATTGTAATGTGTGAATGGAGACGACTGATTGGGGTACCATGTTTGCCAGCCTGTAATTCCTGTAAATCAAAAAGTTTGTGAAAAATAACAATTCCTGACCATACTACATGCACTGTAATATAAATTGAATGAATATGAAGAGATTCTGTGGTGGAATTATGAAAAAAAATGGGCATCAATATCGGAACTGTTGCAGTGTGCAGAAGGAGATGATTGAATGTGGGGCCACGTTTTAGGGTCTGTAATCCTGCAAATCAAAAAACTTTTGAAAAATAATGCTTGCCATACTACATCTTTTCTATTATAATAAAAAAGTGAAAATAGAGATTCCACTGTGGAATTATTAAATAAATGGCCATCAAATTTTGTTTCTCTTGCAATATACGCATGTAGACAGTTGAATGGGGGCAATTTTTGAGGGCCTGTAATCTCTGCAAGTTAAAAAATTTGTGAACTATAACACCTCCTTTCCATGCTTCATGTATTCTTGTACAAGCACATTGAAAATGAAAAGATTCCTTGGCAAAATTATTAAATAAATGCGGATAAAATTAGGCACTTTGCAGTGTGAGAATGAAGACAATGGAACGGGTGATCATGAATTAAATTGAATGGATGACTGTATTTTAGTACCAATAATTTGTCAAAAAGAACTTGCATACAATATTACTTGTAATATTTTGCATCAAGTGTCAGCCTAATGTACCGGTAATTTTTGAATCAATGCACATCACTGGAAGTACTTTGTGCTGCCTTGATTGAAAACAATGCGTTAGCTTGAACTTGCCTTACTCGGTCCTGCAGCCCACCTACATTTGATGGTTTTTGTTACAAACGCAATTGCTATTGTATGTTTTCACCAAACTATTCATTTGTCTTCTTAGGTGCATTTACCCTCTTAACCTTCCCCTTGACCAGAAATATCCATGAATGCCTTCCAAAATAAAATAACCTTGAACATATTGTGTAATTTTCTCTCATGCAAATTATTTCAAGTTATTATAATTTTATAATCTTACATGAATGCATGAATGCCATGAAGAATAAAATTTACACATGCATGTTCTAAAATACATAAAACAACAGCATAATAAAAGGAAAAAACTGTACCATCAAAACGGAGAATCGGTGGCTTCTTCATTGGTGAAATTATGAACATGTGGTCGCAAAAACTAACCATTTATTGGGCAAGCAAATTAGTCCAATCTATTCTCTGTCATGTTTATGTTTAGGTCAAAACAATTTTGAAATAAATAAAACACTTGTGTTCAGGTACTTAAGTTGGAGATATCCAATTCTATCATTGACTTATTCGGTCTGTAAGATTATAAAATTATAATAACTTGAAATAATTTGCATGAGAGAAAAATTACACAATATGTTCAAGGTTATTTTTATTTTGGAAGGCATTCATGGATATTTCTGGTCAAGGGAAGGTTAAGAGGGTAAATACACCTAAGAAGACAAATGAATAGTTTGGTGAAAACATACAATAGTAATTGCGTTTGTAACAAAAAAAAAAAACCATCAAATGTAGGTGGGCTGCAGGGACCTAGTAAGGCAAGTTCAAGCTTAACGATTGTTTTCAATCAAGGCAGCACAAAGTACTTCCAGTGATGCATTGATTCAAAAAATTACCGTACATTAGGCTGACACTTGATGCAAAATATTACAAGTAATATTGTATGCAAGTTCTTTTTGACAAATTATTGGTACTAAAACACAGTCATCCATTCAATTTAATTCATGGTCACCCGCTCCATTGTCTTCATTCTCACACTGCAAAGTGCCTAATTTTATCCGCATTTATTTAATAATTTTGCCAATGAATCTTTTCATTTTCATGTGCTTGTACAAGAATACATGAAGCATGGAAAGGAGGTGTTATAGTTCACAAATTTTTAACTTGCAGAGATTACAGGCCTCAAAAATTGCCCCCATTCAACTGTCTACATGCGACATTGCAAAGAGAAACAAAATTTGATGGCCATTTATTTAATAATTCCACAGTGGAATCTCTATTTTCACTTTTTTATTATAATAGAAAAGATGTAGTATGGCAAGCATTATTTTTCAAAAAGTTTTTGATTTGCAGGGATTACAGACCCTAAAACGTGGCCCCACATTCAATCATCTCCTTCTGCACACTGCAACAGTTCCGATATTGATGCCCATTTTTTTTCATAATTCCACCACAGAATCTCTTCATATTCATTCAATTTATATTACAGTGCATGTAGTATGGTCAGGAATTGTTATTTTTCACAAACTTTTTGATTTACAGGAATTACAGGCTGGCAAACATGGTACCCCAATCAGTCGTCTCCATTCACACATTACAATAGTTCCTGATTTGATGGCCATTTATTCAATAAGTTCGCACCGAATCTTTTTCATATTCAGTGAGTTTAAACTATGACACATGACCTATAGTAAGCAAGTGTTACTTTTTACGAACTACTTGATTTGCAGAAACCACAGGCCCTCAAGTATGAACCCCCCATCCAATTGTCTGCATTCGCACATTACACACTACTAACTTTGATAGCCATTTATTAAAAAATTCCACCACAGAATCTCTTCATATTCTATGGGCTTATAGTAGGATACATGTAGTATGATATGCAAGTGTCACTTTTCACAAACTTTTTAATTTGCAGGAATTATAAGCCCTCAAACATGAACCCCCCATCCAATTGTCTGCATTCGCACATTACACACTACCAACTTTGATGGCCATTTATTAAAAAACTCCACCACAGAATCTCTTCATATTTTGTGGACTTATAGGAGGATCCATGTATTATGAAATACAAGTGTTACTTTTCACAAACTATTTGATTTGCAGGAAATAGAGGTCCTCAAGTATGACGCCCCCCATCCAATTGGCTGCATTCGCACATTGCACAGTACTAACTTTGATGGCCATTCATTAAAAATTTCCACCACAGAATCTCTTCATATTTTGTGGGCTTATAGAAGGATCTATGTATAATGATATGCAAGAGATACTTTTCACAAACTATTTGATTTGCAGGAACTACAGGCCCTCAAACATGAACCCCCCATCCAATTGTCTGCATTCGCACATAGCACTGTACGAACTTTGATGGCCATTTATTAAAAAATTCCACCACAGAATCTCTTTATATTTTGTGGGCTTATAGGAGGATTCATGTATTATGAAATACAAGTGTTACTTTTCACAAACTATTTGATTTGCAGGAACTACACCCCTTAAGTATGACTCCCCATCCAATTGTCTGCATTGCACATAGCACTGTACGAACTTTTGATGGCCATTTATTAAAAAAAAATTCCACCACAGAATCTCTTCATATTTTGTGGACTTATAGTAGGATCCATGTATTATGAAATACAAGTGTTACTTTTCACAAACTATTTGATTTGCAGGAAATAGAGGTCCTCAAGTATGACGCCCCCCATCCAATTGGCTGCATTCGCACATTGCACAGTACTAACTTTGATGTCCATTTATTAAAAAATTCCACAATAGAATCTCTTCATCCTCTGTCGGCATATAGTAGGACCCATGTTTAATGATATGCAAGTGTTACTTTTCACAAACTTTTTGATTTGCTGGAACTACAGGCCCTCAAGTTTGACAACCCCCCATCCAATTGTCTGCATTCGCAAGCTGCACAGTATCAACTTTGATGGTCTTTTATTTAATATATCCAGCATGGAACCTCTTCCTATTCAGACATTCTGTACTGGAATGCATGCAGTGTGGTATGCAAGTGCTAAATTTTTTTCCATTTTAACCAGTACAGGCCCTCAGACATGCCCCCCCATTTAGTTGTGTCCAGTTGAAAAGCACATAATTTGATGACTTTTTATATGATGATTCACCCATGCTTTCTCTCTTATTCAATACGCTTTACTACAGCGTGTGCAGTATGGTTTGGGCCCACTAATTTTCACAAACATTTTTAATTACACAAGTATTATGATCCCCCTTGAATTTTTCTCATTTTTGTCCACCTAAAAGACCAATTCTAATGGCAATTCCTACATTAATGCCAGAGTAAAATATACCTTTTTTTTCTTTTTTTTTTTTTTTTTTTGCTTTAAGTAGAACATTATTACAGTGACATGCAATTGTTCATCATCTTGAGTAACAGCAGTTCACCAAAATCTCACATTTCAATCTACACAAAATGTCAGCTATTTATTGAAAAAAGAAATAAAAATTATTTTCAAACCTAATTACGGAAGTTGTTCGCGATTTTTTTTTTCTAAACAAAATACACGCATTCTTTCGTTGAATAAGCCTCGGTATTTCTTTCAACAAGCCGATTTTTGACAGCAATTGTATCACGTGACCTTACTACCGCGCTATCCGCTGTATTTGCGCATCAAATTTTTAGCGGTGATAGTTTGACCGTCGTTTTGCGAACTGGTGGTGAAACTAAAGAAATAGCCTATTTACAGATGAGAAGGACATAAGCCTATGCAAACTTTCCGGTAAGCAAGAGCGGTATAGCAGTAGCATATGGGATTCTTTTTACTTTTTCATTCTGCTTCACGAAATACTCGCCGGTTGGCTTTGAACTTTCTAAAGTCATTAGCAAACACTGGCATATAATTGAAACGGACCCTAAACTAAAGCAGGTATTCAGGGAGCCGCCGTCCATCGTATTTAAGCGCCCTCCTAATTTAAAAGACAGGCTAGTGAAGTCCTATATTCCAGAAAAACGGGATACCTTCTTGAACGACCTGCCTGAGGGCAATTAAAAATGTGGATACTGTGCGCAATGTGGTTATACCATCAAAATCAAAACACATACACATCCTCATAGCGGCAAGTCTTGCAGAATTCGTGGTGTCATTACGTGCAACAGCACGCGGCTTGGGCTACGTGGGTAAGACGAGCAGGCAACTTGAAACTCGTATTTGCGAACACAGAGGTAGCATCCGTAGCGGAGATGAGAGCAATCCCGTAGCTGCACATTTCGAACAAGCCAGACACAACATGAGCGCTCTTCGCTATATGGGTATTGAGAAGGTTATAAAAACCCCCGAGGTGGGGATTATGATAACATACTTCTACAGCGCGAAACCTATTACATTTACACCCTCAGTACAATGGCTCCTTTTAGTCTTAATGAAGAGTTCGACATAAAACCTTTTTTTATGAATTGTAGCTATTGATGTCAGCTTTAGTTTTTGTACGGAATGTGTTTCTTTCGGACTGATTTTGATGTATTAGTGTTTTCTTTGAATGTGTACCCACTGGGTATTTTAATTGTACCTATACTTGATTTATGGGTTTACAATATACTGTGCCGTGAAAAAGTATTTGCCCCCTTCCTGATTTCTTACTTTTTTGTATATTTTTCACACTTAAATGTTTCAGATCATCAAACAAATTTTAATATAATAAAAAGATAACCCGAGAAAATACAAAAAGCAGTTTTTAAATGATGATTTCAATGATTAAGGGGAAAAAGCTATCCAAACCTACCTGGCCCTATGTGAAAAAGTAATTGCCCCCCCGTTAAATCATGAATTAACTGTGATTAACCACATTTTTTGAGTCCAGTTTCACTAGCCACACCCAGGCCGGATTACTGCCAGACCTGTTGAATCAAGAAATCACTTCAATAGAACTTGTCTGACAAAGTGAAGTAAGGCTAAAAGATCTCAAAAAGCAACATGTCATGCCGCGAACTAAAGAAATTCAAGAACAGATGAGAAACAAAGAAATTGACATCTATCAGTCTGAAAAGGGTTGCAAAGCCATTTCTAAGGCTTTGGGGCTCCGGCAAATCATGGTGAAAGCCATTATCCACAAATGGAGAAAACTTAGAACAGTGGTGAACCTTCCCAGGAGTGGCCAGCCTACCAAAATTACTCCAAGAGCGCATCAACTACTCACCCAGGAGGTCACAAAAATAACCCAAAACAACATCGGAAGAACTGCAGGCCTCACTTGCCTCTGTTAAAGTCAGTGTTCATGATTCAACAATAAGACAGAGACTGGGCAAAAAATGGCATCCATGAGAGAGTTCCAAAGCGAAAATCACTGCTGACCAAAAAGAACACTAGGGCTCGTCTCACAACGAGACATAAGTTGAACTTTTTGGAAGGTGTGCGTACCATTACATCAGGTGTAAAACTAACACAGCATTTCATAAAAAGAACATCATACTAAAAGTCAAACATGGTGGTGGTAGCGTGATGTTTGGGGCTGCTTTGCTGCTTCAGGACCTGGACGACTTGTCATAATTGATGGAACTATGAATTTTGCTCTCTGCCGGAAAATCCTGAAGGAGAATGTCCAACCCTCAGATTGTGATCTCGAGCTCAAGCGCACTTGGGTTATGCAGCAGGACAACGATCTGAAACACACCAGCAAGTGGCTTAAAAAAAACAAAATGAAGATTTTGGAGTATCCTTGTCAAAGTCCGGGCTTAAATCCTATTGAGATGCAGTGGCATGACCTTAAACAGGCCGTTCATGCTGAAAACCCCTCCAATGTGGCTGAATTAAAATAATTCTGCAAAGAAGAGGGGGCTAAAATTCTTCCACAGTGATGTGAAAGACTCATTGCCAGTTATTGCAAATGTTTGATTGCAGTTGTTGTCACCGAGGGTGGCACAATCAGTTATTAGGATTTAGGGGGCAATTACTGTTTCACATAGGGCCATGTAGGTTTGGATAGCTTTTTTCCCATAAAAAATGAACTCATCATTTAAAAACTGCATTTTGTGTTTACTCGGGTTGTCTTTGTCAAATATTAAAATTTGTTTGATCTGAAATATTTAAGCGCGACCAATATGCAAAAAAAATAAGAAATCAGGAAGGGGGCAAATACTTTTTCACGGCACTGTACCTATGGGATACTATGTCATTTGCATGCAACGTAAATTGTAGATGATATTAAATGTTCTGATTATTGTGGAGAATGGCCTACCAGCCTATACATTATTGATATGCCTTCACTTCCCTTTATATGTATATAGTGTTGTTTTGGTATCTTAAGTAATATGGGGTTGATTTGATTATTTCTGTATGCTGAATGTATTATTGGGACTCATTGCACTTTGGTTTGGTCCATCTTCAGTGTATATTAACCCCCACCGCCACCCCTATCACATGTGTGGAACTCACCGGACGAAGGCCACGTCGGCCGAAACGTTGTGAAAGGAATAAAGTTACCTGGGAGCAGCTTAAACAGTGTGCGGACTTTTATTCTTTTCTACTGAAAATAAGGTGCCGACATCGGGCGATCTGGGGTAATTCCACCTCCAACTTTACATTTTTCATCACAGACATGAATGTAAAGGCCTCAGAAATAAGTTTATGAATGTAAAGGCCTCAGAAATAAGTTTATGAATGTAAAGGCCTCAGAAATAAGTTTATGAATGTAAAGGCCTGAGAAATAAGTTCATGAATGTAAAGGCCTCAGAAATAAGCGGTGGGGTTCCTTCTCCTTAGCCATTTCCTATGTTATGAATTTGGTCTGAAAAGGAGTTAAAAATATCAAGGGCTTTGCTAGAATTTAATGAAAGCACTGAAGGTGCTGATGCCTCTGTGCTTACAGCAATGACAAGTATATCCCTTAATGAAGCTATAAAATTCTGTGTGGACATGTCAGAGTGCCCTAGCTGTGCATCTATGCTTGATATAAGCTATGTTTCCATCCATTTGTCAATCGAATTATCTGAAGTTCGCCAAAACTATGCGAATAAAGGCGTGAAAATGCATTTCCACCTAACAGCATTAAAGCGAATAAAAACTTGTGCGTAATGATGTCACTTGCTGCTATGCGTTCAAATCGGTGTATTGAATAGATTTCTGACATTTTAAGCTGTTTCCATTCATTTTCGCACTGAATCGCAGAACCTTCGAGTGAACAGAAATAGTGTGGTAGGCAACAAAATTAACTAGTTAGCAATAATGGATCGCGTCTCCCAACAAATGATGATAATTGCACAAGTTGTAGGCCTAATAATGCTTATGTGCCAGCTATTAGCAACATGCAAACCATTATCAGAAGGCAACGACGGCATCGAAATACCGTCACGATGCAGTCGCAGATTTATTCGGCAAATAACGTTTCCATCGGCAGTTATCACATGAACCTTTCACCGATCAAGAAGGAAATCCGATGAGATCAACCGTATAAACTTAATGTTGATATCTTGAAAATCAAGTCAAATTTCACCGTTTCCATAAAGCATTTTTTATTCGATAGGACTTAATTCGCATAAGAACGTGAGGATGGAAACATGGCTATTCTCAAGTATTTACCCACCAGTGGCCGGTTGACATAACGAGTTGTTAAGCAGCTTCGTTGGACCGTTGGATTGCGGTAGTTAGGCTTAGTGAAGCCCAGCAATAACTGAAAGCATTGTTCATTTGCGCACTGTTACTGTGTGGGGGGAGAAATCATTTGTGATGTTTTAAAAGTTCATACAGCAGTAAGTTTGAAAATCCACGCAGTGCTGTATTTAACACAGTGTGCAATGTGTGTCTACATCACTGTTGGCATTATGCTCCGTTTGTCAAGTTTTGCCATCAGCAGTAACTATTGCTGTGATATAAATCGAACTCACAAGTTGTAAAGCGATCCACTGTGAAGAGCTTTTTCTTCGTTAAAGTCTTGATCGCTCGCAGCAGCCATCGTGGTAATCAAATAGTGCTATAACTCGAAAACAAAACTCTTTCTCAAAAATCTGGATATTTAAATCCAAGATATCGTGGCATTTAACCCATAGAGCCTTATTCTAGGACTTGATTTAGACTGGCGTAGCGGCTATCCCGGTAACAGACAGAATGACTGAGTGACACACAAACGAACTACCGTATATCCCGCTTGCGCATGCGCACCGAGGCATAATAAAACAATGAGAATAAAGCATTTATATTTAATGGGACAAAGCCACTCCCTCCCTCAAGGGCAATAACTCCGTAAAAAATAAAGTTTCGGAACTGGGTTTCGAACTCGTTCAAGAGTATCGTCAGGAGTACCTACAAACAAAATTTCATTCATCTAGGTGTAATAGTTTCCGAGAAAATTTGTCCCCATTGATGCATCCCGGCGGATTTTTGCAGTAAGTCGAATCAAAGATTCAAGGGCAATAACTCCGTAAAAAATAAAGTTTCGGAACTGGGTTTCGAACTCCTTCAAGAGTATCGTCAGGAGTACCTACAAACAAAATTTCATTCATCTAGGTGTAATAGTTTCCGAGAAAATTTGTCCCCATTGATGCATCCCGGCGGATTTTTGCAGTAAGTCGAATCAAAGATTCAAGGGCAATAACTCCGTAAAAAATAAAATTTCGGAACTGGGTTTCGAACTCGTTCAAGAGTATCGTCAGGAGTACCTACAAACAAAATTTCATTCATCTAGGTGTAATAGTTTCCGAGAAAATTTGTCCCCATTGATGCATCCCGGCGGATTTTTGCAGTAAGTCGAATCAAAGATTCAAGGGCAATCACTCCGTAAAAAATAAAGTTTCGGAACTGGGTTTCGAACTCGTTCAAGAGTATCGTCAGGAGTACCTACAAACAAAATTTCATTCATCTAGGTGTAGTAGTTTCCGAGAAAACTTGTCCCCATTGTCCACTATAGAATAAAGTACAAAATGTGACGTTTCCATGGAAACGTCAGAAAATTGACATCCCAGAAAGCTGAAAATGACTGGATGCGTAGTTTGTGACATGGTTCACGATTGTACAAAGTTTGGTCGAAATATTTCCAACGGTTTTTGAGATATGACCCCGGACGGAAGGACGGATGGACGGGCGGGCGGGCCGCTATATACCCCCGCTTACTTCGTAGAGCAGGGGTACAATAAATCAGAAAGGGGAAATGACAAAACATGAGAGGCCAACTTCAAAAACTTGTCCCCAGACCATCTGGACCAGCACTGCATCCAGAGTTGAGATTGTCAATAACACGTTGAACATCAGTGCCTGTGATTGTTCTAAAAGAGAAGGAGCTACCACACCTGCTTGGAGCTAAGGGCGATTCAGAGTAGGAGTGAGAAAGAGAACTACCAATAGTAGAAAAATGCTGACTAAATGCCTCTGCAATTGATAATGGTTCACAGACACTTTCACCATTTCATTTAATACAGGTGGTAGGGTTTTCTGTGGATTTATTAGTTATATTATTGATTCTCTTCCAAAATTGTTTTGAGTTCTTAAAATCAGTGGATAAACAGTCTTTATAATAATTTGCTTTAGCATTTCTAGTATAGGTTTTACATTTATTCCTTAGTTCTTTATAAGTACTCCAGTCAGCAGGATCTTTTGTTGTGCGATGCTTTTTCCATGCTTTGTCTCTTTGTTTGAACAACTGTATAAGATCTCCCTTAATCCACGGTAAATGTCGACCTTTGACTTTAATTGTTGTCCAGGGGGCATGTTTATTGATAATCTCAACAAATTCAGCGTAAAAAAAATTCCAGGCATCTTCAACAAATGGTATTAATTGAAATCTCTCCCAATTTATGCCTAAAATACCTTGGATAAAAAGTTCAGTGTTGATATTATTCGATTTTCTGACTTTAATGAATTTAGGAGGAAGATGGGGCATTTTAATTTTCCAGACACAATAAACAATCGAGTGGTCACTGAAAGAATCCGGCAATACCCCAGAGTGTAAAATTCTGCCAGGATGGGAAACTATAATCCAGTCAAGCAAGGAGGAGGAGCTGGGACCAACTCTAGTGGGTTCAGCAATCAATTGGGTTAAATTTATGCTATCAAAAAGATTGCGGTCATTATAAGAGGAACGAGCTAGCCAATTGGAATTGAAGTCACCCAGTATAATTTTTTCAGTGGTACAGTCTATAGAATTAATTGTAGACATGATACCTTTGGTGGTTTCCGCAGGAGCACTAGGGAGTTTATAGATATTTCCTATAATGAGTCGTTTGTTCTCATGTAATGAAATTTTAACAAAAAGACAATCAAAATTCAAGGGGTTCTCGTCTGGAGAAACTAGTTCTGTAGTCAAATTTGAGGATACATACGTCACAAGACCCCCTCCTCTTGAGCCTCTGTCTTTTCTGTATAGAACATAATTATCAAGATTAATTTCATTATCAGAGATATTGCTGTTCAACCAAGTTTCGGAGAGCGTGATTACATGAGGCTTGTTATAGGTGAGCCAAGCTTTCAATAAATCAATTTTAGGTCGCAAGCTCCTAATATTCAAATGAATAACATACATGCCTTTAGTAATGTTCATTGGCCAATGATAACAAAATAAGAAAACACAGAATACGGTGACAGAAATACACACAGAGTATCATCGCAAAATATGGTATATGGTAAGTAAGGGCGGGGAACAGGAGAGTCAGAAGGCGAGCAACACAAGCACAGATACATACATACCCACACACACACACACACACACACACACACACACAATGAACAAAAATAAAAACAAAAAAAAAAAACACATAAGATCAGGCTGTATCATTGATGAGAAAAGAAAAGGAGATAAAGTATAAGAAAGATGGATACACAGCTCCGTCTGTATGGTTCATTAAATGAAAAGTGTCAAAATGAGAGGTCAATCGGTAACTATTAATAGTGGGGCGAATAAACAGTAGTAATGCATACATACACACACACACACACACACACACACACACACACACACACATATATATATATATATACAAACATACATATACATATATATATATACACACACACACACACACACCCAATAGAAAAAATAACAGGTGTATGAGAAAAGGAGAAGAGAAACAAAGAAAAAAAACAAACAGGAAAAAAAAATGTACATATATTGCACATAGCCTATATGAGAGAAAGAGAACTGTAGACCTCCAATACTTTTTTCTTTTTTTTCCCTTCCTTCCCCTCTCTCCCCCTCCCCCTCCCTCCCCTCTCCCCTCCCCTCCTCCTCCTCCTCCTCTTCCTTCACTTTCCCTTTATTATACCAATTTAATAATTCACCATCCCAAGTATTTCCTAACTACATTCGCTTATTTATAGGGGGTCTACCATGGATGTATGGGTTCCCTTTCCCAGTCTTAATCAACCTAGGAGTGAAAATCATATGACTCCCGCATTTTGCGACACATTCGCAGATTTACTGCATTTACGTCACAGTTTACGCCGTTTTACTGCATCTACGACACGTTTTACGGCAAACATATATTCATATAGACATATATTTCAAACGATGCGAACCCCACACCTCTACAGTGGAGACCACAAGAAGTAAAAATAATGTAAAAGGAAAGATTATTCATTAATTAATTACTACTAGGCAGCAGCTGTAAGGAAATCAAACATGGACTTGTAACATGGGGTTTAGGAATTGGACCCGAGTCAAGCAGTTGACGGCTGTTGATGTCACTGCAGCTAAATAGCCTAGTACCTTTACAGCGTGAATTGCTTGAATTCAGTTGACCTCCACGGCTTAAGTTGCAGTACTTTGTCTTTCTGCCAAAAGTGGAAGTGGAGTGGAGTTGAAACATGAAATAATTGTGATATGCCTATCAATATCGATTTTCTTCAATCGTGAATCGTGTACCATGTTTGCGTTTTATGTAATTTACCTGTTTCGTAATTGTCTTAGTTTGCGGCAGATTCTGTGCTCTGGTAAACATTACTCCTAGGCATGCCTGCTGTATCTAGTTCATCAATGAGGTTAATTTGCAACTTAAAACTTTGGAGAACTTGCTTACTAGGAAGATTATACAAGCCAAGACACTGTTAAAATGTCCTACACAAGTGCAGTGCTCTCAAATTTGAAACTGAACATGGGTGTGATAAAAACATACGATGTACTTAGAATACCTCCTTATTACTTTGCTACTTTCAAGGAAAAGTATGGGAGGAATACATCAAGCAACAAGCCAACACCCTCATTCCTACTCCTACTAGAAACCTGTAACAACATGGCAGCCATCAAGTGCCATTTCAAGCAAAATGACATAAGGAAAAACATTATCTCCACCTTTAGGCTCACTCAACATATCAGCAGTTAGTTCTTAAAAAGAACATGAGAACAGTAGACAAGCACTGGTACCAATTAGAAGGAGCTCCAACTTTCCCTAAAGGGACTGTTCTCGTAATTGGTACACTTCTCTAGAAAAGGCTTACTTTAAAGTAACTTAAACATTACGCCGTTACGAGTGAGCTACCCAAAGCAATGAAGGCAGATGTTCACTTGGTGAAGTATTCCTCCGGGAAGCTGTGAAGGCGGGTGTGGATAAGATGACCGTGACTGCATGCGAAGCACAGACCAAAACAACAGCGATGGACCATACAGCTGTGAAGGCGGGTGTGGATAAGATGGCCGTGACTGGATGCGAAGCACCGACCAACACAGCAGCGATGGACCACACTTCTGAAGAAAAATAAGGACAGAGGTAAACCTTGTAAGTTGATGGAAAACTACTTAATTTAAACTTAAATTACTTAAAGCTGCAGGTGTCAACCATCTTCACAGGGATCTACAACTGGTGTATTCTGTATACATTACAATACAATCACTTGGAAAACAGAATCAGCAAGACACTTAGAACCTCAATGTGAGCATAAAATCCAAACTTACCAATTAAATTTAATGTTTTTCAAGCTAGTAAGTTTTAAGATGCACAGGTGTCTGCTGATCGATGCCCTTCTTTCTCAGAACAAGGAAAAAAAAACACTCCACAGCCATATTCTTCAGCACAGGCCCTTTGAAATGTTTATCGTCTTCAGAGGAACTAGAGCCTGCAACTGACAACAAAAATAACCAATTATTCAATGATTTAGTCCTTGAGCCAGAGGGTTGGTACCATTTGAGGGCATTAAGGCACATAGTGATTTTTGGAAGGGTATTTTGGAATGGTATGCACCCTAGAGTTAGAAAATAAATTACAGCGTTGCATTGGTGGTAGCCTATGGAGGGATATTATGGGTAATTTTTAACTAATAGATATCCCCTAAAAACTTCCCCAGCTAATTATTTACATTGAGACAATACTACTGTGCACCTCTACCAAACAAACTTCCCTGAATGGTCTGACTATGCTGAATATGAAATTGAATGTTTACATTGACAATTTGTTGGGATGCCCTACCTATTTCAGCCCCATCGGTGTACATTGACAATCAATGTATTACCACACAAAAGCGAAAAATGACCAAAAAAAAGGTACAAATCGCAAGCGATTAAGCAACATGATAGGCGATTTAAAAAAAACAAGCATTCAGAGAATTCATAGTCTCGCCCAACAGCCAGAAATTTATGTCATGCCGTGAGGTCAGCCCAAGGTGTTTACATGTGAAAGATGATCAAAATCGGTCAAGTGGTTCTGGAGATATCTGCTCGGAAACACACATACACACACGCAGACTCACAAAGTGACTATAATAGTCTTGCAAACCCCTCCTGGCGCTCGACTAGCAAACAAAACTGCTATATGTTTTTTTAAACATGGGACCAAGTTCACGCATGAATGCTGCTATTTGGCTACTCTGCATTCTGCCTATGCTGAGCTTAGCCAACGGTGGGTCTGCCACACTAGGAAAACGCGGGCGCCGAGACGAAATTTTCTAACTCCAGATGAATATCCCATTTTCATAAAAAAAGGTTAAGAGATATCCTCATACAGAGCGGATAAGCACGAGAAAGAGAACGCACTCTAAGGAGCTCGTGCTTGTCACTGTAGTTAAGAGCCCTTGGATACTAGCCATCTATGCAGACACTGGCTGTGTCCCAATTCAGAGGCCGCATCCTTCGAAGGCTGCAAATGAAGACCGGTTGCGTCACAGCGTCGCGACTCGACCGTCTCATTTCGAAGGCTCCTTCAAATGCGGCCGAGAAATGCGGCCTTCTTTTCGCGGGCAATGAAGGCTGCAGCTGGTGGATCCTTCGCGGTCCAATTTTTCCCAAGATTCCATGCGCTGTGGTGAATCGAGCGATGGAGGCCGCGGGAAGTGACTTTACTTTCAAATGTAAGTACTGGGTTTTTAGTAAAGATACGACTTACATCTGTGGTCTTAGCTTGGTAAAATAGCGAAAAATACATAAAACCGAGGGGCCTTAAAAGTGGAAAAGCGTTAACGACGACGTTTTGAATTAGCTAGGTTATTGGCTAGCTAGTTGGCTAACGCCGGCTACTGGAAGGTGCAGCTCTACTGCTTGCTGCTGACCTGTGCGTTAGCCTTCGACTCTGAAGCAGTGGCGACTGAACAGAGAGCGGGGAGGGCGTAAGCATTCGCTTTAACTGGTGATTAGCTCTGATCTGTTTTCATTTGTTTTTGTTGATTAAAGATGGGTACGTTAACCATTTTTCAGCTATTTCAGTTGTGGCTAACTCGCTTGTTTCGAGGTAACTCGCCGAAGTGAAGAAACTAAGCTCTTCATTTGGATGCGAAATGCTTTCTATATATATATATATATATATATATATATATATATATACAGCTTGTGAACCCTGCTTGATTTTGTCTGAAGTGAATAATCTTTTTTTAGTCCAATTCAAACATTGTAATATTACGCGACTAGCCAAACTTGAGCCTAGTTATTTTAATTCCTGTTGCTGCTTTTGTTGATGTGTGAAGAAAAGCTAGCTAAGAGTTTTCGTTTTAATTAGGGAGCAAGGAGCAGACGGCAGCATTCATCAAGCTGCGGGGGGAAAACGATGCCCTGTTCACCGGGGCAAAAAATTCTGCTAATGTAGCTTGGAGGTAAGGCAACAATAGCCAACTTGCAATATCAGCATTTGACCATCTTGTACTTGAGGTTACTACTAAATTAACTGTCATGTTAAGGTTCCTAAACTCTGTCCTGGTGCCCCACTGTGTATGCCGGTTTTTGTTCAACAATTGCAATTTTAAAAAGCTGTTTTGTGGTAATTCACTGCATTGTATGTATAGAGCAGTTATTTACCATCTTAAGCCACATTTTGATGGACACGTCTATTTTGCCACGAATATTGAAAACCCATAAACGTATTTATTCTGTATTTGTTTTTTTTTTGTCAAGTAAAAAAATAAACGGATCAAATTGGACTGAGAAAATCAGTAAGCTCCAAATTAGGTTGCTGAACACAGGTGTTTTCAGTTATTTGAAAATAATTTTACAAAACTTAATAAAATTAACATGAAATAAAACGGGTGTGACTATTGTTTGCCAAATTGTTAGTTTTTCCGACCGTGTGTCAGCAGTTTCACCAATGCGGAACCTATTGATTGTTTCACGTCGTTTAAATGCTTTGTTATAACGTTTCCCTTTGCAGTTATTTATACTAGTTTCTAATATATCTCAATGGGGATAAAAAATTTTTATTCTTCATGGCATGTATAGATTTTTCAAATGTGGCTCAAGAGGATATATAACTGCTCTAAACATAAATGCACCTAATTGAGACAAATCAACAGCTTGTTATAATCCTAAGATTGCAATTGTGGTTGGAACAAAAACCAGCATACACACAGTGGGGCACCAGGACCTAGTTTGAGAACCACTGTGCTATACAAAGATCATGTTTAAACAACCAATAGATGGAGCAATGCCCGTCGCCTTCATTATGTAGTGCCCTCAGACCAGTGACTATCACTGTTGACTTTTTTTTTTTCTCCATCTGAACTGGGCCATCCGATTTTATGATTCCTTGGAGAATTTATGTCTGTCCAGCTGTGTCACCTTATCTAATATTCCTGCATTTTCATTTGTTTAAAATAATTGAAATGTGTGTCCCTTTTCTCCTCTGTGATTAGAACAATAATTGAGAAAATGGACCTGCTGGGGAAGGTCACTCCCCTACAGGCCAAAAAAAAATGGGACAACTTAAAAAAAAAATACAAGGTATGTGCATGTGATTTTAAATTTAAGATGTGTTTTAATCATCAAATTTTATCGATGAATTGATAGAGGATGGAAATTAAGTTATTCATGTGTATCACTTTTGCAGTATCTCATCTGAATTCATGTTGTCTGTCGATGTTAAGTATTTATTATTTAGATCTTTCAGCACATCTATGTATACCAGTAATTTTTGATGTAGCAATAGGGAGTATACTCATGACCATAAAAAAACAACTTATGAGTGATTGTTTTTTTTTCAATATATATTATTAAGTATTGCTCACTGTAAACGAGTGGATTTTGGTTGGCTCAACACAAAGCTGTAGATGAATTAATTGTTCTAAATGAAATTAAATTGCTAAAAATGGACATTTCTAGCTATTGTTTTTATGGTCATGAGTATAGTACGCAGAGGCTCATTGCAGCTTATAATTATACGATAAGGTTGCTGCTTCAGGTTACCTGATGGCCTTGTGCCAGTCACTCTTACCTGATTATTTGTTTATTGATAAAGGGGTGCCACAAGGTTCGTCCTTGGGTCCTTTACTATTTTCAATCTTTATCAATGATCTTCCACAAACTTGTTCTGACTGTCAAACCCATTTATATGCTGATGACACCGTAATATACTTCTCCAGCTCTGATATCCTACAGATTCAGCATTCATTACAATCTGATTTCAACTTAATCCAAAATTGGTTCTCCTCTAACAAACTACAATTGAACAAGAAAAGATCATACACTATGCTGTTCTGCACTCGACCTGATTCTCTGCCTTTAAACACAAACTGGTTTATTAGTTTCCTTGATGGAACTGCAGTAGAAAAAACCGAAGAATTCAAATATTTGGGCCTTTGGCTTGACTCACAGCTCTCCTTCAAATTTCATATCAGTTCAATTTCCAAGAAAATTTACGTTCTCCTGAAATCTCTTTATCGATCCATTGAATGTTTCTCCCTCCAAGTCCGTAAACGCATTATTACACAACTTATACTCCCAATACTTGACTATGGTGATGTCATCTATCAGAACACTTCAGAAACAAATCTCCGTCCTCTCTCAGTTTTATACAGTTGTCTTTGTAGGTTTGTTCTGAGGTGCCCCTATAGGACCCATCACTGCCAAATGTACCAATCTCTGAACTGGCTGGCTCCCAAATCCAGAAGGCACGTTCACTGGTTATTATTTATTTTGAAGTGCAATTACTATAATTTCCCTAGATACCTGAAACAATATCTGATTCCCTTCAGTTCACAATACAACCTAAGGCATACTAATCAACTTTTCTTTTTAACCCCTTGAATCAACAGAGAATCTGGTCGACATACATTTAAGTTCAAAGCCCCGGCAGACTGGAATAATCTCCCCTGCACGATTAGGTCTATCACCTCTCTCCATCTCTTCAAATCCTCTCTATTCACTCACTTCCATACATCTTGTTCTTGTTTCTAATTACCTTTCCTTTTTCTTTTCTCTCTCGAGGATGTATGTAAACTTGTTCTCTTGTTGACCCTGTTAAGGTACTCCATTTATGCGTATGGGCATGTATAAGCATATATGCGCGTAGGCATGTACAAGTACTATGTGTATACATGTGCACAAACAAGTTCACTCATGTATTTGGACTATCGCAGAGGATTCATTCATTTATTTATTTTGACTGTGTGTTGTAATCATTCTTATTTCTGCCCATATTTGTGGAAGGGTGAAGGGGGGGGGTAGCTAGAATTAGTAGAGCATTGGAGTGTGTGAGTGTGTGAATGGGTGTGTGCGTCTCTATATTGTTTCATGTTTTGTATTTCACCTTCTATCATGAACTTCTGATGACCTGCTTTGTATTTTTGTTGTTATAAGGACCCCCTCGAAAATGAGATGGTTCATCTCAAGGGGATATCCTTTGAAAATAAAGTCAAAGTCAAATAAAATATATTTTGTATTTTGCTTATGAGGTCGCTGTACACTAGACTTAGATTCAGCTCTTTTGCAACGCCTCTTGTGATGGTAACTTTTAACATTACTAGGGATGCACCGATCCGATAATCGGATCAGATATCGGTCCCGATCTGGACAAAATACCCTCTCTTCATCTAACGCCAATGTACGGTGCCTGACAAAAGTCTTGTCACTTATCCAAGTTGTAGGAACAACAAATAATAACCTGACTTGTAGTTGATCAATTGGAATCAAAAATGGCTTATATGAAAGGCAAAGCCCTCTAGATTATGCGAAATATACCAAAATGGAGTTTTGTGTCATTGATTGAGTTTTATCATTTAATTTGTACAGAAAGGTCAGATTTTGCTTGGACAAGAGTCTTGTCGCATTGAAAAAAAATGTGGAAATTATACATACACTTTATTTTGAATACACAAATATGCCACTATAATATCAAAACATAAAGCCATGGTGCCTTGGAAAAAAGAATTAATATTGCGTAGACTCCCATGAGCTTGGAGGACTGCATCCATACGTCTTGGCAATGACTGAGATAACTTGATGATGAAATCATCTGGAATGGCATAGAAAGCAGTCTTGCGGGACTCCCAGAGTTCATCAAGATTCTATGGTTTCATCTTCCAAGCCTCCTCCTTCATCTTACCCCTGAAATGCTCAATAATGTTCATGTCAGGTGACTGGGTTGGCCAATCCTGGAGTACCTTCACCTTCTTCGCTTTCAGGAACTGTGACATGGAGGCAGAAGAATGAGAAGGAGCAGCAGTATAAGTAGGGCAGCAAGAACTTCTTGATATTTCAGGCTGTTGATGTTGCCATCCACTCTGCAGATCTTTCTCACACCCCCATGCTGGATGTAACTACAAACCATGATTTTTCCTCCACCAAACATGATTGTTTTCTGGGAGAATCTTGGGTCCATGAGGGTTCCAACAGGTCTTGTACGACGACTGGCACGCAGTTCAGTGGATGATTCACCAGAAAAATAAACTTTCAGCCACTTTTCCAGTATCAATCCTTTCTGCGAGCTGTGGGCCTTGGCAAATGCAATGCAGGTTTTTTGTTTTCTGTTTAATGCAGACTTCTGTGTACTAATTTGGCTATGAAAACCACTTTGAGAGAGAATTTGACAAACTCTTCTTGTAGATACCGGGATTTTTGGTGACATTTCCTCATGTAGCTTCGCTGTGGTTGAAGAAGGGCTAGCCTTGTACAGTTGAAGCAACAAAAGGTCCTTTCAAACAGTTGTCATACCGGGGTCTGTCTGACCTGCGCTTGCCATGAACTTCACCATTTTCTTCAAATCTTTTTCTCATTCCCTCCACTTGACATTTGGATACATTAAAGATGTCTGCCACCTCAGCAGCAGACTCAGTCTTCAGGCTCTTGATGATCAGCACTTTGGTTTGTGGTTGAATCTTTGGTATGCTGTCAGAGGTCTAGTCGCACCTCATATGAAAGTCTGGTGTGCTGGGGTTATTTCTATACACATCTGGGAATGTGTTAATTACAGTATTTGTCATAGGTTAAACTCTAATCTGCGATTTGTTGCATCATCTGAAGAGACGACAAGACTTTTGTCCTAGCAAAAACAGATGTTATGGGCTTAGCCAAGAACACTTTTTGACGGTTTCATTTTGCACCAAATTATTAATGTGAAAGCCCTTGACATTAAAATGGACCATTTATTGTAACAATTGATTGGTTAGAAATAAAGTTATATGCTATTTTTAGTTACTATGTCCTTATGCGACAAGACTTTTGTCAGGCACTGTAGATGGCTAGTATCCAAAGGCTTTTAAGTTCAGTGACGAGTGCAAGCTGCTTATTATGTGTTTTCTCATGCTTATCGGCTCTTGATGAGGTTATCTTGTCGGTCGTTTGTTTGATTCGGCCCTTTTGTTACGCCTGACAGTTGTCTCCCAGTGATTTTGTATTTCGCTTATGAGGCCGCTTCCTGCCGACGTTTACAGAGTTTACGGACGTGGTGGAGCAGTGGTTACTTTGCTTGGCTGACAATCGGGAGACCTGGGTTGGATTCCTGAGCCCCAGTCAGGTATTTTAGATGGGCGTGTCATTAGATTAGCCCAGTTAGTTTAAATTACAAATCGGTTAAAATCCTTTCACAAAATGAGTGAGGGAAAAGCAAAACGGGACAAGGCATTGCCTCCGCTCCTGGAGATCTGCCAGACGTGTTAGGGGAATAGCTGAGCATAATGCAGGCCGTGTGGTTGATGCTGATGTTGCCACTAGTCCCTTGGCACCCAACATAATCTGGCAACCTTGGCATGTCAGTTTCAAGTTTTTTTTTCATTTTGCGTTTTCTTGGAGCGACGATTCCGAGAACAAATTAATTTAATTGGTGTAGCCTTACAGATTGATTGTTTTATAACGCCTTGTTTTTTCGGCTCCGAATACAGGCGGTATATTGTATTATTATAGAGAAGGTCATGGAATTTCTGCTTTTTAGTCAGGGAAAGTCATGGAAAGGTCAGGGAATTTTTTAGTTTGACTTACAGTGGGAACCCTGTTTACAACACTCATTCCATGCTGCACATTGTTGAAGACGCACACTGCAAATACTGCTGTCTAACCTAATGTTATTAATTCCATACTGGGATTTTTTAAAATCTAGTTGATATTGTTTTTAGAAGAAATTGATTTAAATGCAGTACTTCTAAGTTTGAGAGCTACTTGAATTCTGTAAAAAGGATGGTCAGGAGCGGTAGGTGCCTTCTCTCAAGGAGAGGAGTGGAAACACCAGCCACTGACAGATGAAAAGGCTAAACTCAAGTTATCCAACATTCAGAACCTCAGTTTTTGGAGCCTTCTGACTCAGAACTGTGTTGGGATTTCAGGACTTTGATCAGGGCTAAGATGGATCCCAAAACAGACTATTTAGAAGTGCCCTCAGAGACAGGGGCAGGCAGTTTTATGGTCATTCTTCATGAAATATGAGTGTGTTATTACTGTGGTTTGCAGATTATAGATTCAGATAACCTTGACTTGCCTTTGTTTGATTACATGATGTATGAGGTAGAATTCCCTGAAGAAGGGCTGGTTGGGATTGTAAACCACAATTGGACGTATAAAGAAAAAGGGGTAGGCTTGAATCTCTCAGCATTCTTAGTATCAACAATGTTTAATAAACTACCTCATGTCTGCCATGTTTACACAAATTGGCGCTTTCGTTTCAGGAGACGTACAGCTATTGGCCACCAGCACATCCATCAAAAAGGACAAAAGCACTGGAAATGCCCGATACAGAGAATTGGGTTGCAAGAAAGATAAAGGGACTCTATTCTCAGTATTTACAATCGCGCTGACTCGTAGGGGTTCAGTCACATGATCTCCATTTTCCGGATGATATGGTGACTGACAGGGGCCTACAACACGTTGTTGCTGCTCTACCACACCCACACTGTATCTTCCTGTAATAGTATAGTAACCATACAGTAAATGACACTTGAGGAGCGCTTAAAGGCTTCGGAAAACCACAAGAAAGTTGTATGTCTACATTACTAATGTGGCCTTAAACCACATCACATGACACATCAACAATACTTTGTAGATTAATGCACTGTAACATTATGTTTAGCTTGTTTACCCTGGTATCCCATCTTGGCCTCGCAAGCGGCACCAACCCAGGGGAGTGTGTCCGTTGGGTTATGCGGGCCATGGCAACCAATTTGGTTTGGAGCTCTTATAGTCTATAGCAGTGGTCTTCAACGTTGTTCCTGGGGACCCACTGTATGCTGGCTTTTGTTCCAACCACAGTTGCAATCGCAGGGTTTTAACAAGCTGTTAATTTGTCTTAAGTGTATTTAATGTTTAGAGCAGTTATTTGCCCTCTTAACTCACAACATAACAGGAATAGCTTTTTGCCATCAAGAATTATAATAAAAAATGCCATACCCACATTGCGATGCATTGGAAATAACGGCATAAAATGAGAGAAAACAATATAACCGATCAAATTAAAGATGTAGTTGGCTCCTAATTGGTGAAAACTAATTGGCACATCATAACAAATTTATTTGACATGTAAATGGTAAAGAGTCAAACCAGTTTTGTGTTGTGTTGGTCTATTTAAGTTCACCTGAAGTTTTTTGAAATAACTTGAAACAGTTGAGTTCAGCAGCCTAATTTGGGGTTCCTCAGTGTCCAATTTGATCTGTTTGAAATATTATAATGCTTGAAATTTCTTGCATTATAGAGATGAAACCACTATCTTTAAGTGTATTTAATCTTCATAGCATGTATGGATTTTTCTAAGTAACATTTGGCCAAAGACTGTAAGTAACAAGGCTAAACATGAAAAACAACTAATTAAGACATTAACAGCTTGTTAAAATCCTGTGATTACAATTGTGGTTGAACCAAAAACCAGCATACACAGTGGGTCCCCAGGAACAATGTTGAAGACCATTGGTCTATAGTCAACCTTGTTGATAAGACTGGTTGTTTAGTTTACTCAGGTATCCCATCTTAGCCTCGTAAGCGGCTCCAACCTAGGGAAGTGCGTCACTAGTTAGTGGCTTCTATTCTGTGTTGATTAAGAGCATGTCGATCGTACAGAGTTAACAGTCCTAACAAACTTTTCAGCGCTGTAAGTGACAGTATATGAAAGTGACTCTTATGAACATTACTGTGCGTTTACACCAAGAGCTACTAAAGCTGTAAAATCGCTTTTGTCACTCATAAAAAATAGCTGCTAAAATGTGTTCGCTCTTGTCGCTCTAATCGCTCATGACGTTCCCATTGACATTTCATTCACAGCCAAAACGCGTCATAGCTAATTTGCATAAAGTTGAGCAGTTTTTAACTTTTTTGTTGCTCAAGTCACCCAAGTTTTGTCGCTCCTGGCTTTTGTCGCTCTTGTCCATACAAAGTGAATTACTTCCGGCTATTTTACAACTTTAGTCGCTCTTGGTGTGAACACACAGACACTTAAAAAAAAAAAAAAAAAAAAAACCCCAAAACAATGGAGTTCGGGAGTCAAACCCATGTTGATTAATTATTAGTTGGTGACGTTATTTCTGCTCTACCGCGCCCACACTGTATCTACCTGTAATGGTATAGTAACCATGCAGTAAATGATACGAGTTTATGATGGAGACTCTAGAGGAGAATCAACGTGAGGCAATCCAACTTCTAAGGAGAACCTCTTCAGATAGGACAGAGGCCCCAGTAATGGAGCTAGAGGTGGCCAAAACTAAATTGGAGCTTCAAGACCTTGAGGAGTGCTTAAAGGCTTTGGAGCACCGCAATAAAGTTGTATGTCTACATTACTAATGTGGCCTTAAAACCACATCACGTGACACATCAACGATACTTTGTACATTAATGCACTGTAACATTATGTTTACCTTGTTTAGTCAGGTATCCCATCTTAGCCTCGTAAGCGGCACCAACCCAGGGGAGTGTGTCCGTCGGGTCATGCAGGCTGCTGCGGTCCGTTGGGTCGCTGCGGGAGGTTCCATTCACTTTGGAACCGTTCGAGGTCAGTTATTTCTGTATAATGACCGCTGTCAATGGCAATGGGTTTTTTGCTTCAGATTCATGTCTGCATATCATTCCGCGAGTAGAGATCATTCACTTATCACAATGGATGATTACATTGTAACATCATCTTGGCCTCGTAAGCAGCTCCAACCCAGGGTAAGAAGGGGAAGCTGGCACTGCTTGGCACAGCGGTGCGTAATCAAACATCCATAACGTCTGATGTCTGGCGAGAAACAGAAGCTGTACATGGCATCTCTGACGCACTCACAGCCTAGAAAATGAGACACACTCCGTTTCCATTGTCTGTACAAAGGCATGAAACGGTCAACTTGTGAGCATAACGCAGATCATCTGCAACCATTCCAAAATTTGATTTATGTAGTTATGAGGTGAAGGTTTATAAGAACTTAATTTGGTTATGTTTGAAGTTCAGTCTTTACAGCATGAACTGTTTTAACTTTGTTTCTTACATGCATGAAGGGGCAAAGTTCTTGTTTCTAGGCAAAAGTGGAAGAGAGGTATAGATGGATTGAATAGCCTCCTGTTGTGTATACATGCAAGAAATCTTTCAAGATGTCCTGTCTGATACTGAAAAAACATTATCGCAATGGATCGATAAATCTGCCTAGCTGCTTTCCAAGCGTAAATTGAGCGTTAATCAGTTAACATGGATAAAATTGATGTCAGTGGCTCAATTATTGTGTGCTTCTGAATTTAAGGGGTTAATGCTGTACACAGGCATGGTTGTCCTGAAGTGAATGCTGAGATATAACCTTTTGTCTATCAGTGTGGCCATGTAGGTCATCGACCGTATATTATTAGTCAAGCAGTAAAAAAAAAAAAAAAAAAAAAAATATATATATATATATATATAGATGGTTAAATTCGTTACATTTTTAAATTTGGGAGTTATGCGTCCACAGCCACTCAATACTGCACATTGTAAATAATGAAGCATCTTTGAGTGACTTCGAGAACTGCAGTTCTTTTAAATCTGAAAGTTTCCAACAAACAGTAAATGGGAATGGTGGGAAGTTGAAAATGTTTCAATGGCCTAGAACCACTCACTGCAGTGCTTTTTAATTTGAAAATGGGTGATGAATGATAAATGGCCAGTATCTTAAGTTGTGAGGCAAAACAAACATGTTTTTTATTTAGTTTCTTTTAGGATCACATTTTCATCATTGTCAGTATGTTTTCAAAGTTGTACTGAGCAAATGAATTCTCATTAGCCTGATATGCCTCCATATTTGTTGCTCTGATTGTGAATTGCAGTCCAATGTGGAGACCTGTTACGTGCCTGGAAACGGTAAAATGATGACAGCCTGTCAATATTGTTTAGGTATTATGTGAATAATTTTATGTTTTTTGTTACGCCATGTAAAGTATACAATACTGCAAAGAGGGGCTGTTTTGGAGCTCTTGTCAGAGATTCTTTCTTTTATTAACAAGGCATTGTAATTTGCAGCAATTACTTTAGAAATGTTTGGTTCCTTTATTGAATTAAGCATACACAATGTTGCTTGAAGCCTTGTGACTTAGAATGACTGTAGAAACACATTACTTAAAAAAAAAAAGAAAAATGTGAGGAACTGATTAGGCAGATTGCTTAATAATGTACTTGGAATGCTCTCATAGTATTGTTTACTGAGTTTGAGTTGAACTGGAGTGCTCCTATGGACCCTTTAAATAAGTTTGTAAATTTTAAATGTGTAAATAGCAATACAAAAGTTAAAAGTTCTGGGGCTTATTTATATACTCTGGGCAATTCAATGTTATGCACATAAGCAAACATTCAAATATTTTGTGCATTAAGTAATTTGTACAGCTGAAAACAGCAACTCCTCAAAATCCCATATACACATACAAGGGCATTTTATTGGTATTACAGATGTGACAGTCAACTTTGTGGAATTGCCCTTTTTGCCTTTCAGTAGACTGTACAGTCTTTCAGCACTGTATGTTCATTCAGCCAAGTCTCCTTGACATTTGCAAGTCAGCCCTGTGGTACTCCCATCCACTTCATGACCTGAAATCAGAAGTCTGAAGTCAGATCTTGTTGTTACTGTTCTCAAAAAACAGTACCGTCTTTGACATTAAGAATAATATTTGTCGTCGTCGTTGTGCATTTTGGACTCTCGTTTTGTTGTGCTGAATGAAAGTGGCTTCACTTTTCCTGGAAGCTGTAGCTGCTCCACACAAAACTTGCAAAAAAATAGGGGGAAGACATGCAACAAACAATTCTAGGGGAAATACTGTACTGCAGACTACAAGGCTGGTTTGGCTGGGGGGGCTGCTTAGAAAATATGGCTTACTAGAAATTTTGTATGTTGCCTTTTCTAATTTCCTACCACTCTGAAGATGTAGGATGTACACAACTGAATGACGTGATCAGATTTTATTTTTTATTTCATTTTATTTTCAATGATGTGTGTGCATGATAGAACTGATATTTATGACTGGGACATCTACAGATAATCCTGTACGATTTCCAACAATACGAAGGTGTTGATTGCAGATGGTAGTGTAATGTAACACTTTATTAGTTTAGAATTAGGCCTGAAGTCAGATGAGTTTTCATATCACTACAGGAAATCCAGTGATGTGAATTGCCAAGATGTTCAAGTAACCTTCCTGTCAACACAACAGGAGCGTTCAGGGTAAATTATGAATATCTGAAACGGTACCCTAACAATGATTTCAGACCAAACTTTTCTCATGTACTTTATTTCACTGACAGTTAAGTCGCAGCAATGTACTTCTGGTACGAAATGGCAACGTGGCAAAAGTGACCATATCAGGACGTTGCGGCAACGTTACTCAGACTACCAAATGACAACGTTATCGAGTGACCAGGTAAGGACGTGGCAGCAACGTCATTCCCAGAACCTAATGGCAAAGTTATCAAGCAACCATATCGCCACGTGGCGGCAACGTATTTCCCGTTACCAAATGACAACGTTACGAGTGACCATATCACGACGTTGCTGCACCGTCAATTCCGATACCAAACGGCAACGTTACCGAGTGACCAAACCAGGACGTCGCGGCAACGTCTTTTGTTTACCTTATGGCAACATCCATTCAGCAACGTTGCCGCGACGTCGCAGATAAGTGGCCATTAAGTAACGTCGCCGTGACCAAATGGCAACTTTCTGGCGACGTTGCAGCAACGTCTTGTGTTAGCTGGGATACCGTTCGAAATGCTGCGTTAGCAGTTTATTTTGTCCCTATCTTCCTCTGACAAATAAACGCTGGTCTCAGAAGCTAACACAGCCTCAAGTTTCACCACGCTGTTCTCATCTGCTCATCGTGCTTGCTGGCATGGCTAGAACATGGTCTGATTGACTAAAACATTGCCTAAAGTTCCCATACCAAAGCATGTTCTCAATATTTCATTTTCAGGTCCAGATCTTCTTTACGATTCAAAGTACTGCGTATGTGCAGTCTTGATTGATACTCCCGGAGTTTTTCAATCGCATGCGCTTGTGGATAGGCTATTCATTGCTTAGTCGCTTTAATTTTGTGACCACCGTCCATTCTCTTCCCTGTGATTTCACTCGCTAGCATTTCTAACCTATTGCTAGATACCGTTCGAAATACCGCGTTAGCAGTTTATTTTGTCCCTATCTTCCACTGACAAATAAACGCTGGTCTCAGAAGCTAACACAGCCTCATTTAGCCATCCATAAAAAAGCAACTTAAGCTCCCACTTTTCTATAGGAATACATACTTCCTACGGGCACTGCACTAGTCCTGTGCAATGGCACAGAAGCGATTAGCAGCCACATCAACCCATTCCCAGCAAACAGGGGACGTCCCCCGGACGTTCACGGGACATTCACGACGTTCCCAATTGGTCCCCAGCGCAACGTTCGCTGGGCGACGTTGCGAGGACCTTCTTGACGTCCGTAGAATGTCCTATTTTGGTCATGGAGCGACGTTCTGAATGAGAGGTAAATCGAACGTTCGGTAAAAGTCCCCGTTTGGTCTCCCGTATAACGTCCTCGTTAGGTCTTTCCCAAACGTCTTCAGAACGTCCTATTTTGGTCACTGTATAACGTTAAGCTGGAGACATTTAAGGGACTTTCCTGGGACTTCTTTTAACCCCTGCCAGGATGTTTTCACTGGCGTTCGTTCGTCAGTTAACGGCATATCTCAAAAAGTAACTGATGTCAAACCTTGCTTTATTAAAGAAAGAGGCTATTCTACTCGTAGCGAGGTGAACTGGGCAAAGCGATCCGCTATCTGCCCCGCAGCGGAGCGGACAAGGGAAGCACTTCTGCTATTCGCACCGCAGCGCAGCGAAGCAGATCGGAGAAACACTTCGGCACTTTGCTCCGCAGCTGGGCAGCTAAAGAGATTTCATTTTATAATCCGCCCTGCTCTCGTGACTTTCGCGCCGAAACCCTGAGAGGCGAATATGCCACTTCCTTCATTTTAAATACGGTGCTGAGGAGGACGTGATTACATTTCGGCGAAGATCCGACATTCTTGATTTAAGAATTTGTAAGAATTTCTTGTCTGGTTGAGCCCCAGCAAACGTCTTTGAAAATCATCAGCGGTGGGAGTTCCTTCGGTTTTTTATGCCGCTAAACTTGGCTCAACATCAAGGGGAGAGATTAATAACACACTCCATTTTCAACATGAGGAGGAGGACCGTTGGGAAAAGACAGTTACCTGTTTTAAGTCGGAGCGCGAGAATCACAGACCACGGTAGCCGTTAATGAAGACGAGCTAGCCAGCTTGCAAGTTAATTCAGGTGAGCTAAACTTAAAATCATGTTTGAGAATTTGAAGCTATTGCTATTTCCCTGTTTATGAAAAGTCTTAAGTCTCGAATATTTTTGTAATTGACGCTTTGGTCTATTCCATCCTGTTGTGCCCTGCCAGTGTCGGAGGCTTGTGTGGCTTTACTATATTTAGACTAACGTCACGGTAGACTAACTAGCTCAACATCCCTCATGTGGTCGGTCCTCCGTTTAATGTGTAATGTTAGCTCGGAAGCTGGTGTGAAAGAGTTAGTATAGCTGGTTAACTGTAATTAGTATTAGTTACTTTATGAATACTGCTCCACTGAAATATTTTCAGCCGTATCAAAAGCGCTACAACTAACGTTAGCACAGTGAAAGTAGCTGGGATGGAATGGATAGCTAGCAAAGTTTTCCCGATGAGATGACGCTACTGCCTACATGAAGCGAACATAGCTTGCTGGCTTAAGTGTAGGATTAACTTATCAGTCTCTGGCTGATGTAGCTGCAGAAATTTTAGCTTTAAAAATCTGTGGTGTGAAAGGGAGATGTCTTGTTTTATATTTTTATATTGGTCCTTGTCTTGATCCCTGAATAGTGACATCGGTTAAATGTAAACTGAATATAAAATATCTATAATTTAGCTGAGGTTTGAAATTGTTGCTAGATTTTTAATTGCAGATGGGGAAAAACTGAATAACACATTTCAGTTGAATAATAGAGGATGTTTAAGATGATGCAGAATAAGTGGATTTCTATTACTTTATAACTGGTCAATCCAAAACCATTTCACAAAACAGGGTAATTTGCTGTGTTGCTTATTTTGATGATATTCTTCTTTTTGCTTTTTATCGAATCGGCTCAGATGCCACACACAAGCTGCCCCTATTCCTGCTGCGCCAACTATGTGACATGTATTCATGAAGTTGCTGCTGGACCTTGCAGAAGTTGACTGCTTGTGAGTATTGATCGCAAGTTTACACAAATATGGCAATGATTTTATTTATACAGTATATTTATAGTTACAGTATGATTTACTCATTTCAAACTCTGAAAATATAGCCTTGCACTCTGCCCAGCAGACAGTGCTGGGTCTCAGGGATGGGAGATATCCACGAGCAGTGAGCATTTGATACATTATTCCTGTCACGTTTTTGTGTTATAAATAATGTAACATCTAAAAACACATTGTTATGAGTATCGTTGGCTTTTGACTTGCAAGCAGGAGAGTTGCAGGTTCTAGAGCTAGGCACCCCTACGGATCTAGGCACAGTGACAGGTATCAACACAGCATCAGATTTGGGCACTTATATGGGCTTCCAGTGACCACGGTTCTTTTTTGTGGAAAGTGTGTATTTTGAATCTTATTAAATGATGCAAATACCTCGGGATGCATTGTGTAAGCGTAAAACTCCCCAGCAACAAAGCAGGAACTGAAGACAGCTGTTGCGAAGGCCTGGCAGAGCATCATCAAGGGAGAATACCAGTATATGGTGATGTCTATGAGGTCCAGACTTCAGGCTTTATATTGCCGCTGAGTCTTGAAAATGGCAGTTTACTTATTGATTGTGCCAGTTTGTCCAATTACTTTTGAGCCTCTAAAACTGCGGGGGCTGTGCATAAAATGTTTGTGATCCAGATATGGTGCATTTATTGTTTTAGAGAAAAAAAAAAAAAAAAAAGTCTTAAATTGAAGGTGAAATTCTGCACTTGAAGCACATGAAGTGGCTTTCAAAACTAGAACAATGAAAATTGCCTCTTCAAATATTTATGATCCTAACTGTATATTGGAATTGTTGTTTTAAGATGCTGTGGCAAAAAGCAGCCAGGCCACAGCATCTGCAGTGGAGCCTTTGTTTAGAACATTGGTCCTTAATACTAGAGACCTAGGAGCAGAAGGACCAGAGGATTAATGGCTGAGATCCTTTGGTACTCCTGAGGAGACCGATTTATTATGGACTTATTCTGTGCTATTGTGGTTCTATCTGTGTATTCTGTTTTATTTAAAAAATGCATATTTGGCTCTTTATTTAGTATTCATTATAAATTTTACCCAACTTGAAATCCACGTTCGGTTTTGTTCTCAATTGTCAATATATTTCCTCTACTTTTTCTTCTAACCGGGCTGTGAACAAATGTGAGTGTTCAAAATGTGACTCATGGTTCAAAATTTTTTTATTCAGGCAACAAAGCAGTGCATGGAACTGCTCTGTATTACCAAAAATGACGTAGAGGCAGCACCGTCAAAATGGCTGGAGTGGGGCGATGGGGTAAGAGGTTTTAAAAAATTGAGTAATTTACATTTTTTATGATATCAACTACGTATAAGTTATCTCACTGTATGTTTCAGACTCTGTATTGCTACTGGTCACAAAGTAATGCAGGCACCTTGGCCAAGATGTGTGCATTACCGGACAAGGATCTCTGGATACAATATCCCCAGAGGATATTTTCTGACAAAGGTAAATGATTCTAGTGACATCCAATGATCTATATATGTGTAACTGTTACTCTCTTACTCCCTTTTTGTCCGCATATAGTATAATTATGCACTATAATGGTGTTAAATTGGTTCGTGTGTCTGATTTTTTTTTTTTTTTTTTTTTTTTAAATGTACAGACAACTATGTGTAATTTAAAAAGCTATCATGCTTGTTGCTTTATTTGTTTTGACCTCTTCAACCCTGATACGAGGTAATGCTGGTGCAATGCATGGGATTTACAGCTGAATGCCTCTCCCTCTTATGTGTGATTAATCACAACTCAACCCAGTTTTAGACCACCTGATTAACAATCAAACAATTTATTTAATTACCATGACTAATACATAACCATATAATGCATAAGAAATAATTAATTGGGGAAATAACCAAGAGACCACCGCTAGGGAACATTAAAAACATATACACTACTGGTCAAAAGTTTTAGGAAACTCCAATTTTTCCAGTTTTTTATTGAAAAGTATGCAGTTCCAGTCCAACGAATAGCTTGAAATAGTTCAAAGGTAAGTGGTGAACTGTCAGAAGTTTTAAACAAAAGTTAAGGTTACCCAAGTTTTTTGTACGCCATCGGGTAAGTGAAAGGATGGTTCCTCAGAGTGTAACATCAACTGTCAAACATGGAGGAGGAAGCGTGATGGTCTGGGGCTGTTTTGCTGGATCCAGGGTCAGTGAATTACAGAGTTAAAGGCACCCAGAACCAAAATGGCTACCACAGCATTCTGCAGCACCATGCAGTACCCTCTGGTATGTGCCTAGTTGGTCAGGGGTTCATCTTACAGCAAGATAATGACCCAAAACATAAGTCCAAGCTCTGCCAGAACTACTTTAGGAAAAAAGAACAAGATGGTAAGCTTGAAAACATGTAGTGGCCAGCACAGTCTTCAGACTTAAACCCCATCGAGATGGGTTGGGATGAACTGGACAGAAGAGTGAAAGCAAAGCAACCTACAAGTGCCACACATTTATGGGAACTTCTGTAACGGAGTTGGAAAGAACTTTCTGGAGAATATTTGATTTCCATTGTAGGATGAATACCACCAGTGTGTTCAGCTGTTATATCTGCCAAAGGTGGCTACTTTGAGTCAAAAGTTTAAAATACATTTTAGTTTATAAATTGATTCTGTAATGTGGTAAATAGCCACTAGATGGCAGTATTGACTTTTTTTTTGTGAAGCCCAGTCTGAAGCTAGGTTGGGCATGTCCAGGGCATGCCCAGAGGGGAAAGTCCCAGAAGTGGGAGGGGGCTGGACAAGAGTATATAAGGAGAAAAATCGAGAGTGTGTAGTAGTAGGAGAAATTGCAAGAAGGATACATTTGACCAGACCTGTCACTCTTTTCAAGACCTGTTCAGCTTTTTGTGGATTTTTGCCTGTGTTGGAGCATTTTCCTGTCCCAGGACATCACAACATAGCAGCCCATCTCCATGACAGGGAATTGTAAATATCTCATTTTTTATTTTCTTTTCAATCTTGGTCAGTAGTGTAGGGTGTAGATTAGTTCTATGTGTTTGTTTAATTAAATCTGTTGAACTTAAAGGATTTTGTCTGTCATCCCTTGCTGTCCATGACGTCATAACAAATTGGGCCATAACAAATTGGGCCATAACAAATTGGGGGCTCGTCCGGGATAGACCATTGTGCGAGTCATTTATTGAAAATCTAAAATTTCAAATTGTGAAATTGTTTTTTGAATTTTCCTAGATATATATTGGCAGATCAACAGCAATGGATGATTTCTTGGCATCACCAACCGTAGAGGTTTTGAAGTCTTTTAAAAAGACAGAACTGCTAGAAATATGCAGACAGTTAGAGCTGACAGATGTAAAACCAGCCATGCGAAAAGCAAGACTGGCGAGAGAGATTGTTGAATATTACATTGATGAAAATGTGTTTGCACCAGGAGATCTGGAACAGTTTCCGGTGGAAAATCCAAATGTAGAATTGGAACTTAAATTAAAAATGCTAGAAATTGAAGAAAAGGAAAAACAAAGGCAGTTTGAGTTAGAAAAATTAGCAAGAGAAGAGAAAAAAGAGAGAAAAGAAATTGAGGAAAAAGAAAAACAGAGAGTTCGAGAGAGCAGAAAGAGAGAAAGAAAGGCAGTTTGAGTTAGAAAAATTAGCAAGAGAAGAGGAAAGAGCAGAAAGAGAGAGACAGAGACAGAGAGATTTCGATTTAGAAAAATTAGACAGAGAAGAAAGGCTCCAAATGGAACAACTATTAATTAAAATAGAAGCCGAAAACAAATTTCGGGCTAGCCAGGAGGTAAAGCTGGTGCCTCCATTTTCAGAGAAGGAGGTTGATAAGTATTTCCAGTGCTTCGAGAAGGTAGCTAAGAGTTGTCAGTGGCCAAAGGAACACTGGCCTCTGATGTTGCAAACTGTCCTCAAGGGTAAGCTCAACAAGCCTATTCGGCTTTGTCTGCAGATGATTCCTCTGATTATGAAGTTGTCAAAAAAGGTTATTTTGACAGCTTATGAGTTGGTTCAGAGGCTTACCGACAGAAATTCAGAGGTCTGAAGAAATCTGACAATCAGACTTATGTTGAATTTGCTAACGAGAAGAAGGTTTGCTTTGAGCGCTGGTGTACTTCTATGGAGGTCAAGGATGATTTCAACTCACTAAAAGAGATGGTGTTAGTTGAAGAATTCAAGAACTGTGTCAAGGATGATATTAAGACCTACCTTAATGAGAAGCAAGCACTGAATTTGCAATCAGCTGCCAAGTTTGCAGACGAATATGTTCTAACACATAAGTCCAAATTTCAGTCTAGCAGTAACAATAGATGGTCCCAATTTCAGAAGAAAGGTAACGGTGATACCCAAGATTCCTCACCCAAAGACAAAGACAAATCTGGTGATGGTGCTCAGAAATCCAGTAAAAGGTCTGAACAAAGTGTGAAAGCTGACAGTGACAAAAGTGGTCTAGTTTGCAATTATTGCAAGAAATCTGGTCATGTTACAACTAGCTGTTGGTTCCTTAAAGCTAAGAAAGAGCAAGAAAAGGATACCAAACCCAATGCCTTTGTGAAGACAAGGTTAGAAACCCCTGTAGTAGATGACCGATCTGCTAAATTGCCTGCTCCTTGTAAGGCTAAGAAGCCTGATACTGCTGACTTTGTGAGGGAGGAATTTCTTCCATTTGTGTCAGAGGGATTTGTGGCTCTGAATGAGCATTCTCCTCCTGTCCCCATATATATCCTAAGGGATACCGGAGCTTCTCAGTCACTTTTGTTGATGAACTCCTTGGAGTTACGTGATGAGACTGCTTCTGGGGATTTCATACTTGTACAAGGTATTGAAGGGAGGACTGTATCTGTACCCCTGCGCTCTGTATTCTTGAAGTCAGATTTAGTTACAGGACAGGTAAAGGTGGGACTTATGTCAAGTCTACCTATCAAGGGTGTTTCTCTGTTGCTAGGCAATGACCTGGCTGGGGGCAATGTAGTTCCCCCTGTTCATCTTACTTCGCAGCCGAGCACTGAAGATGGCGATGAAGACCCATCTCTGTATCCTTCCTGTGCAGTGACTCGTGCTATAGCCAAGAAGGCTCAAGAAGAAGATGATGTGGTGCCGTCCAGCACCTTGAATAGTCATGACTCAGGTGGTTCGCCTCATGACTCTGTTCAGCCTACTATGGTTCCTCCGTTTGAGGACTTATCAGACACTTTTATCAGTTCTCTATTCAGCCAGCCAGATGGGTCTGGTGATTCTGATGTGTCTGGAGACTTGTCTCTGTCCAGAAAGTGGTTGATTCAGGAGCAAACCAATGATCCTGAAATTTGTGTACTAAAGAAGAGAGCCCTTCCTGATGAAGAAATAGACACAGTTCCAGTTGGGTATTATCTCAAGGATGGAGTGTTGATGCGGAAGTGGCGCCCTCCTGATATCCCTGCCAGTGCAGATTGGGCAGTGGTCAAGCAAATTGTTGTTCCGAAGGTCTACAGGAATGAGATCTTAACAATGGCTCATAGTTTGCCTTTAGGAGGTCATCTTGGGGTTAACAAGACTGTTGATAAGTTCATGAAACACTTCTTCTGGCCTGGACTTCGGAAAGATGTTTCCAACTTTTGCAAAACCTGTCACACTTGTCAGGTAGTTGGAAAACACCAGTTAGATCCACCTGTAGCTCCATTGCAGCCTATCCCAGCATTTGGGGAGCCCTTCTCCAAGGTCATTGTTGATTGTGTTGGTCCATTACCCAAGACTAGATCTGGAAATCAGTACTTGTTGACAATCATGTGTGCATCTACCAGATTCCCTGAAGCCATACCTCTACGCAACATCAAGGCAACTGCAATTTCGGAGGCTTTGATAAAGTTCTTCACGTTGTTTGGCCTTCCCAGGGAAATTCAGTCAGATCAAGGTAGCAATTTCACTTCCGGATTGTTTCAGCAGGTTGTGTATGAACTAGGTGCGAAGCAGATTCTTTCCAGTGCCTATCATCCAGAGAGTCAGGGTGCCTTAGAGCGGTTTCATTCCACTCTCAAGACAATGATGAGGACTTATTGTTATGACCATGAGAAAGACTGGGATGAAGGTGTTAATTTGCTGTTGTTTGCAGCTAGGGAAGCAGTGCAGGAGTCTACTGGATTCAGTCCGTTTGAGCTAGTGTTTGGCCATGAAGTGAGAGGACCTTTGCTATTGTTGAGTGAAAAATGGCAAGAGAAAGAGCCGCATATCAGTCTGTTAGACTATGTTAGCAAGTTCAAGGAAAGACTGCGTGCAGCTTGTGACCTAGCCAAAGAGAACTTGAAATCAAGTCAGGGAAAAATGAAAACTTGGTATGATCATAAGGCTAGAAGCCGTGAGTTTAAACCAGGAGACAAGGTCCTTGTGTTGTTTCCCTGACAGTCCAATCCATTGCAGGCTAGATTTCATGGTCCTTATGAAATTCTGACAAAACTCAATGATCTCAATTACATTGTGAAGACTCCAGATAGGAGAAAACCAAAACAGTTGTGTCACATTAACATGCTGAAGGCTTATCATGATAGAAATGCTAGGGTTGCAGCTGTCACTTCAGATTCTCCTAGGGCTGAGACTTGTGAAGATGAGGGGGAGTGTCAAGATGATGAACCTAGAATTAAAGCTGAAGTTCTTTCATGTAAATTGTCAAATTCTGAAGTGTTGCAAAATCTTGATGTAAAACTCCAGCACTTAGAACCCTCACAGAAAGATCAGTTTGAGAGGTTGATCAAGAAATATAAAGATCTATTTCCTGATGTTCCAAAGAGAGTTTCTATAGCCTCTCATGATGTAGATGTTGGTGATGCCAAACCAATAAAACAGCATCCGTGCGGATGAATCCTGAAAAGAGAAAGATTGCTGAGAAAGAGGTTGAGTACATGTTAGAACATGATATTATCAGACCCTCTAACTCAGATTGGAGTTCACCCTGTGTTCTAGTTCCAAAACCTGATGGAAGCACTAGATTCTGTACAGACTATCGCAAAGTCAATGCTGTAACTAGAACTGATGTGTTTCCAATACCTAGGATTGATGATTGTATCGATAGAGTAGGGCAAGCAAAGTTTCTGACCAAGATTGAATTATTGAAGGGTTATTGGTGTGTGCCTTTAACTGAGAGGGCCAAGAGCATCTCTGCTTTTGCCACACCATCTGGGTTATACCATAATGAAGTCCTACCCTTTGGCATGAAAAATGCCCCAGCCACGTTCCAAAGGATGATACAGTCTACAATCGCTGGATTGCCGCACACGGGTGCGTACATCGAAGACCTGATCACATGGAGTGACTCCTGGGAAGAACATCTGAAAGATGTAGAGACGTTGTTCCAGCACTTAACCCAGGCTAACCTGACTGTTAACCTGAACAAGAGTGACTTTGGTTGTGCTACTGTCACGTATCTTGGCTACATCATAGGCCAGGGTAAGGTGGCACCCATAAATGCTAAAGTCCAAGCCATCATGGACTTTCCAGTTCCTGACAACAAAAAAGCTTTGCGCCGCTTCCTTGGAATGATCGGGTACTACCGCAAGTTCTGCAAGAACTTTGCTGAGATTGCCCTCAGTCTCACCAACCAACTGAAGAAAGGCATAAAGTTCACTTGGGATGAAGCATGCCAAAGAGCCTTCAATCGCCTGAAGTCTCTGCTGTGTCACTTCCCCGTGCTCAAATCTCCTGACTTCAACAAACCGTTCTCCATGGCGGTCGATGCTAGCGACCAAGCTTGTGGATTTGTGCTCCTACAGAGAAGTGACTCTGATGACATTGAGCATCCCGTGGCATACTTCTCCAGGAAGTTCAATCGCCACCAAAAGAACTATTCCACAATTGAGAAGGAGCTGTTGGCTCTGGTTCTATCCTTACAACACTTTGAGGTCTATGTTTGTACGGGGCAAAAGCCAATGATTGTATATACTGACCACAATCCGTTAATGTTTTTGAGTAAGATGAAAAACAAAAATCGGAGATTGCTGAATTGGAGTTTGATTTTACAAGAGTTTGACTTGGAAATTAAGCATGTAAAGGGTGCTGACAATGTAATTGCCGATTGCTTATCCCGTGTTTGAATATGTGTATATATATCACCTGTGTTTATTAGCATATTGTATTATATGTATGTATGTACAAGTGTCAACTTAACCATTTTTGTATTGAAAAGAAAAATTTTGCCTTTATGAGTCAAAATTTTCCCCTTTTGGAATGGAGGTGTAATGTGGTAAATAGCCACTAGATGGCAGTATTGACTTTTTTTTTGTGAAGCCCAGTCTGAAGCTAGGTTGGGCATGTCCAGGGCATGCCCAGAGGGGAAAGTCCCAGAAGTGGGAGGGGGCTGGACAAGAGTATATAAGGAGAAAAATCGAGAGTGTGTAGTAGTAGGAGAAATTGCAAGAAGGATACATTTGACCAGACCTGTCACTCTTTTCAAGACCTGTTCTTTTTTTTTGTGGATTTTTGCCTGTGTTGGAGCATTTTCCTGTCCCAGGACATCACAACATAGCAGCCCATCTCCATGACAGGGAATTGTAAATATCTCATTTTTTATTTTCTTTTCAATCTTGGTCAGTAGTGTAGGGTGTAGATTAGTTCTATGTGTTTGTTTAATTAAATCTGTTGAACTTAAAGGATTTTGTCTGTCATCCCTTGCTGTCCGTGACGTCATAACAAATTGACGCCATAACAAATTGGGCCATAACAATTCCATGATTTCTTTTTTAACTTCGATTGTTAATTTGTTCTATTGTGTCTATGCTTTCATTCCACAGTACAATGAGACATTAAACTGCATAATTTTCTATAAAAATACTGGAAAAATTGAGGTGTCCTAAAACGTTTGATCGGTAGTGTATTATAAGATGACAAAATGCAAAATTAGGCCTTTGGTGTGTTTTAATGCCATTTCAGATGGAAAAATCAAGATTTTTGTCACCAGGGCAAAATGCAATAAGGTCTTGCTTTTCAGAAAATCTGGTCTTTCAAAAGGTGGCAAGAAAAAAGCCATCCTAAGTCAGTTGATAAACATCACCATTAGATGGCAAATGAGGTGAGAACTTGATGAAAAATAGTAGATACACACCCTTAGAATGTTGTGAGCATGCATACGCATCTGTGCTTTTGCTACATGGCAGCATTGTCGCCATTCCATTACTTGGAAGACTGACCAGAAGTTTGGGGGTATCTGTCTTGTGCCTGACTGTCCACTGTTTGCCAGCCAAGGTATAAAGTAAGGAATCAAGATCATTCAAGTTGTCTGGCTGGGTAACGTGCATGGGCACAGCTGATCAGTGACTCCGACAGCTCACCAAGGTGATGTCAAAGGGGTCGCGTGTCCGATTCCACAGTCACAAGTCGCCTAACAACTGCGAAAGTATGGGGCCATTATTGTAACAAAAGTATTTGTAAATGTGTAACTCAACCGATTATGCACACACAGATTGAGATACAGTAACAATTCTCCGTACACATTTACAAATATTTTTGCTACAGTAATGGCGCCATACAAAATTGGATTGTTAAACCCCCACTAGAGCCCATTTTCACCTAAGACTCCACTGTTGCACTGTTTAAAAGAAAGGGTTTCTCCAAACTGGAGGCAATAGATCTAACCCTGAATCATGTGGTCTGTGTCCAATTTGATCATTGGAAACATCAATCTGAATTTGTTGTCCTTGCTGCTTAGGACGCTGACGGTGATGTCGAGTGAGAATGGGCTCAAATGAGGTTGTTACATCCCACCTCTGCTGCTTTCAGATGACTTCTGATAGTGGATTTGGACTCTTGGTTCTCTTTAATATCGCCTTGGCGAGCTGTTTGAGTTATTGGTTGCTTGTGATCATATACTTGTGCTACCCAGATGGACTCATTTGGACTGACCTTGATTATTTGATTTACCTCATAGCTTATAAACTAGACAATCAGACGAGGCACAGATACCCCCAAAACTTTTTGAACGATCTTCCCAGTGATGGAATAATGACAATGCTGCTACCTAGCGACAGCAGGGACGTGCGTGCATGAACACAGCTTTCTGAGGGTGTGTGGCTACTCCTTTTCATCGAATTCTCACCTTGTCAGCCACCTGATGATAATGTTTAATGACTGACCTAGAGTGGTTTTTCACTTGCCACTTGAAAGACCAGATTGTGTGAAGAGAACCAAAATGCTGTCATTTGATTTTACCCTGGTGACAAAAATCTTGATTTTAGATTTTTTGCCTGCAGTGGCATTAACACCTGTCAAAGACCTAATTTAGCATGAGGCCTCCTGTCAGGAGGCATCAGGTGCTTCTGTAACACTTACACCTCTAATTTAGCATTAGGCCTCCTGTCAGGAGGCATCAGGTGCTTCTGTAACACTTACACCTCTAATTTAGCATGAGGCCTCCTGTCAGGAGGCATCAGGCGCTTCTGTAACACTTACACCTCTAATTTAGCATGAGGCCCTCCTGTCAGGAGGCATCAGGTGCTTCTGTAACACTTACACCTCTAATTTAGCATTAGGCCTCCTGTCAGGAGGCATCAGGTGCTTCTGTAACACTTACACCTCTAATTTAGCATGAGGCCTCCTGTCAGGAGGCATCAGGCGCTTCTGTAACACTTACACCTCTAATTTAGCATGAGGCCCTCCTGTCAGGAGGCATCAGGTGCTTCTGTAACACTTACACCTCTAATTTAGCATGAGGCCTCCTGTCAGGAGGCATCAGGCGCTCTGCAACACTGTCAGGAGGCTACACCTCTAATTTAGCATGAGGCCTCCTGTCAGGAGGCATCAGGCGCTTCTGTAACACTTACACCTCTAATTTAGCATTAGGCCTCCTGTCAGGAGGCATCAGGCGCTTCTGTAACACTTACACCTCTAATTTAGCATGAGGCCCTCCTGTCAGGAGGCATCAGGTGCTTCTGTAACACTTACACCTCTAATTTAGCATGAGGCCCTCCTGTCAGGAGGCATCAGGCGCTTCTGTAACACTTACACCTCTAATTTAGCATGAGGCCCTCCTGTCAGGAGGCATCAGGCGCTTCTGTAACACTTACACCTCTAATTTAGCATGAGGCCTCCTGTCAGGAGGCATCAGGTGCTTCTGTAACACTTACACCTCTAATTTAGCATGAGGCCCTCCTGTCAGGAGGCATCAGGCGCTTCTGTAACACTTACACCTCTAATTTAGCATGAGGCCCTCCTGTCAGGAGGCATCAGGCACTTCTGTAACACTTACACCTCTAATTTAGCATGAGGCCCTCCTGTCAGGAGGCATCAGGCGCTTCTGTAACACTTACACCTCATAAACATACGTCATTAGTATCTTGGCTGTAAAATTAAGGTAGTGTGTTTTCAATGCTGGTCAGTATATCATCTTTTTGATCTTTTTTGTATGGACTAATGTTATCATAATCTAGAGCCAAAAAGGTGAAATAGCAAAAATTTTAATTTATGGTGCTACAGATAGCGGCTTGACCACTACAGTCCATCTGTGTCCGTGAGGCAAGTGGGTGACCAGCTTTTGACCGCAACAAAAAATTTGGCATTGAGACGATATTGCCATTAGATATGGATTGAAGTGGGATATGTCCTTAAATAAAAACACGTTGTGGATTTTTGAGATGAATGCACCCATCTTTTCTCGGTGTTTTTTAATTTTTTTTTTAATTTTGGAATTTCGACTTCCGGCTTCTACGCTCTTGTAGGAAAATGTTTGGATCATGAGAGCCTCAAAGAATCCTCCACAGCCACCACTGACATTTAATTCTAAAAAGTATAATACCAATCATGTTAGCATAACCCAAACTTAGTCAGCTGCTGTGCAGAAATAGCGGGTTTAAGCAGAAATACTAGGTCTGCTTGACTTATTGATCCTTTACCTGACTGTTGTGCTGTTAAGAATCTATGGCCTCTGTCATGGTTCCAAAATGTCTGCAGCTGAATCGTTTTGTGTATCCATGGCACTGTCTGTGGTGAAGTAGCAGACAGATTTGTAATTATCACTTTTTTCTCTCAGTCCCGTCCTTCTATCGTCTTGGATCTATGTTCTCTAAACTATAGGCATGAGTCATTCATGAGTAAGTTCATTAGTTGCGAGTGAATGAACTTAATCACATTCCCCCTGTTAAAAATAAACAAATCACCTATGCGCATGTACCATAAAAAGGGTGTAGCCTAATATAAAAAATGCGTTAACCTTACTTCTTTCCTTAATTCTGTAATTCATAACATTTAGATGTATTCTGATTCAAAGATGCTCTTTTTCCATCAGTGTAGATGCCAACAAGTGCGTCCGTCGGTGAGCATGGTCATGTGCAGCATGGTGAGGATGACAAAGAGGAGGAGAAAGAACAAGGAGAGGAGGAAGAGAACCTTTACCTGTGTGTGTGTGTGTGGGTGCGCGCGCGTGTGTTTATGCATGCGTGTGTGTGTGTTTAAATTGGTTAGTGCATTCAAGTGTTTCATTAACCTGTGTGCCTGATGTTCAATATAACCTGTGTAACATAAAATAAAAAGTGAAAAGAAATACTATCTGGAGTCTATTTCTTTTAGCTTTAGGGGGAAAAAAATCACATTATAATTACTATTAGTACCAGCAATAGTAGTAATAATTTAGTAATATTTATTAATAATAATAACAGTAGCAGTAGTAGTATCTGGACGTCTAGAGGACTTTATTAGGACGTTCAGAGGACTTTATATAAACGTCCCTGGAAGGTCTTCTAGATGTCCTGAGGACGTCCTCCTAACGTCCCCTAATAACGTCCCCAGGACGTTAAGGGAACCCCACAAAATTCCATTTAAAGGACGTTAGGAGGGGACCTTTAGAGGACGTCCTGGGGACGTTATTTTGTTTGCTGGGTTCACTTTTATAACCCCTCACTAGAAATCGTTTGCCCAGATCTGAGGCTTGACTCTGATATAGGATGTCAGAGCTACCTATTCTCCGGGCACGGTGAAACTGGCTTAAGGGCAGACTTCTCTTAAGGTAGGTAGGATGGAAGCTATTGCCGCGCAACAGTGTGTTCCTATCTGTAGGTTTGCGAAATAGGTCAGTAGATATAGAGTTTCCATGCTTAATAACCTTTACGTCCAAAAAGCTAATGCTGATGTCACTGAATTCAGGAGTAAAATTCAGGTGTGAGTTTCCTGAGTTCAAATATTGATGGAACGCCCTAAGGGATTCCTCGTCACCTGTCCAGATGATGAACAAATCATCAATGTATCTCAAATACAGCAAAACATTTGAATGGAAAACATTAATACCGGAGTCCAGCACGTCTTTGTTCAAAGTGACCCATGTACAGATTTGCGTAGTTAGGTGGCATAGTGCTACCGATGGCTGTGTCGTTCCTCTGCAAGTAGTATGTATTTTTAAAAAGGAAATAGTTCGAGGTTAATACCGTCTCAATCAGATCAGAGATGCACCTCGTACTGGGTTTGTCAGTGAGTGGTCTCAAATTTAACCCTTTCAGCGCCGTGTAAGATATCAAAATCAGACGCTGTTGAAAACCTATCATGTGGCAACTTGTTTAAAAGAGCTCTTTTAAACAAGTTGCCACATGATAGGTTTTCAACAGCTCAAGATGACTACATTTTTAATTCCTTGAAAATGTATTCAGCACTCAAAGGGTTAAAAAAAGTGTTAACTGCCTCAATACCGCCATCATGAGGGATGTTAGTGTAGAGGCTGGAAACATCCAGTGTCACTAGAATAAAATCAACAGGCAATAGGAGCGATCTGATATAGCGCAAAACTGTCGTAAATCGGGAGATGAGATGAAGGGGATTTTTTGTTGACGTCCGCACTTCAGGTAATAAGACCAGCTTCGCCAAGTCAATGCATGCATGACGAAATGCAATGAGCATTGCGCAGCTTCGCAGTCGAATATCATCGTGGATACACAGATATGAATATGAAAATCCCGAAAAAACCAATTAAACGCTACATTCGAGTAAAAGCCGGAGTTCACGTCCTGGAACTAAACGCTATAAATCGCCATTATACTAGCTAGCGTTCGACCGTGCGCGGATATGAGCGGAAGTTCACTCGTCGACATTTTGACCGTTGAGCCGCCATTATCGGCAAGCATATCCGCCTTGCGATGCGCCGTATTGTATATCAGATCGCTCCTATTGAATAGCCTTGAGTTCATTTATAAAATCAATGGAATCCCTGATGTAAGAAGGGAGATTAGTAACCCAAGGTTTAAGGCAATGATCTACGAAGGCGGATATATTAGATGTCAAAGACCCGATACCACTAATGATGGGTCGCCCCGGAAGTGGTGTAGTTTGCGACTTATGGACCTTAAGGAGAGTGTAAATGATTGGAGTCATAGGGAAATCAATTTTCATGAATTCAAATTCATTTTTTGTCAGGTCACCTTGATCCATCCAAAATTTCAATTTATCATGCACAGAGAGCTTAAATTGGTTGGTACGATCAGAGCGAAGTTTGCTATAGAAGGTTTGATCACTAAACTGTCTGTTGATTTCACATTCATAGTCAACCAGGTTTTGAGGAACAGTTGCCCCACCCTTATCAGCTGAACGGACAACAACAGTGGCATCTTTACCCAGTTCAGATAGAGCTTCCCTCTCGGCTTTCGCCATATTATTGTACACTTTATACTCACATGCACCTATGGGATACTATGTCATTTGGATGCAACTTAAATTGTACACGAAATTAAATGTACTGATTATTGTAGAGAATGGCCTGCTAGCCTTTACATTATTGATATGCCTTCACTTCCCTTTATATGTATATAGTGTTGTTTTGGTATCCTAAGTAATATCGGGTTGATTTGATTATTTCTGTATGCTGATCGTATTATTGGGACTCACTGCACTTTGGTTTGGTCCATCTTCAGTGTATATTAACCCCCACCCCCACCCCTATCACGTGTGGAACTCACCGGAAGAAGGCCACGTCGGCCGAAACGTTGTGAAAGGAATAAAGTTACCTGGGAGCAGCTTAAACAGTGTGCGGACTTTTATTCTTTTCTACTGTTGCGTTTTTTTTTTTGGTCCTGCACCTGTGATACCTATTTTGGATGCGCATACATTTATTCCACTTTTGGCAACCCATTTTCAGACACCTTCCCTCGCCATGGCCAAACAAAACTCTCTAAATAGTCACAGTGAACCATGCCTACAGGCTGACTGTCACGTTCCTTTTCCCCTTCTGATGTGAAAAATATTTGTTTTCATCAATTTATAGAAGTAATATTATTTGACAACATCTTGTTTTCTTATCGTTTTCAGCTTGACTTCCGCATTTGGACCTCCTCCCGTTTCACCACATTCGCAAATCGGCAAAAATCTTCATTTTGTTTTCCGAAATCTCCGCCAGGACCTCAAAAAAAAGGGTAATTTTCAAAAAAAAAAAAAAAAATTTTAAAAAAGCTACAAATATGGAAGATTTAATTTGCAGGACACTGTTCATGAACTGTTTGGTCAAACGTACTCCAGATTAGTTTTGTTTTGAGAAAATACTATAAATTTGCACTTAAAAAACATTAAAAGAGATTATGATATGCAGACAGTAGAAATAAAAATATTTTATTCATAATTCATTTTTCAAAAGATCCTGAAACACTTGTCCTTCTTGAAATGTTTAAATTAAGGTAAGCTATTGTAAATTTCTGAGTAGTTATGTAGTACACATAAAAAGAAAAAGTTAGTTGTGCGCCTTGAACTGGTTTAACCACAAATTATTTCAATAGAAGATCACAGATCAAATGAAGAATGGATAAAAGCCAGTTCATGGATATTTAAAATGGTACCATATCAAAGACCCCACAGTTCATGAACCTTAGCAAACAAGCCACAGTTCAGATGGGCCTTAATCCAGCTCGCCTTGTTTGACCCAAGGCATGATAACACTGAGGTAATTTTTGACTTCTAAAACAGCCTTATTTCAGGGCAGCCATCAGTAAGGCCTTGAACCTCTCCAGATCAACCTCCTTCATAATGAAGGCCTTGTGTTTCTTCTTCAGCAGTTCCTGGGTGTCCAGCACCATCATTCCACGTGTGTAAGTGCCAGTCAGCTCCACGCTAACCGGCACCTCTTGGTATGCAGTCATAAAAGAGTCGTCAATGGCAGCTGCCATTGCATATGAGTCGCAGGACACAAAGCCATCGCCAGCCACCATTTCCTTGTCAAAATGGCCGTAGCGACAGGCCTCCATGCTGTGCCGGAAGATCCGCTTCATGAAGCGCGCCTTTTCCGAATCCTGGGCCAGCCACCCGTCGCAAAATTCCTGAGGAGCAAAGTGGAGAGGAGTCACCGGTTTAATTTTAAGCAAACCAGCTGAACTAGCATTTGTCATTATGACACTGAATGGCAAATTAAAATGAAGCCACATACAATTAATACCAGTCAAAAGTTTTTGCACAACTGTAAAGTTTTTATCTTAAATGTACAGTATCTCACAAAAGTGAGTACACCCCTCACATTTCGACAATTAATTTATTATATCTTTTCAAGGGACAACATTACAGAAATGAAACTTGAATATATTCTAGAGTAGTCATTGTACAATATGGGTAGCAGTGTAGCTTTACTGCACTGTCCAAATAACTGAACAAACAGTCACTATTTCTAAAATGGCAACAAAAGTGAGTACACATTCCAATAGGTAATGGTCAACCAAGCAATGAAACGTCTTATTCATCACAGTGATGATTCTAGAAAATTTCAAAAGTGGGCCAACTCCCCCCCGACTTAAAAAAAGTGGGCCAATGGGGGAAAAAAGTGGCCCAACTGGGTATACCTGGTAAAATGCCATTTATATCAAGTTTTTAAACAGTACCTTGACTGGCTCACTTATTTATATGTACACACATTCAGTTTTTAAACCTTACTGACAAAACTAAGACATGAATGACAGTTAGAGTTTAAAGTTTTAATAGAAAACCTTCACAGTCTCTGCCAATCATAACAATTATAAAGTCAATGACAAAATAGCGCATAAAATAATAGTTCCTAACGCCTGATTTGGTGCATAGCTTAAAGCCCGCCTCCAAACTGAAGTCCTACTGCTCAAGTTGTAAGTACGGATACTTCACCAGGCAGTGAAGCCATTCTCTTCATAGGTGTACGTCGAGCAGCGCGCAGAGACTCACAATTTTACCTACATTTCGTTTTATTCATTCAAACGAGTTCTGAGCCAAGTATCATTTTTTTAAAACCTATCAGCAAGCTTTGTGCTGCTTCAACCTCAAGCGATGTACAGATGCCAAGTCTCCCGCATTCGTTAGTGGCATTCATGTACCTGCGCCGTAGTCAGCAATTATTCACTCGCGGAATTGAAGTCATTGTGCATTAAGTTAATCAGTTTCACGTGCATTACGGTGGATTTCCCCACTAGTGACACGGAAATCGATTATGACCCGGGAATTCTCACGCTTGTCTTTACTGAGGGATTGAAGGCGGTGGAATTGCATAAAGACGTTTCAAATGGTCTTATTTCATTTAAACAATTTAAACGATCATGAAACACATGCATTGTTTCCAATCCCAGAGTAAAGAGAAGCACGAGAAGTCCGGAGTCGCTTTCCATGTTACTTGTGCTGAGGTCCACCTTTACGCAAGTGAAACTGAAACTTCAATGCACAAGGATTTTCATTCCGCGTGAGAATCTCATTAATAAGCGTCCATTTAATAATTGTGGACTACGTTGAATAAGACAAAAAAAAATAAAAATGCGTGAGACCTACACCGAATGCGTGAGACTTGGCATCTCTGGCGATGCCGTAGCTTACACACCAGAAGCTATGACTATGGCTCCAGTTCCCTCCACAAGCACTGCCCCAAACCAGTTCCCTCTCTCTGCTGCCTCAGCCCTACCTCACGCGGTTAGCGACTTGAATGGCGATGCCCAGCCAATATTAGCTAGCTACCCAGAGCGTGCATTCGGTGCTTGATGGCGATCGTTCAATCTAGCCTTGTATCGTACACGACCGTGGCTGGAGTACTCAGTTCAGCGGGATGCGTGCTTTTGCTTTCCCTGCAGGAAATACACTGCTCAAAAAAAAAAAATAAAGGGAACACTTAAACAACACAATGTAACTCCAAGTCAATCTCACTTCTGTGAAATCAAACTGTCCACTTAGGAAGCAACACTGATTGACAATCAATTTCACATGCTGTTGTGCAAATGGAATAGACAACAGGTGGAAATTATAGGCAATTAGCGAGACACCCCCAATAAAGGAGTGGTTCTGCAGGTGGTGACCACAGACCACTTCTCAGTTCCTATGCTTTCTGGCTGATGTTTTGGTCACTTTTGAATGCTGGCGGTGTTTTCACTCTAGTGGTAGCATGAAACGGACTGTACAACCCACACAAGTGGCTCAGGTAGTGCAGCTCATCCTGGATGGCACATCAATGCAAGCTGTAGCAAGAAGGTTTGCTGTGTCTGTCAGCGTAGCGTCCAGAGCATGGAGGCGCTACCAGGAGACAGGCCAGTACATCAGGAGACGTGGAGGAGGCCGTAGGAGGGCAACAACCCAGCAGCAGGACCACTACCTCCGCCTTTGTGCAAGGAGGAACAGGAGGAGCACTGCCAGAGCCCTGCAAAATGACCTCCAGCAGGCCACAAATGTGCATGTGTCTGCTCAAACGGTCAGAAACCGACTCCATGAGGATGGTATTGAGGGCCCGATGTCCACAGGTGGGGGTTGTGCTTACAGCCCAACACCGTACAGGACGTTTGGCATTTGCCAGAGAACACCAAGATTGGCAAATTCGCCACTGGCTCCCTGTGCTCTTCACAGATGAAAGCAGGTTCATACTGAGCACATGTGACAGACGTGACAGAGTCTGGAGACGCTGTGGAGAACGTTCTGCTGCCTGCAACATCCTCCAGCATGACCGGTTTGGCAGTGGGTCAGTAATTGTGTGGGGTGGCATTTCTTTGGGGGGCCGCACAGCCCTCCATGTGCTCGCCAGAGGTAGCCTGACTCCCATTAGGTACCGAGATTAGATCCTCAGACCCCTTGTGAGACCATATGCTGGTGCGGTTGGCCCTGGGTTCCTCCTAATGCAAGACAATGCTAGACCTCATGTGGCTGGAGTGTGTCAGCAGTTCCTGCAAGACGAAGGCATTGATGCTATGGACTGGCCTGCCCGTTCCCCAGACCTGAATCCAATTGAGCACATCTGGGACATCATGTCTCGCTCCATCCACCAACGCCACGTTGCACCACAGACTGTCCAGGAGTTGGCGGATGCTTTAGTCCAGGTCTGGGAGGAGATCCCTCAGGAGACCATCCGCCACCTCATCAGGAGCATGCCCAGGCGTTGTAGGGAGGTCATGCAGGCACGTGGAGGCCACACACACTACTGAGCCTCATTTTGACTTGTTTTAAGGACATTACATCAAAGTTGGATCAGCCTGTAGTGTTTTTCCACTTTAATTTTGAGTGTCTCCAAATCCAGACCTCCATGGGTTAATAAATTTGATTTCCATTGATAATTTTTATGTGATTTTGTTGTCAGCACATTCAACTATGTAAAGAACAAAGTATTTAATAAGAATATTTCATTCATTCAGATCTATGATGTGTTATTTTAGTGTTCCCTTTATTTTTTTTTTTTTTGAGCAGTGTATGTTACTGCCGGTGAGAGGGATGCTGTTTTTACCTTGCGTGGTTTTACCAACTGGAAAGCAGCACTCGAGCGTGACAGGGGGTTACACAAACATGCATCCAGCCACAGTCCTATACAGGCATATACAGAAGTCTCTTACTGCCGACATTTTGACAGCAATCTTTGCAGTAGGTTTATAAATTTGTTGAATAAATGCACGGAAGTTTGTTAAAGACGATGTTTTCATATCAATCTACGCACTAGAACAAAGGATTCGCGCCAAATCATAATATAATGCGTAGCTGCTGGCGCACTGAAATCTTCATTTAGCGCCAAGCCTGTAAAACCTGCGGGATCCCGCAAATTACGCGTCCTAGAATCATCACTGCATCATGTTTATGCTTTTGTCTGTTCGACTGGGCCATATGAGGTTGTGCGACGTGTTGAATGTTTACATTGTGGCGCTTTGGGTGCAATGCTCTCATTCTGGTCACTGGATGGTCAACATGGCACCTCATGGGACAGAACTCTCTGAGGATCTGAAAAAGAATTGTTGTTCTCCACAAAGATGGTCTAAGCTACAAGATCATCTGTGAAACCATGAAACTGAGCTACAGCACGGTGGCCAAGGTTATCCAGCGGTTTTCCAGGACGGGTTCTACTCGGAACAGGCCTCGTCAAGGTCAGCTGAAGAGGTTGAGTCATCTTGCTCTGCGTCAGGTGCACAAGTTGGCTTCAGAAAACAGATGCAGGAGCGCTGGCAGCATTGCTAACAAGGTTGCAGCAGTGGGAGAACAGCCTGTCAGTGCTCAGACCATACGCCGTGCACTGCACCAAGTCGGTCTGCATGGCTGTCGGCAGAGACGGAAGCCTCTTCTGAAGCTAGCCCACAAAAAACCCCAAAAACAGTTTGCTGAAGACAACCAGTCCAAGAACATGAGCTACTGGAACCATGTTCTGTGGTCTGACGAGACCAGGATTAACTTGTTCGGCTCAGATGGTGACCAGCATGTGTGGTGGCGCCCTGGTAAGGAGTACCAAGACAAGTGTGTACTGCCCACAGTCAAACATGGTGGTGGCAGCATCATGGTCTGGGGCTGCATGAGTGCTGCTGGTCCTGGGGAGCTGCGCTTCATTGATGGAATAATGGATTCCAACATGTACTGTGACATTCTGAAGCAGAACATGATGCCAGTTCCCTTCGGAAACTGGGCCACACGGCAGTTTTCCAACATGATAACTACCCGAAACACACCTCCCAGATGACAACTGCCTTCCTGAAGAAGCTGAAGGTGAAGGTCATGGTGTGGCCAAATATGTCTCCAGACCTGAATCCCATTGAGCTCCTGTGGGGCATCCTCAAGAGGAAGGTGGAGGAGCAGCAGGCGTCCAACATCCACCAGCTCCGTGATGTTGTCATTGAGGAGTGGAGGAGGATCCCAGCAACAACCTGTGCAGCTCTGGAGAATTCCATGCCTAGGAGAATCAAGGCAGTACTGGACAACAATGGTGGTCACACTAAATATTGACACTATGGCCACAATTTGGCATGTTTACGGTGAGGTGTACTCACTTTTGTTGCCACCCATTTTGGAAGTAGTGACTGTTCAGTTATTTGGACAGTGCAGTAAATCTACACTGCCACACATATTGTACAATGACTACTCTAGAATATATTCAGGTTTCATTTCTGTAACGTGGTCCCTTGACAAGATGTAACAAAATAATTGTTGAAACGTGAGATGTGTACTCACTTTTGTAAGATACTGTATGTTTACAATAGGGTTTCTCAACGGGGGCGTTCGGACAACTTCGGGGGGGCGATGGGAACGTGAGGGCTGAAAGGAGTGCGTCAACAATCACCGCAACTTAGCTTGTGCAGTGTTCATTATTTGAATTTAACTTTTTTTTAAAAATTGTGTTTTTAAACGTTTCAAGCGCAAGTAACTCAAGAGCCTATCTACATGGTTTCCCAACTCCTCTAAGGAGCTACCGTCACGATCTCCATAGTAACTACCATAAACAAATCCACCTCAGCGCAGCAGCGCGGCCCTTTCCGAAACCACTTCACCCTCCCACTACAACCTTTCACTGGTTTGCGGGTCTGTATGCAAAGCACGGGGAGACTAGTAGGGATAGGGCGAAGTAACTAGAGCAGGGAAGCCCCACAGCGGCTTTTGACGGCTCTCATCTCGAACCAAAGTTCACGGGTTCTTCTTTAAAAATAGAATGAATGCTTTCTTTTTTTTTAAAATAAAACGAATGCAGTTTTCTTGCTGTTCCGTTCAAGAGGCTTGCTGGCGTCTCAGTCCTCATGAAATGACGGTTGCGTTTTTAAGGATTATTAGACTCGAGGGTGAGCTTGACCGTCATTATTGTCACGATAGTAATTGCATTTCCATTACCCTTAGAAATGTGCAAAATCTAAATAGTGAAATGAAAAACTGGTAAAGGAAACACGTGAATTTCGAAAAACCTCTCAAATATCGCTAAAAGTTTGTATGCTCTCATGAGGTGGTTTTTCAGACGTGTCGATATTGCACTGTTTTGCAAAAGTGGAATGGAAACACTTTTTTCGGCATTTACAACCCACTCTCCCTGCACGCAACGGGCTCTGATCCAGTCCAAGCACATCCATCTTCAGCATAGACTGTATAAAAAGATGGACGCAGCACCCGGATATGAAAAGTGAAGCCGATGCGGAAATCTAAAAACAATTGCATTATATTTAATGGCTGGCAGATGGTGACATCGGTGGTTGCAGAAAGAAGTTCAGTGTTATTGAAGTCTATGAGAAAATGACCCTACTTTGCCACCTGATTTATTATTTCAATAATGATTTTCCACAACATTTTATGGCATCTATCGCAAGTTTCAAGTCTCCTTCGATATATATCGTGATGTTCCTTTTTGTAAATTATGGTCCCAAGTACCCCCCAATTCCGAAATAGTTGGGACGAAGTGTAAATTGTGAATAAAATCAAAATGCAATGACTTTCAGATCACATGAGCCAGTGTTATTTACAATAGAACATAGATAGCATTTCAAATGTTGAAACTGAGACATTTTGCATTTTTATCCACAAAATGAGCTAATTTCACATTTTCTGGCTGCAACAGGTCTCAAAAAAAGTTGAGACAGGCAAAAAAGGGCTGAAAAAGCAATTAATATATAAGAGAATCAGCTGAAAGAACATTTTGCAAGTAATTAAGTTAAATGGCATCAGGTGTGTAACATGATTGGCTATAAAAGGGATGTCTTAGAGAGGCTGAGTCTTTCAGAAGTAAAGATGGCCAGAGGCTCTCCATTCTGTAAAGGCTTGCATAAAAAAATTGCGGAATACTTTAAAAACAATGTTCCTCAACATCAAATTGCAAAGGCTTTGAAGGTCTCATCATCGACAGTGCATAACATCATCAAAAGATTCAGAGAAACTGGAAAAATCTCTGTACATAAGGGACAATGCCGAAGACCTTTACTGGATGCCCGTGATCTTCAGGCCCTCAGACGCCACTGCATCACTCACCGGCACGATTCTGTCATTGACATTACTAAATGGGCCCAGGAATACTTCAAGAAACCAGGGCCTGTAAACACAGTCTGCCGTGCCATCCACAGATGCCACCTAAAACTCTATCATGCAAAAAGGAAGCTATGGTTGGCATGGTCCAGAAGTGCCGCCGTGTTCTGTGGTCTAAGGCTCATTTAAAATGGACTGTAGCAAAGTGGCAAAGTGTCCAATGGTCAGACAAGTCCAAATTTGACATTCTATTTGGAAATTATGGGCGTCATGTCCTCCAGGTTAAAGAGGAGAAAGACCACCCCTCCTGTTATCAGCGTTCAGTTCAAAAGCCATCATCTCTGATGGTATGGGGATGCATTAGTGCATATAGTGTGGGACACTTGCATGTTTTAAAAAGCACCATGAATGCTGAAAGGTATATAAAGGTTTTAGAGCAACATATGCTCCCCTCCAGACGACATCTATTCCAGGAAAGGCCTTGTGTATTTCTGCAGGACAATGCAAAACCACCGGGAACATGGTGTATTCAAGCCATTTTTTATTATATACGACATATTTCTCAGAAATGCCATACTATTTTTTTTTTTGCCATACTAGTCATAAACATCGGGGATCGCAAGTGTTCTGTCAATTTTTGCTGATTATCAACGTAAGCTACCTAGCATTTCTGCGCTTGCACAAACCTAAAATCTTGGGCTCTATTTCTTTGCTCACATCTCAAGTATCTTCAAATATCATAAATATACATCTTTTTTCCATGTGCCTTTCAACCTTTTAGCGTATATATATATATATATATAATATATTTGCATGTACACGCTGGGTTTTCCTGAAAACGCAGAGATTGGATGATAATGGCATGCGGCATATATCTTTAAACAAACTTATCCAGCTCATTATAACATCTGCTTGTATTATAATAAGATATCAAATGACAAAGTTACTACTGTACACGGATTCATATTGCAATATTACGGTGAAAAAAAAACCAACTTTACGATCGCTTTGCATTACGGTTGCATTTTTTGACAAGGCAGCATAAATTGTCAGAACACTGGCCAAAAAAGGCGTGAAGGGAAAAATAAACTCCTTTAACTCACTGCCCCTCGCTGGCACATATAGAGACAGATATTACCACATGGAAAAAAAACTGTGATGCGAGAAGTCCATTGAATGAACATTTTAACTCTTCATTCATTACTTACAATGTTCTTGGCCACCAAAATTCTTCGACTCAACCGGATTGTTGAATATTGCCCTAGATAGTGCGCATGAAGCCTAGACGGGAAGCGCAGCGAGTGCCGAACCTCCTCCTAAAGCGGTGCGGTGACCTCCGTAATCCAGTGAACGCTGCCTCCCGAGCCGCAGAATTTTCCCTTTTTCCAGTGCAAGCTGCACTCGTGCCATTATCGTGCGAGATCTGGAGCCATCCGGTGGTTTGGGCTGTTCAAGACAATGTGCCCTATCGATTACAACGGGCTAAGTAAAGTTGTCTGCCCCCACCAGCCTGGAAATCAACCTGGAGACGAATTCTGTTGGTCTCCCTTTCTCCTCACCTTCGGAACCCTGACAATCTTTATGTTGTTGCGCCTGGATCTCCCCTCAAGATCCAACAACATAGCCCGCAGTCTATTTTCTTCCCGCAGCTCAGAAACATAGCCTAAATTTCAACCGCATGAATCCGCTGCTCATGGTTTGCCACTTAATTTTCGGTGCTGGACACCCTCTCAGTGTGCATCTGCTGAGCGGACAGAAGATTGTGGAAAGTCAGCTCGAACTTGTCGAACCGTTCATTAAAAGACTGCAATAACTTGTTTGACATTTTTTGCCACGAGTGGAAGTTCATCTTCTTCTTCAACTGACGAAATATCTAAAGGCTCCATGCTAGCTTGGTCATGGCTAACAATAGCACTTGCTGGTGGGGGAGCAGCTCCCTTTCCGCCTCGTGCAGCTTTACTTGGCATATCGACATTACACATTTAGCGGCGTGAACGTAAAGCAAATAGCAAAGGTTTAATCGTAAAAATTAAAGACTTTGATAATCAAAACCGCAGTTTTTGAACAATAAAACCGTGATCCAGCAGGAGCTCGAAAAAACCAGTCTTCGCTTCAATCATCTCACTAGCGCCCCCCTATGCATTATTTCAGAACAGTCCGTCCAGTAGTTTCAGAGATAAAGGCAAATGAAATACCAGAACCTAGAATTTGACCTTTCAAAGTCATCTGAGCTCAAAGGTTAGGGTGCCGAACTGAAGCCCATATATGACTTCCCATTTAAGGTTAATAGTGAGTATGACTTTATCTCTTACCGTTTCAAAGATATAGCCCATCAAAAATTTCCCTCCCATAGGGCTCCATTGTAACAAAAATTTCTCAAAAATTCAACTGAAAAAAATTTCAAAAGCTTTGGACCAACTTTAGTCCTATACTGATATGGAACATCCACAAAAAATTTCAGAACAATCCATCCTGCAGTTTCGGAGAAGAAGACCAAAGTTTACAGATAACAGACTACGCCAGACGCAAATCCATTACAATAGCTTATATGGCCTTCAGCCATGTTAGCTAAAAATAGGACCAAGGGTCCTGTAGCTTACCGGCAAGCAGTCTTATAGCGATGAGATAAGTTATGAAAATTTCATGTGAAGTTTGACATTTGAATCAATGAAAATCAATGTCAAGGTCACTAAATAAAAGTTTACATACATTTATAAAACCTTCTGTAATACAATCCTAAGCTCTGAAGCAGTTTTGGTGATACAAGTCATTGAAATATGTCAATATGTATTCAATATGTCAGTTGTGAACTTTAAAGGTCACAGATTGTCAAGTTGTTGTCAGCAAATGGACTTTATATATGACTTTCGAAATGTCTCTATATAAACCTTGGCTCAATCTGTGACCATTTTGGTGATAAAAGTCATCGTAATTTTACTGTCGAGTTTGACCCTCAAAGGTCACGGACAGTCAAGTTGAATGTCAGCAAATGAAAGTCATATATGACTTCCTATAGGTCTCCAATACAAACCTAACCTCAATCTGTTATAGTTTTGGTGATGAAAGTCATTGAAATTTCAGTATGTGAAGTTTGACCTTTGAAGGTCACCAAAGGTCAAGTTCAAGGTCACCAAATGAAAGTTCATGTATGACTTCCTATACATCTCCAATACAAACCAAAACTATCTGTAACCATTTTGATGACATAAGTCATTGAAATTTCAATGTGAAGTTTGGGCATTCAAGGTCATTGAAGGTCAAGTTCAATGCCACCAAATGAAACTTCATACGTGAGTTCCTATATGCCGACAATACAAACCTAAGTTCTATCTGTAATAGTTTTGGTGATAGAAGTCATTAAAATTTCACTATGTGAAGTTTGACCTTCAAAGGTCGCCGAAGGTCAAGTTCAAGGCCACCAAATGAAAGTTCATACATGACTTCCTATCAGTGTTCACTGCACATATGTTCCCAATCTTCAACATTTTCAAGCTTAGAAGCCTTTGAAAATTGTAACGTTTTGCTGGACCTCAAGTTTGACCTTTCAAGGTCATCCGAGGTCGACTTTAACACAGCCAAAATATAGGTCATATGTAACTTCCTATATGTCAGTATACAAACTTAATCTCTATCTGCAACCATTTAGCTTCCACAGGCGATTTGGCCCGCTCTCCATAAGACCCAATGTTAAAGTACAGCGCCCCCACTAGACCCACTTCCATCAATTCAATCAAAGTGGCACTCACACTGTACATAAAGTGTATCAAGGTGAGTAGATTGCCAGATTTAGAAAAAAAGTTATCAGACAGTTTTTGAGAAATTATTTTTTTTATTTCAATTCATATCTTTTGTTAATATATTCCCTGACCTCGAGTTTGACCTTTCAAAGTCATCTGCGGTCAAATTTAATTTTGCCAACATATAGGTCATATATGACTTCCTATATGTCGTTAACACAAACTTAATCTCTATCTGCAACCATTTGGCCTCCACAGGCCATCTTGCATATTCATAAAGTACAGCGCCCACACTAGACCCACTTCCGTCGATTCAATCAAAATGGCGCTCGCACTGTACATTGACGGGTAAGTTGATTGCCCGATTTAGAAAAAAAATTTTCACGCAGTTTTTGAGAATTTTTTTAAAATTTCTCAGTCCTATCTTTAACATTGGGGCCAAAATTTCAAGAACCAATAAAACTGACAAAAAGGATTCAATCAAAAATCTGAAAAAAACGTCTGGAGATATGGTCTAGTAGTATGTTACTGCAAATTTAAACGAAAATTCATCAGGCCAAAAAAAGATTAAAAAATGTTCCGGACGACAGACGCCACACCACGACAATAGCTTATCGGCCCATAGGGCTGGTAAGCTAAAAATTGTAACAATTAAAGAAAGTATTGGGATGAGCAAAAACTTTTGACTGGTAGTGTACATCAGCAACCTGTGCGGATGGCATGATCATGCTAAATCCAACTGGTACTGCATAAGTAATAAGCAATTGACAAATAATATTATGTTTATCATGTTAACGGGTATCCCTATGATACAGTGTAGAACTTCGATTGACACAGCTTCATACTTTGCGAATGTGTTTAAAAGGTAAACACCAGAATCTTGCATAAATTCTTAAGAGATGTACTACTAAGATAGTTCAACACTTGCCAAGCTTTCATTGCGAGTTAAGTCTGTCAAGCCAGCTCATGCATTCACAGTTACATTACCAAGGCAGGTTAAAAGAGAGCCACATTTGTGATGTCGAAAACCCTGGCTTTATAATTAAACTACCTTGCTAACCCACTAATCTTGCTTTGTTGTACACCCCTCAAGTGGTGTTATAACAAATGCCAACATAATAACCATATTTCCACTGCAGTCATTTCAGCACCATAGGAAACTGATGTTTGGGAAACATGCTGATTTCAATTATCTCGTTTAAATCGTTATGAGAGTCACTTGGTTCTCTGTGCGACCCAGCTACACCTGCATCTCAGAGGTACCTTGAGCGCAAAGGTTTAAAACCTGGATCAAACTGGACCCATGGCCTGTTTTTCCCTGAGTAGCGAATCCCAAGACCACCAACATAAAGGATGGAATACCAACAGCCATATTTAGTCAAAAATGTCCCTGTCAGTTTGATGTACTCCATACATTTACACTTTCGCTATTCATATATATATTTCTGAAACAGCGCCTTCAGTTTAATTGGCCCTAAAATGGCTTCCAAATTTAAGTTGTCGCAACTCTCTCAATAAATGGCTCTCGGGAGCAGTTGCTGAGCGCGACGCCTTGCAGTAAAGTTTGACAAACCAATCCGGTCTGGTGTTTGGCTTAGCATGAAACCGGCTTGGAAATTTATTCACTGGCCCTACTCTACCCTAAAGGAAACTCCATTGTTTATTCAGTTGTATTTTTCCCCTCTCAAACGATCCTCTACCCTGCTGCAGTGAAGGTCCTGGGTCCTGTATCTTGTGGAACTTATGTGGTGTCCCCGCTGAGGTCAAAGTAGCACTGAGGGACTAAGGGTACACAATACAACCTCCTGCGCAGTCAGAGAAGCACTACAGGACTGAAGGTACAGAATACAACCTCCTGCACAGTCAGAGAAGCTCTAAAGGACTGAAGGCACGCATTACACAATACAATCTCCTGCACAGTTCAGTCTTATTTTCATTTTCTCACAGTCATACGTTTCCTTCTTACAAGTAAAGGGCACTTGCAGGTCACATCCACTGATCTGTACAGAACAACTGGATACCTGACGCAATAGTAAACTGCGCTGGAAAGTTGAGGCAACCGAGCGGCCATATTGGTATGCACGGTAGATATCAACCATTACATTGAATTCTATGGCAAGGTTGACCCCGAGTATTTTTCCAGCGCAGCAAACATTTATCAAGTTATTTGGCAAGAAAATTCATTGGCTGTCGTTGCGATGGACATATCGTGAATCATAAGAGAACATTAAATGGCTATTATCGATCTACCTTTACATAACACCTTAGCCAGTTACAATCAACTAGCCAAGGTGGTCATCTCTAGAATAAAGCCCACTTCAAATTACTAAGCCTTTGCGTTAGCCTAAATTATACAAAAGATTTCACGACCCCATCTGACGTTATCAATGAGATCCATGTCACACGCCATAACTTTTTAAGGCAGCATCATTGATGCACAGCGCTGTTTTATAATAGACTGGGCTTACATGTGAAAATGCAGTAAAATAAAATTTGGGCTGTAGATAGGGTTATTGGCTCATTTATGGAAAGCTAAACTTCCACTGAGGTGAGTGCTGAGGATATGTGTAACACCGAAAATCCCTGACAATTTTCAAGCTGAAGGGAGGAAAAAAAAATGCTGAAAAAATAGCGACCTTAAGTCATACATGGATTGCATTTCTTCCACATAGCTAGCTACAGGTTAAAACGAATACTTCGCCTGTTTAGCATTTGATCGCGAATATGTTGATGTATAGAAAGCGCGTAGGGTCCATTGGCTGACAGATGCCTGGACGCTAGGCTAACGTTAGGAAGTCACTGGTTAAATCATCAAGGCAAATTTTAACCAGCACAAACGAAGCGAATGTCATCGTATTGCCCATTAATCTGATTTTAATCAAACTTTGCAAGGTTACCATTGGAAATGTACAACTGCTGAAGTGGCACTAAATAATCACCATCACAAATACCAAACAGTTTCAGCTAGCTACTGCTCACCCCTCTTCTTATGTGAACGACTACTTTATCATGCAAAGTTTAGCTGATGTAACATGATCTTTACTGAACCCATTTGCTTCCTACGACTATCACCCTGGCTTATTGTCTGCTATTCAGTGATGGCTAGGACTGAAAAAAATCGTAAAGGTAACGGCTGGGCGATATATCTATCGCGATATTTTTAAGGACAATATAACTAACTGCCACTATGGGGCAGACAGGCAAGGCTGCTTATTACCTTTTCTATACCTAATGCTGCGTGGAGCAAACATCAGAGGTCATTTGAAGTGTTTACGGGAGGAAAAGTGTGATTTGAAGTCTGCTAATTGCTAAGGGGGTAGGAATACACCCGGAAGTTGAAGCTCAATTGAACGCTCTAGAAGATAGCAGATGATCAAATAGCGGTAGCTTCTCCATTCACCCCCATTCATTTTGCCTGACTTTTGACATCAAATAACTTTACACTAAAAACATTATGAGCCTTCATGTCAGCGATAATATTTTCTACAGAGAAACTACATTTTGTAGCAGACGTCTTTACTTCGTATGTAGCGTTATGGTGTAATAGTAAGCATTTTTAGCCGATGGCACCAGGTTAGGCTAAAAGTGACGTGAAATGCCGGCGACTTTCTGTCGCACAGGACGTAAATAACCGTACTGTATAGACCAGAAGCCCATAACGAATCATAGACAGAAGACGATTGAGCCACATCGCTAACGAAGTGAAGTACCTATGAAGTAATAATTGGCAAAACATAATAACATCGAACGGAATCAGACTATACTGACAGACGCAATCGCTTGCTCGCTGGGAATAATGTGTAGGATACATCCACCAGATGAGTTACCGCTTCTCAGGACGGTGGTTTACGTCAGCGACCTGACTTCGAGCCTGCGCAGTAGGCGTGGTGCCCAACTGAAAACTCGTTCAATTGAGCTTCACGCTCTCCCGTTGAAAATAGTGCCATCCCGCCGTCCACTTCTTTTACTGTCTATGCTAATTGCCAGCAAGGTTGGACAGCTTCCTTCACCCTTGCATAATTAGCTTACCTTAAATCAATTCCCATGTACTTTGCCTAACTTGCAATCAAGCCATTTATTCAGCCAGCGGACTAATCAAAACCAAGATGTGGCCTTTAATGATTTAGGAGAGATAATGAAAAGCAGGCAGACATAACCAAGCTACGATGTTAGACTGAGAGAATGTCAATAATCTGAATAAATAGCAGACCTCTGAATTCACCTCTCATTGTTGCATTTTTACGTACTGTTAAAAAGATTTTTGAAAAATAAAATTAATTAAGATGGCCCTGGTATTAAAGCGTTTAAAAATACGCAGTGTCTAGAGATACGGCTGTTCTTATTGGTACGGCAGTCGACTTCAAGGGATTAGGATAAGGATTATGGTTAGGGGAAGGGTTAGGTTAGGGCAGGGTTTGAAACTGGGACTGCCGTACCCCTCTACATTGAAATGCACTGGAAAACCGCCGTACCCGTAGCAACTGCCTTAAAAATATATGCGACGTGGAAAACATTTTGTGAAGCATATCGAATGTGAATGTTAGAAATTATTTTTGCATTGCACGTGTAGCAGGTGCAAGTTACCTGCGTGGTGAGGGTAGATGTCTTACACGCGCTGGACAGCTGGTGCGCGGCGGATCTGAGTCCAGGCGCGCCCCAACTAATGATGTCACCTGGCTAGGGTGGTGAGGTATGAGTGGGTTGACTGAGGCCTTAGGATTTATGTACCTAGGTGAGGTGACAGAGGTATAAGCTTTGACCCCTCTGTAACAGTGGCTTAAACACCTGCTGTATACCCCCATCAACTACACTCCCCCAACCGGCGGCACCTCCCCCCACGCCCAGTGTGTATCACTATTGTTATTCGCTGAGGATTCCCCCTAATGAATACCTACTGGAGAAATACCTGGCTCATCGTAGTAACGCCACGCTCAGACAGGATTCGCCATTATTAAGGGCATGAATATTTATTTTTCTACCCAGAGTAATAAATGAAGTTGCTTGTGTCGCCCCTGAGCTGTAGACCTGCAACAATAATTGTCTGGCACAGGAACAGGGCCGTAGGCCGTGAGCACACAAAAAGAAAAACAAAAAAACCCCCCAAAAAAAAAAATGTCCACCGAAAATCGGTGCCCCTTAGCTTACAGCAGGCAGGTTAATTTGGTCACAGAAAGAAAAAAAAAACAGTCACTCCCTTTTAACCCATACAGAAATACGGATGCAGCACTTCACCACTTTTACAATATGAGGAAATCGCAAAACACAAACATTTCCCTTATAAACATTTGCCCGTTCCAAATTTAACTTAAAATATGTAATTTTAAGTGGCAGGAGACATGGTCAGTTAAAATGAATGACTCCAATGCTTACAAAAATGAAACTAACCTTTCCGGCTCGTTAATATCACCGACCCAACAGGCCTTATTCAAAGAACAAAACAATTTGGATAATGCCTTCCTCAACTTCTGCGCAATGAATTACAACAGTTATTGGAATCACCCAAACGCGCAGTGTCGTCTACTCACTTATAACAATGGCCCCGCCTCCTATACTAGTAGCCTCAATAACCAAGAGGCGTTCACAAGTTTGACTTACATTGATACGAGCATTCACAGAGACACCTTCTCATAAAAAAAACACACCTTAATTGGTGTATTCTCACGGGAGAAAAAAAAAGAAAAAGAAAAAAATAATAATTCAATTAAATTAAAAGATTGACACTGCCCGATACTTCAGCTTGGAATGTACACTCCCCTCGTACAAGCAGGTAATATTTATACACTTAAGATGCTTCACAAACAGTCTGCCCTTAAAACGATGACAAAAGGGACATGCAGACGCGCTAAAAAAAAACTCAAGATCTCTTGTCACGCCAAATAAACGGTGGCATTCGCCAAGTAAATAACGCTATAAAAGAAACCAATTCCGTGCACCCAGCTGCCTAGCAAGACGTTAACGATAGCCAGTGCTCATTGTAATGACGTTGTCCGCCTCAGCGCTTTGTATCGTGTCAGTTCTTGCAACTAGTGCTGTTACCGTCGATACCAAGGCTTCGGAGCCTGTATCAAAAATGTGAAGCACTTCCGAACGGAGCTCGGTGTCGAGGCTTGTATCGTCTCGGCGAAATGACGTCAGTCAGTCAGTCGACTATAAAACGTCCCAATTCTCTTCTGCAGGTCGTGGGTTGTCGTCAGTAGTTGAAGTTTGTCAATGCGGTTTGCGAGTTTGTCATTACGTGCGATGGAGCCAGCAAGAAAGAGAAAGTCGTCTCCCGTTCGGGAATACTTTAATTTGATTTCACCGAATAAGGTCGCTTAGTGAGGCTATTAGGCCAAATTGTTCGACTATTATATGATGTCATATTTTCAAACCTTTTCAAATAACTTCCAATGCATAATAAATTCCCTTAATTTGATTGTTTTTCATTTTATGATTATGGGAAACGCTTATTATTTTTGAACAAAAATACAAAGCTCTTTGTTTCACAGGCGCATTCACTGCCCTCTGTCCTGTCCCCGAAAGTATCTTTTAGTTTCGTTATGACATAACGTGGTCAAAATACTTCATTTTATTTTGCATTTATTGATTCTGCCACTTTCACGCTGAAGGCTTATGCTTGCCTACCATTTCCTACGAAGCACAATTCGTATGTTTTTATTGACCAATAGGGGTCTCTAGAGTTCATTCGAAACCTCAAGAAATGAACCACACTTCAACACATCTGGCTAGAAAGCTTCAACTCTTCACGAAGCTTCATCTCACCAGCACTACTTGCAACTGTTCCTTAAATTAGACGGCTGCGCTGATGGCCAGTGCCCGGATGAACCCAAATTCCCCGTGAACAAACACACAAGCCCAGGGCTGTCACCTGAAGCCAAGGGGAAGCGTGACGGAATGTCTGCTGGCGACCGATGTTGAAGCGTAGCACACGCGTTGATTCCTCACAACCGGGGCGCTCTCCTCAAAAAAAAAACGGAAGGCCTGAACACAACACTAGCTGCCCCTGCTGCCTGTAGCGTCCTGGAACTAAGCTTTAGCCGGAGTGGCTACTTGGCTAGTTATCGCACTGTTCAATAAAACTGAATTAATGTCTCGGAGCCGCTTCCTCAGGAGAAACATCCTCTTCTGGAATCCGCAACTCGGAATCGGCCTCGCCACCGCCACCGACTCCGTTTCTCAAAGTAAATAATAAAATGGGGCTTTTCACTTTTCGCTGAAACACTGAGTTCTTCCTCTCATTTTTTTTATAGCAATCGCTTCTGTCCGCCCGGTCCGTCCCCTCCTGCTCGCCACCACGTTCACCCAACCAAAAAAAAAGAAAAATAAAACCGCTTCCTCCTGGCCTCAGGCTGTTACTTCCTTCTCTCGTGCCCCCTCTGGTCACCCGACTGACATTCTGCCACTACTCGAGATCAGCCTCCGAAAGAGCGCTAGGACACATCCCCGTGTCTACACACGCAATAGACAAATGCAACGAATTATAACAGGACTAATTTGAAATAAAGTAATTCATAGCTCTTGATTCTGGTTTTTTTTTTTTTAGTGTCTAAATTGCCTACAGTTAAGGTGGAAAACATTTTGTTTAAGCGTATTGAACTTGACATGTAAATTGTAAACGCATTCGCACACAGAGGCCAAATGTGAAACTAGAAATAATGTACCAAACGCATTCTGGCAACTCTGGCATGTTTCATGGCCATTTAAATTTCAAAATGCTACAAACACAAATGATATCGAAATAAATTAGACTGCCAACCAATTTAAATTGTTAATTGAGCGAATCAACTGTCAACTGTTTGATTGCAAATTGAGCAAAGTAAATGGGAAGGGGGTGAAAGCAATTGTCGAGTAGAGGATGACGATTTTGAAGACCTTAACCTTGCTTGGTTCGGCACGCAATTTGCCTGAATGTGTTTGCTGGATTACTACATTTGGCCATTGTGTGCAAATGCGATAACAATTTACATGTCACGTTCGATATGCTTAGAGGGGACCTAGTTTGCTATTTTTCCAAGTTTATATTTTGGTCTTTGACTCCCCTAGAGTACTCCTGATCGCGCAAAGTAAAAAAAAGGGTATTTATTTCGCTCACACTGCCATCCTCAAAAAACTGCATTTGTAGTACATTGTAGTCTCTGCCTGAAACGCCTCACTGGGGTGGCTCTTCCGCTATGGCCCCCACTCCCCGTGTGCCCACTTTCTTCTGACTGGCCAGCTCTGTGGAGGGCGGAGTTGGGCGGGACGAGGCTGCAGAACGCAGTTTTCCGTGTCCGGCTCCCCAGAGTGAAACCTGAGACACGTCTGCAATCTGATAAGGAAGCGGCGGGCAATCTAACGTTATACTTGAATATAGATTTAATGACATGATCTTGTTCTAACAAACGCAGCGGCGAAAGTGGAGGACGCAGTGCGAATATCTCTCAGCGCAATCTCAAATTTGCTATCGGCTACAGTTTGCTACGGCAACAGTTGGTGAGTACCGCGGTTTTTCTAGTCCTAGCTAGGATGCAGGGGAAGCTAGAATCCACCCCATATAGACACATTTGTAGAACGGGTCGACATGCCCAAGTGTAGACCGGAGACCGTAGAAATCCGGTGGGTCTGAGTTTAGAGGGAAACATGGACAGTGAGGAGCAGCTAAAAGTGGACCAACAGCTTATGGACTGCTTCGGTGTGTATTAGAACCTCCTGGGTCGTGTGCATAGCTGTGGTGTGTTGTTAGCGTGGAGCAACGAACAGCTTCCGCGCTGGTATGTGACGGAGGGGCGAAAGCTCCAGGCTAAACGGCCTTTTCGAAATTGCCCGTGGTAATGGTTTACTTACTGCGTCGGAATGACAAGCGTTCCTCGCAGAGAATGGGCGCGTTATGGATTGTGCGAGAGCAAGCTAGAGCTCGGTATTGTTATGAGCATAATACAGGTTTTACAGACCGTAAGTTCCGTCTGCGTGAACCGTTGCTTATGTGGAGCTAGCGAATCGATCACTTTTACAGGAAATAATTTAATATTCAGTCGCCGATTTAATACTCAATCGACAGCAATGCAGAGAAATCGTTCGTGATACCATACACGTTATAGCCTGTGCTTTTCCCTATTGCTTTCACCGGTAGCATCAGACAGCTTGCTCAGACATTGGGGATGTATCAGGCTGACCCCGGTCATGGATAAGTAAAGCGATCGTTTCACGAGCACCCAAAAACTCACCCCAAGCTTTGCAAAACCTACGTCTGGTCTAACTGCAGCCCAACTCGGCAGACACATACAGCACCTCTCCGGTTAGCTTCAACTGTAGTGGCTACAATCAGGCAACGTTATGATGAAACTGCCACATTGATGCTTACCGAAGTAACACAAGCATACCGATCAGAATCGCTGCATATAAGTTAACCAGGAGCGTTTTTAATTAGCAGAGCAGGGGAACTAACATGCAGTAGCTGATAAGTGGCCATGACTTTGAATGTAATCTGTCGCGCGAAAAATTCGTTTGGCGTCCGGTGTGAAAGCGGCTTGACATACCCGTATTCGCGTCTTTGCATTGACTTTGAATGTAATCTGTCGCGCGAAAAAATTAAGCCGTGTCCGATGTGAAAGCAGCTTTATGGATAGTACGCGACAGCTAGAGAGAGCTCGGTTATGTTAGGAACATAATACAGGTTTTGCAAACCGTACGTTCCGTTAGGGCGGACAAGTTGCTCATGTGGAGCTAGCGAATCGATCACTTCTACAGGAAAGAATTACATATTTAATCTCCGCCTTTTTCGGCTTTTTATTAGCCACAACAATTTCTAAAGGGGGATGAAATTATGTCAAGGTAATGCAGAGAAATCATTTGTAAACCGGTAGAGCTTCTGCGTTTCGCATTGCTTTCACGGTAGCACCAGAGAGCTTGCTCAGACATTTGTGAAGTATCCTGCTGATCCCGGTCATGGGTAAGTGAAGCGATCACTAACTGTAGAGCCTACAATCGGGCAACGTTATGATGAAACTTGATGCTTACCGAAGTAACACAAGCATACCGATCAGAATTACCGCATATAAGTTAACCAGGAGCATTTTTAATTAGCACGACACGCAAACTAACATGCAGTAGCTGGTGACCGAGCGGTCATAACCACAGAGACAAACCCTTGCAATACAGATTTTACAGACAGAAAGTTCTGTTACTGTGAACAGTTGTACCAAGCATCCAAATTACAAACAAGTATTAAAAGTTAGCTTCAAATGAGATTTATGTTCACACACCTTCTGTAGAATTTCCCCTGATATCACTCTTGCATATTTAGGACACAAGCATTAGCAACAGTAACTTGGCTACGTTAGCCGCTGTGCTACAGCCACAATCAACTGGCTATCACGTCAGGTTGGCTTATGCAGTAAAAGCAACTTACAGCTTCTGTGTCTGTGAGTCATGGACAGTCACGACCGATACAGGCTTTATCTTCAGATATTTTACCAAGCCTGCCTTTGAGGCCAGTTGTTAGTGCTAACTATCGCTAGCGGTCCTGCTAGCCACCCGTAACACGTTAGCTTCACTTACATTATTTGCTGTTATATGGTTACTTACAGCTTGTGGCTCCGAGCGCTTGATCGATGCAGCTGCTTCAGGTTTGAGAAGCAGCTGAAACGCTTATCCTGTGTCGAATTATCCTTTATTGACAAAACTGTTCTACTCTCATGGTCACTGAAGGAGCAACAACTCGGAACAGCGACTGCACGCAATACAGGCAATACAGGAAAACAGAGTCAGGAGAAAAGTTGAGTGATGAACTTTCTCACAAACTCTGTAATAGAGCTCTTTTTTTCTGAACTAAGAAAATGGATAAACCGGGAAGAAGCGACAAACCAAGCCCCCCGGATCTTACATCAATTATGGAGACCCTCGAAGAAATGAGAAATGAAATGAGGGAGAGGTGGGACAGTATGAAGGAGCAGCTGGACCAGCTTTTGAAGGAAAACTGTGATCTCAAAAAAGAGATTGCCTAGAAAGACGCACAGATTAAATCTTTATCAAACAAACTGGAGGAGCTGGAGCAACAAGAGAAACGTAATGATGTAATCCTGACAGGGCTCAAAATCAAACCCAGGAGTTATGCCAGGGCAGCAGCGAACAACGACGATCGAGACGAGGAGGACAATAAATCTGTGGAAATGCAGGTGATGGAATTCCTTCGGTCCAAAAGTATTTCTCTGGACCCCAGCAATGTGGATTCATGTTATCTGCTACAGAAAAGGAATGTAAGCGGAGACCGGAGTACAGCAGGGGCCGTGTTGTTACGACTTACAACCAACAAGCACAAAATCTCTCTGTTGAAGCAAGGGAAAAATCTCAAAGGATCCAATGTTTTCATAAATGAAAACCTCACCAAGCACAATGCAACCATCGCATGGAAAGCTCGTCAACTAAAGAAAGCGGGTAAGATACACAGCACTTGGTCGGCTAACTGCAGAATTTTCATCAAACCAAATGGGTCTTCACCGGAAACTACCAGACCGGTGCTGATCAAGATGATGCGGGATCTGGAGAATTTTGACCACTGAGGCAGGTTATAATCCCTGACAAATCTCTATGAGCAGTTATCTGATGAACCAAACTGTAGATCAGGAAACTGGCTTTTTTAACAACAAGTCACCATCATTCAGGAATAGACCCTAATGAAGAAATTGATCCGGATAACCATTTTTTCTACAACGAAACAAAACGCATGCGGATACTTTACTGTAGACAAATTTAACAAGAACATTAAAATGGAAGGGAGTTTGTCCATTATCCACTTTAATAGTAGGAGTCTATATGCAAACTTTGACCAAATAAAGGAATACCTTCTGTCATTTGCTAATCCGTTCAACATCATCGCATTATCGGAAACTTGGATTAAAGAAGAAAAGGACAAGGACTTCTACATGGAGGGTTACAACTTCGTGTGTAAGAGCAGACTGAATAAAGCTGGTGGGGGTGTTGGACTATTTATTGATGAGGCCATAAACTTCCAGGTACTAGAATGCAAATCAAATGTTGTGGAAAATGTCATGGAATGCCTTACAATTGAGATTCCTAGGTTGAAAGGTAAAAATACGGTTATTTGTTGTGTGTACAGAGCACCGGATTCGCAAATTGATGTTTTTAGCAAATGTATGGGTGAATTACTTGCCAATATGAACCAGAAAAATGTTTTTATGTGTGGGGACTTTAATATTGACTTGATAAATCCAAATAATAGCTCTATAATAGAGGATTATATTAACACCATGTATGCCATGGGTATGCAACCATTAATCACAAAACCAAGCAGGATTACTAGACACAGTGCCACCTTGATAGATAATGTGTATACTAATGTATTAGATTCTGAAATATTTAGTGGCATCATAATAAATGACATTACTGATCATCTACCAGTTTTTGCTATTTGTAACTGCAAATTAGATATAAGGGACCAGGCTAGATCGAAAACCCTGGAACACACAGAAATCAGAATTAAAAGCGAAAAAAGGCTAAAGAAACTAGAATTAGATATGTTGAACCAAAAATGGGATAATGTATTAGCAGAAAACGATCCAAATAGAGCCTATGAGGCTTTTCTATGGACAGTAAACTCCCTGTATGATAAACACTGTCTAGTCAAAACAACGAACAAACTGAAGCAAAACAAAGAGAGAAGACCTTGGGTTTCAAAAGTACTGGCAAATGCCAGTAAGAAAAAAAATACACTGTATAAACAGTTTCTGAGAGAAAGAACTGAGAAAGCAGAAATTAGGTACAAAAATTACAGAAACAAAATGACACATTTACTAAGGAAACATAAAAAAGAGTATTATGAAAAGCTTTTATTAGAAAATAAACATTATTCCAGAAATCTCTGGAATATAATAAAGAACGTCTCTGGGAGGACACCGAGGAGGGAGTACCCTGCATTCTTTAATATAAATGGCAAAAAGGTAGAGAACATGGAATTGGTCGTGGAGAATTTTAACAGTTATTTTGTGAATGTTGGGCCAGAACTAGCAAAGGGTATTAAATCCTCACACCTAAGATGGGACTACCTTGACAAGGATGAGGAAATCCGAGACACAATGACATTAACTCCTGTTACCGAATCCGAAATCAGATCAATTCTGAAAAATTGTACAGCTAAGACATCTGTTGATGTAAACCAATTAGATATGAAATTACTGAAAACACTAACTAACGCATAATTGTAACTCCACTTACGCATATATGCAATCTATCCTTCTCCCACGGAGTGTTTCCAGATAAAATGAAGATAGCGAAAGTTATCCTCTCTACAAAAGTGGGGATAAATATGATTTCTCAAACTATCGTCCTGTCTCGATTTTACCTCAATGCTCAAAGATCCTAGAAAAGCTCTTCAATGACAGATTGGACAAGTACATTGATAAACACAAACTACTGTGTGACAGTCAGTATGGGCTCAGGAAAAAGCATTCGACAGCACTAGCCCTAACAGAATTTATTGAAAGGATTAAAGATTCACTAGATTCAAACTTATATTCTATAGGCATATTTATTGATCTGAAGAAAGCATTCGACACTATAAATCACGATATATTGATTGAAAAACTTTACAAATATGGAATAAGAGGGACCGCATTAAAATGGATCAAAAATTACTTAACAAGTAGGACGCAATTTGTGCAGATGGGCAATAGCAAATCAAATTGCTTGGACATTACCTGTGGAATTCCTCAGGGCTTGCTCATAGGTCCCAAGTTGTTCATAATTTACATAAATGACATTGTTAAGGTGTCCGATATCCTAAAACTAATTTTATTCGCAGATGACACGACTATTTTTTGCTCAGGTGTCGATCTCAAACAATTGGTAAAATTGGCTTATAAAGAATTGTCTAAACTTCACACGTGGTTTAATGTAAACAAATTATCACTAAATCTTACAAAGACCAAATTCATGATATTTGGGAAAAAAGGCCTAAAGGACGACATAGACTTAAAGGTAAATGGTACCCACATTGAAAGGGTAAACGAATATAAAGTCATGGGAGTTATGTTAGATAATCTCTTAAGCTGGAAACCACATGTAAACTTGGTTCAAAGAAAGTTAGCTAAAAGTGTGTCTATTCTTTGGAAAATGCAGAAATTATTAAAACACAAGTCTCTTAAAATAATCTATTCAGCACTCATAGCACCCCACTTACACTACTGCGCTGAAGTATGGGGACACACTTATAATAATACAATAGAATCATTGTTTAAACTCCAAAAAAAGGCCCTTAGAATTATTCATAACCTTCCTTATGGAACTCATACAAACGATTTGTTTATTAAGGCAAAGTTTCTTAAATTGCAGGATATAATAAAATTCAACTCCTTGCAAATTGTATATTTAGGATACCACAAAGAATTGCCTAGAAATATACAATGCCTATTTCTTCAGCGTGAATGTATCCATGACTTAAGAGGCAGAATGTTGTTGCAAACGAGAAGGGTCAAATCGACTCGGAGTGAGCACTCCTTATCTGTGGCTGGAGTCAGTGCGTGGAACATACTTGAAGACAATATTAGAATGGCAGACAATCTGAAGGACTTTAAGTATCTTTTGAAATGTGCATGTTTGAATAACTATAAACTTATCCAACAAAATGGCATTGGATAAATTAAACGGAACCATAACGGGCATAAACAATAGGGGTTGTTTATAGACACTCAGCTATATTGTGATTAAAATTCTTCATGATGTTCATAAATCTCTATGATCTTATGTTGTGACGCTTAAATCGTAGTGTAAATGGACACTCAGCTCTGTTGCAATTTATAAATCTTTATGATATCTTAACCATAACCAAACTGTTTTTCTGGGAGTTGGGGGCGGGACTTTGACAAGCGATCTCGCTTCTCCCGCGACCCTTTTGGTCATGATACATGTTGTGTTGAAATTGTCATGAAACGACTATACAATCATGCCGAAATAAAAACAAACAAACAAATAAATAAATAAATGCTGAGCACAAACAGCTAACGCTCCATTTGGCCGTGGCTGTTTGCTGCCAGCAAACAAAAAAAGCTACCCACTGATTTCTGGTGGCATAGTCTTTTCAAAGAGAAATATTTGTTTTTCTTCGCGTCCAAAAGTAAACGGACAAGTAGCTTTGGGAGAGATACTAACAAAATTGCAGCTCAAATGATCTGCGGTTCTTCTTTTGTATTTCCAAAAGTGTCAACGCTACTGAGGCATAGTATGATCTGCCGTTGTTAGTGCCTGCTAGAATAGTTTCCAGTGTGGGCAGGTCCAGCGCCATGATTGGCTCTGGCTAGGTCTGTACTAATTGGATGGCACAACCTGACGTCAGGTTTTACCCAGATCTCGTGAAGATCTCAGGAGGAGCTGTTCAGAGAGGAAATCACGCTCACGAAATCACGTTCTTGGATTACGGCAAAACCCTGTATCTTATGTTTAGAAACTTTTCAGAGGTTGAGCATGGACAACCATCATTATAACATAACTAATATGTATTAAAAGAAGGATCAGCATAATAGGTCCCCTTCAAACCAAATGTTTTCCACCTTCACTGCAGGCTATTTCGACGCTCAAAAGTAACTAAAATCAAGAGCTATGAAATACTTTACTTCAAATTAATCTTGCTCAATTAAAAAATGCTAAAAAATTTGCGGCGCAGATTTTCCTGAACGTGCTTGCCAAGTTTTCGGTGCATTTGTCCATTGCTTGCAATGCGAAAATAATTTCTCTCACACATTCGCGTTCGATATGCTTCACACAATGTTTTCCACTTCGCGTATATTTTTAAACACGTAACAATAAGGGCCATCTTCACATCATTTTATTTTTAAGAAATCCTTTTGAATAATACGTTGAAGTTTCACGATGAGAGGCGGAATTCAGAAGTCTGCTATTTATTCAGATTATTGACATTCTTTCAATCTAACATGGCAGCCTGGTTAGGTCGGTCTGCTTCCCTCTTAATCATTAGGCCACATTTTGGTTTTGATTGGTCAGTTGGCTGAATAAATGGCTTGATTGCAAGTTAGGCAAAGTACACGGGAATTGATTTAAGGTAAGCTATTTATACCAAGGTGATGGAGGCTGTCCAACCTCGCTGGTAATTAGCAGACTTCAAATCGCACTTTTCTTTCCGGAAGCATTTCAAATGGCCTCTGATGGTAGTTCAACACTAAATTAAAGGTATGTGGAATAGAATAGGTAATAATCAAGCTCGTCTGTCTGCCCATCGAGGCAGTTACTTTTATTTCGCTTAAAAATTATCGCGATACATACAGTGCCGTGAAAAAGTATTTGTCCCCTTCCTGATTTCTTACTTTCTTGCACTTTTTTCACACTTAAATGTTTCAGATCATTAAACAAATTTTAATATAAGACAAAGATAACCCGAGTAAATACAAAATGCAGTTTTGAAATGATGATTTCATTTATTAAGGGGAAAAAGCTATCCAAACCTACCTGGCCATATGTGAAAAAGTAATTGCCCCCCTTGTTAAATCATGAATTAACTGTGATTAACCACATTTTTTGAGTCCAATTTCACTAGCCACACCCAGGCCTCATTACTGCCAGACCTGTTGAATCAAGAACTCACTTAAATAGAACCTGTTTGACAAAGTGAAGTAGGCTAAAAGATCTCAAAAAGCAACATGTCATGCTGCGAACTTAAGAAATTCAAGAACAGATGAGAAACAAAGAAATTGACATCTATCAGTCTGGAAAGGGTGGCAAAGCCATTTCTAAGGCTTTGGGACTCCGGCGAATCACGGTGAAAGCCATTATCCACAAGTGGAGAAAACTTGGAACAGTGGTGAACCGTCCCAGGAGTGGCCGGCCTACCAGAATTACTCCAAAAGCACATCGACGACTCATCCAGGAGGTCACAAAAGAACCCTGAACAACATCTAAAGAACTGCAGGCCTCACTTGCCTCATTTAAAGTCAGTATTCATGATTCAACAATAAGAAAGAGACTGGGCAAAAATGGCGTCCATGAGAGGGTCCCAAGGCAAAAACTACTGCGGACCAAAAAGAACACAAGGGCTTGTCTCACATTTGCCAAAATCCATCTTGATGATCCCCAAGACTTTTGGGAAGATATTCTGTGGACTGACGAGACAAAAGTTGAACTTTTTGGACGGTGTGCATCCCGTTACATCAGGCGTAAAACTAACATAGCATTTCATAAGAAGAAACATCTTACCAAAAGTCAAAAGACTCATTGCCAGTTATCGCGAACACTTGATTGCAGTTGTTGTCGCAGAGGGTGGCACAACCAGTTATTAGGTTTAGGGGGCAATTACTTTTTCACACCAGGCCAAGTAGGTTTGGATAGCTTTTTCCCCTTAATAAATTAAATCATCATTTAAAAACTGCATTTTGTATTTACTCGGGTTGTCTTTGTCTAATATTAAAATTTATTTGCTGATCTGAAACATTTAAGTGTGACAAATATGAAAAAAAAAAAAGAAATCAGGAAGGGGGCGAATACTTTTTCACGGCACAGTAAATCGCCCAGCCCTAAGGTAACACAAGACATTCACTGGGACTTAATGTTGTACAGGGTTGCATGTCACATCTAGTTAGTGTTTCTACAATGAAGACAATGGTTGATATATCTTTTTTTTATATATTTATTTTATTTTCCGTGTCTGTGAAGGAATGTTCCCCCCCAGAATGAGATGGTTACTTGTGGCTAGCTACAGTTGCAATCAAAATTATTCAACCCCCATTGCAAATTGGGTTTACTGGCTAAATTTACAAATTTTCGGCAGTTTGCAATAAATAAATTAAAGAAGAACATTTTAAATAACTTGACACAACTAATATTACAAGTGGTTTCTCCAAATTGAACACAAAATGCCACTTTTAATGACTACTGCAGTCTCAAAATTATTCAACTCCCTGAATAGAATCTGTCATGAGAGCATATTTGCAAATCGGGTGTTGTCTCAATCACACCTAATGCAACTCATCAAGAGCTTCATAAGTTGCATCATGTTTGCTTGAGAACAAATGCTTGCACTGGCAAGGGGTTTGTTGACAGTGACATTTGATTGCATATTAGAAATATGGCTGTGAAGAGAATTGTCCAAAAAGGTAATAGAAGAGATCATTGCCTGCCACAAACAAGGAAAAGGATTTTAAAAAGATAGTACAGGCACTGAATGTTCGTAGAGATACGGTTGGATGCATAGTTCGCAAGTTCAGAGTTAAAGGAAGAGTGGCTGCACTACCAGGATGTGGCAGAAAGAGGAAGCTATCAATGGCTGCCACCAAATTTCTGAGGTGGCAGGTGGTCAAAAACCCTTGGTGACTGCAATAGACCTGCAGCAAGACTTGGAGGCAGGAGGCACTGAAGTTTCAGTTTGCACAGTCAGGTGCATACTAAACGTTGGAGTTCTCCATGCCCAAACTCCAAGACATACACCACAACTGGCCTAAAAGCACAACAGTTTCCTGAAAACCATATAAATAAGCCACGGAGGTTTTAGGATACTGTCCTGTGGAGTGTTGAAACAAAACTGGAACTTTTCAGGCTCATAAATCAGTGGTATGACTGCTGGAGGAAGAAAGAAGCATATACTAAAAATTAGGGATGCACCGATACCACTTTTTTAAAAACCGATACGAGTACGAGTATTTTATTTTGTGTACTTGCCGATGCAAAACCGATACCGATATTTCTGAAATGTTTTCCAGGAAAATACAATGACAATTTTGGAGTACAAGTTTTATTTTCTTTTTAAAACAAGCCTAAAAGAGGCCAATATCAAACGATTCACACATGGCTATTTCCAAAAAAAAAAAAAAAAAAAAAAAAAAAGTAGGCCTAACTGCTAAAAATCTTTCTGTATTTAGGCCCGACAAAAAGCCTTTGAACTAGCACTGCCATCAAATGAGGCAAAACATTACTGAAGCTTGACAAATGAAAAGTAAACTCGCTGCATAGGCAAGGTAACGCACCCAACTTCATAAAAAGTCAGTAGAACTATTAATTGGCACAGATAGTTTCTACACACACTCATAGGCATTCTCAATCCAACTAAAGTCAATAATAGCTTTCCAAGCAAACAAGGCATCACTTAAAGTGCGTGGTATCGCCATATGTCAATTACTAAAATGACAAATGAAAAAGATTTAACTTAACCACAACTAAAATGTTTAAGGTAACCATATGTTACTAGTATATTTGTAGTAAAATAAGAAGATTCACAATTCTAAGTCTCTGTGTGTGTGATTGTGGGTGTGTGCTTGGGCGAGCTCGGCTTGCTTGTAAATATTCAATAACTGATCCGGGTGTGCCATCTAGTGATAGAACATTGTAATTGCGTGCATAAATTTGCAGCTCCATGTCCGCTGGCAGAAACATCTGCACAGAACGCTTAAGATACCCTGCCGAACACCGTTGTTCTTCTTGAACACGCCACATCCAGATAATCCTTAAATGATTAATTATATGCACAGGGGCGTCTCTAGGACTGACGATTGGTGGGGCCCAGAGCTCCCCTTTAAAACAATTACTAACCCTGACTAGCACGCAATCATTCGCATAATTGACGAAACAATCCTTCCAGGATTTTCCCAGCTTTTGTATTGTTTTATTGATTTTTTTTGCGGTAACTTTTTCAAAAAGTGGCAATGAAAGTTGCAATGTCTTGGCGATTTATTTTTTTGTCCGCGAGAAATTTGCGTGGATTGGTTGAATTTGCTTTAATAGTTGCAATCGCGACATGCAACTTCCTTGAGAGACTGAGCAATAGATTCACTCCGAGAACACGCCGGTACGGTACGGTACATTTCGGTAGGGCGACAATCATCTGGACGCATAATCTCGTGCATTTAAATCATCGTTATTCAGAATTGCACACAGACGTTTCAAATGTTCTTTTATTTTATTTAAACAAAACGATCATGAAGCGCCAGTTAAATCACTTGATGTGTGGAAAAGGTTGCGCTGACGTTTGATAGCAGTTTGTCTTTCACAAAGCGTTGAACAATTTTTGAGTGGCCGAAATAATTTTTCTGATCTGAATTTATCCCATTGTTTAGTCGTCAATAGATCGCATGGAGAGAGAAACCGTAACTTCGATTGCCAGAGGATTATTGTCATAATTGGAAAACGTGTTAATAACGGAAAATAACTGAGTACAAGCCAGGAACAATCATTGACGCAAAGACATGGTCCGGGCCCCACCAATTATCACTTCCAGAGACGCCACTGTATATACATATTTTAATTTGTGACGTGTAGTGAGGTGGCCAGTGTCAAAGTAACGAAGAAAAAGCATACTTTTTATCTTTTAAATGTAGTAGAGTAGAAGTCCCGGAAAAAAAAACCTCAAGTAAAGTACAAATCCTCAAAAAAACTACTTAAGTACTGTAACGAAGTTGCCTACATGTACTTCTTTACTATACACCTCTTGTGTGTATGCCTGCATGTGATGTGATGACTATAAAGCTCTCTTTCTCGTACTTTTCCTAACTCGCTGTCTCCCCCTAGACATAGAAGTCAGATAGTACAAAATACTGTAGCCTATGCCACCGTGAGCAGGCAGTTACCCTGCGTCTTACATTAAGTGGTATCGGTGCGTGGTATCGGCAAATGTGGACGAGTACGAGTACGAGCATATTAACGCGGTATCGGTGCAACACTACTAAAAATAGTGGCAAAGCCACTGTGCCCGCTTGGCCAAACGTGGCCAAAATGGAACGCCCCCTTTTGGCCAAAGTATCCGTCCAATTGCGCTCAAAATCGAAGTTGGTGTGGACCTTATGACGCTATATACACATAAGAAATATGAAAACGATCGGTAAAAAACTGAAGACGCTAGAGCGCAGACAAGCCCAAAGTTTACGCACGGACGCACGACAAGATGAGAGAGACAAGATGGCGGCCTGATTAGTCTCGAGAGACAAGATGGCGGCCTGATTAGTCTCTCAGCTTTATCTCTGTCCCTAAAACCTTGAATTTAGAATGACATACTTGATAGATTTACAAGACTTTTGCTTAGTTATTGAATGAAGTGATAAAGATTCTTTTGCGGGGACGAAGGATTGCATAATTCAAACGGATTATCACCATTACATAGCTTTTTTGGACTATGCAAACAATACCTGCTATTTTTTCGAAAGTAATGCTCACTTGCTCATGAGCAGGAGTTGTCTGGACGCCCCGCGCGAAGGTATTGATTTTTTTTTTCTCCCATTTCTCTTTCTCAAATTGTACACAATATGGCTTCACAACAGAAAAGGCAAAAACCAGAAACATGTCCTGAAGGATTTTCTGAGGCTGCGTGGAAAAAACTGCTAGCAATTGAAGGCAGTACAAAATCTGCACTGGATAGACTTGATTATTTAGAGGAGAAAGTAAACTCGGTTGATGTATCGAGGCTAGTTCATGCAGTATCGTTGCTAACTGCTAAAGTTGCTCACCTAGAAGTGTCAAACGCTAGACTCCAAAGCGAACTTGATCAGCAAAAACAACATTCCACGAAGTATAAGCTTATTTTTACTTTCGACATGTCAACTGACCATGGAAAAGAAGTAGAGGGTGAGGACACCGTTTCCGTCATAAAACTTTTTCTCAGAGATGTCATGAGAGTTGACAAAGCAATGGACTTTTTCATTCCAGTTGCTCATGGGCTACCTGCTCCTAAGGGCAAACGGCGTCCAATTCTAGCTAAGTTTCCGGTGGCTTCTCAACTGAAGGAAATTCTATCTCACGGAAATCGGCTCAGGGATACGAAACATAACGTATCCAGACAGATGCACGCTGCTATCAGAGAACGCCCCTTTTGTTATGAACACTTATAAAGAAAAACGTAAAGATCCCAACAACAAGGCTCAACTAAAGGATGGGGAACTCTTAGTAAAACAAAAGCTTCAAACTGCATTCATAAAGCCAACTTTACCAGAAGTCGTAGTCGCAGAAGGTGAGGATGATGATATCAAATTGGAGACAAGCCAAGAAGTGAAGGACTCTGGCAGTTCGTTCAAGGTTTTTGCTGCACCTGTCAGCAGTCTCGCTGATGTCTCATCCAGTATCAACTCTGTTTTAACAAGTTCTTGCATAAGCAGTAGTAGCCACATTATCTACGCTTACAGGTTCAAGACGGGTAAACGGACTTGTGAAAATTTTGACTCCGATTGCGATCATGGCATGGGTTTGATTTGTTGAATTACATGCGTGAACGCGGGGATATGAATGTGCTTTGTGTGGTGAGCAGACACTGCGAACCTGGATCTATGCTTGCCCAGAAAAAACATTCCCAGCATCAACGTGACGTCGCGGAGGAAATACTGAGTAAGTTGTAGTGATTATCTGGCAAAATGCAGACAAGAATGCATGTTCCTACTCAGGGTAAATGCAGCTTTCCGACTATACTTTGTTGGGTTATATTGTATATGGTGTGATTAGATGTGCATAACATTGAACGGCAGTAATACGTTCATGTATATTGATATGCACAAAGAATTTCCGACTGCAATGAAGGTTGCAGGATGTTCATAAAATTCAATTTATGTTTTACTTTGGATTTGTTTTTGACCAATATAATTATTTATATAATGGCAAACCCATAAGATTATGATTCTAATGCATAATTTAATCGTTGTGACCTAGTGTGTGATAGTGAGATGTCTTCACCTATGCGCCAAGTTAATTATTCAACAAAACTCACTGCTCTACTGTGAAATTTCCTTAAATCATTGATTGTTGTAGTATAGTGCAGTGGTTCTCAACGTTGGTCCTGGGGACCCCATGTGTGTGCTGGCTTTTGTTCCTACCACAGTTGCAATTGTAGAACTTTAACAAGCTGTGACTGTCTTAATTAGGTGCTTTTCATGTTCAGAGTTGTTAATATATCTCTTTAGTCAAATGTTACATAGGAACATCCATACATGCAATGAAGAATAAAACAACCTTGAAGATAGTGTGTTTATTGCAATACTGCAAGTAATGTCAAGTAACATAACATGTCAAACAGATCAAATTATACACTGAGGAAATCAATAAACCCCAGATTAGGCTGCTGGACACAACTGTTTCAAGTTCTTTCAAAAAGCTTCAGGTGAACTTAATCAGATCAACATAACACAAAACTGGTTTGTTTGTGGACTACATTTGTCATGATGAGCCAAGTAGTTTTCACTAATTAGGAGCCAACTACATCATTAATTTGATTGGTTACATTGTTTTCTCTCATTTTATGCTGTTATTTCCGATATTCTGCAATGTGCGAATGGTATTTTTGAAATTCTTGATGGCAAATAGATATTCCTGTTAAGTTGTGGGTTAAGAGGGCAAATAACTGCTCTAAACATTAAATGCACATAATTAAGACAAATTAGCAGCTTGTTAAAATCCTACCATTGCAACTGTGGTTGGAACGAAAGCCAACACACACATGGGGTCCCCAGGACTGACGTTGAGAACCACTGGTGTAGTGTACATTGCTTGCGTGCACGGCTGTACAAATATATAATGTGTATGAAATTTACTGATTTGTCAGATAATGAGGTAGCCTATATGATATTTAGATTACATAATGAAAACTTTCCTTATTGCCTGTAGTAAATATGTGTAGTTTAATAATGTACATAAACTGTCACTTGAATAATAACGGGGACAAGATATTGTCTGTATGTGATGTTGATTTTCTGTTGGAAAAGACAACTGTCACACTTTGTTTCTTCTTTGTTTTTTTTTTTTGAATTTTTGTTTATGATTGTGCACCCATCTGGGAAAATTGTACAGATAATTTTCATAGTGGATGTCTACAATACACTGTTTTTAAAGCTAATATATGTTTACAGCTACCTTGCACCTAAAGATGCACAGAATGTATCTCATAACAATGTAGTATTATGCATGTGCGTAGCCAACTTATCAGAATGAGCGGTAGTGATAGTGATTTAGCGCTCTTCGTGCATACAGCAGCTACCGATGAACGTCTTTGTGAGCTGAATTCAAATAGTCAGTACTGTGATATTGATAGCATCACGGATGACACTCATTACACTGAAATGCGGAATGCTGCCCTTTGTGTGTTGCATCTTAACATCCATGGCCTGCCAAGTAAATTTGACACGCTCAAGGAATTCATCAGTAACCTCTCTGAGCTTCATATTAATGTTGATGTCTTGTTATTGTGCGAAACATTCTTGCTTGATATAAATGCTGATATGTTCCAGATGCCTGGTTACAACTTAATATATCATAACAGGCAAACACGACAGCGCGGAGGTATTGCCATATACATTTTAAAAACTCTACATTTTATTAAGAGGCCTGATTTATGCCTAAATGTTGAGGGCGAGTTTGAATCTTTGGCAGTTGAACTTGATATGTCTTTGAAGAGAAGAAAAATCATTGTAGCTGAATTATATAGAGTTCCAAACACACCTGAGAGAGACTCCAATTCTCGCTATGAACATATCTTGACTAAATTATGCAGCGCAAATTGTGATGTACTGATTGGAATGAACCAAAATTTTGACTATGTAAAATGTGTCACAAATAAAAATGTGTCTGACTTGCTCGATATGTTCTGCTCATTTGGCACCTTGCCAACGGTGACAACCCCGACCAGAGTTACGCATAGTACAGCTACTCTGATTGATAATGTCTTTGTAAATTGTGTACGTGAGAACACTGTTGTATCTCGAACTTTGCTGAGTGATCTATCAGATCATTTCCCCATATTAACGTTTATTGGAAAGTGTAAAACCCATAAACGAGACAAGGGCTCTCTCTCGTTTTCATGTAGAAAACTTGGTCCTAATGAAATCTCTGGCATCTCAGATGGCCTACAGAACACTGACTGGAGCAGACTTTTGGGTGACTGTGATGTTAATGAGTGTTACGCCAAATTTTATATGCGTTTTACAGGGATGTTGGATCTCCATGCCCCATTGAGGGCCGTCAATATCCCGAGTCGTTCTGTTATTCGAGAACCGTGGATAACGCCAGCACTATGTAAGTCATCCCGTAAAAAAGATCAACTGTACAAGAAGTCTGTTGGTAAAGCAAAAACTTGCCAAAGTCACCAAGACTATATTAAATACAGAAATACATACAACACATTGAAACGTCAAGCCAAGACTTTGTACTATCAAAACCTCCTATATGAATACTCCAGGGACATTCGCAAAACTTGGAAAGTCATGAATTCAATTATTGGTCGCGCATATGACAAAACCACTATATCAGACACTTTCATTATAAACGGAGAAAAAGTGACTGATGCCAAGCAAATTGCGAATGGTCTTGGGGAGTATTTCTCAGGGATTGGCAAAAAGCTTGCTGACGTTATTCCAATTTCGGTTCACACCCATAAGCACTATATGAAAGGAGATCCAAATCCACAATCAATATTTTTCACACCAACTCACCCATATGAGATTTACAAAATTATGGGACAGTGTTATAATAAGAAGAGTACTGGTGATGACAGATTGAGCATGCCGCTATTAAAACAGCTACATCATGTTCTTAGTGAACCTATATCAATGCTCGTTAATTGGTCTTTGGTTCACGGAATTGTCCTGGATGCTTTTAAATTGGTAGTGCCAATATATAAAGCAAATTCCAAAATGGAGTTTTCCAACTACCGACCAATTTCTCTCCTGTCTAATTTTTCAAAGATATTGGAAAAAGTAGTCCATAAAAGACTGTATGATTTTCTGGTCAAATGTGACAATTTATTTGAAAATCAGTTTGGATTCCGACCCAAACATAGCACAATAAACGGCGTCAGTAAATTCTGCTCTGATGTAATTTACGGGCTAGATCAAAAAAAGCTGGGTCTCAGTGTTTACCTAGACTTATCTACGGCTTTTAATACCATTAATCATTCAAAGCTGATTGATAAACTGAAACATTATGGTATTAGAGGTATTGCCAACCAGTGGTTTAAAAGCTACTTAAGCAACCGAGCCATGCATGTCAGCTACAGAGGAGAGTCATCGCAACGTTATGAAGTCACCTATGGTGTTCCACAAGGAAGTGTCCTTGGACCACTACTTTTCATCATATATATGAACGATCTACCAAATGTGCTGTCTCATACTAAATGCGTACTCTTTGCTGATGACACTACAGTATATATGCTGAATGAAAATGTAAGCCATTTATATCAGTGCTTGAACACAGATCTTGCGAACATAAATGACTGGTTTTGTGCAAATCAGCTATCTGTGAACATGTTATTCAGACACAAAGACCAGCCCAGATCTGATCTTGATCTTTATATAGGTCAAGAAAAACTTGAAATGGTCAAATTTACAAAATTCTTAGGACTTTATATTGATGAATACCTTCACTGGCACTGTCATATAGAACACTGTGAGAAGAAAATAAGAAGAGGAATTTATGCGCTGAATGTATCGAAACATCTTATATCTCCAAGACTTCTAAGGACGTTATACTTCAGCTTGATCCATCCATATTTGTTATATGGCATCGAGTTGTGGGGTAACACTTACCAAAAGTTTCTTCGTCCATTGCAAGTACTTCAAAAAAGGGCGGTGAGAATAGTATTTTTTTCAGCTTATAATGAGCATACACGGCCTCTGTTCAAAGAAAGCGGCATCCTGTACTTGCCCGACTTCTATGTTTACACAATAAGTTGTTTTATGTACAGATTTGTGGGTGGTTATCTCCCAAAGTCTTTGCTTGAATTATTTGAGTATCATAGTTATATCTATGAAACAAGGCATAGTTGTGATCCAAAAGTGCCAAATCTGATTTATGACATTGCTAGACGAAGTTTTCTTTACACATCGCCAACTCTCTGGTTGAACATGGCACAAGATATCAAACGGTCTGTTTCGCTTAAGAGTTTCAAAAAGAAGCTAAAGGGGTCAATTTTATCAATGTATTAGCTCTTCGAATTTAGTGGCATTATTCCCTTTGTCTCTTGGTTCTCTCTCATTCCCTTTGCTGTATGCTATCATTAAAGGTGCACAAGGATTGCCTGTAAACATAATCTGCTCAAATGAAATGCGAACAAGTACTTAGGTGCTCGACTTTTGAATTTGCTGTCTTTTTTTGCTGTTTTTTTCTTTCTTTCATAATTTTGTACTTTTTTTTCTCTTTTTTTGTCTTCTCACCAAATTCTAAAGTATATTTTGTCTGATAAATTTTGATTCTCTGGTTCTACATCCTACCTTCAACAGGAAAAAATCAGATATTGTAATCGGTGTAGGTACAGACGCTGTCTTTTGTATGAACCACTGGAGTACAGCAATCAATAACTGTTCTCACATGCCTTTATGTAAATTATGCATTGTGTGTATCATGTACTTCAGAAATAAACCACAACAACAACAACAACAACAACAACGACAGACCATCACTAAAGACCCCGAGCATAGCATAAGGCCCTTGGGCCTTTTGGCCAAGCGGGCAAAAAATTTGAGCTTCTTAGCTCGTAGAATAAGGGAGCTAGAGCTGTTTGAAGTTTTGCAGAAAAAGTCCCCTGGTGTCCAAACCGAGAATCGCAGCACGCCCAAAATCAAACTGCGACTAGACCTTGGGCCCATATACATGCATATAAAATATGAAAAGAATAAGTTGAAAACTGAAGGCACTATTGCAGTGAAACAAAATCTGTGCATTTTATGACCTTTGACCTACATAATCTTTAAATTTCAGTCAAATCAAAAACCCATTGTATTTATGATGAACCCCTAGTAGAACAATCTACAGTAAAAATTTCAGCATCTTAGCTTGTAGAATAAGGGAGCTAGAGCTGTTTGAAGTTTTGTAGAAAAAGCCGCCTGGTGGCCAAACCGAGAATCACAGCATGCCCAAAATCAAACTAAGGCTAGATCTTGGGCCCATATACGAGCATATAAAATAGGAAAAGGATCTGTTGAGAACTGAGGGCGCTATGGCGCTGAAACAAAATTGGCACATTTTATGACCTTTGAACTATATAACCTTTAAAATGAGGTCAAATGAAAAACCTATTAAATATATGATGAACCCTTAGCAGAACAACCAACAGCAAAAATTTGAGCGTCTTGGCTCGTAGAATAAGGGAACTAGAGCTGTTTGATGTTTTGCAGAAAAAGCCGCCTGGTGGCCAAACCAAGAATTGCAGCATGCCCAAAATCGAACTTGGGCTACATCTTGGGCCCATATACATGCACATAAAATAGGAAAAGGATCCGTTGAGAACTGAGGGCGCTATGGTGCTGAAACAAAATCGGCACATTTTATGATCTTTGACCTGTATAACTTTTTAAATTAGGTCAAATTGAAAACCCATTATATATATATCGAACCTTTGGCAGAACAACCTAGAGTAGAAATTTGAGCATCTTAGCTCGTAGAATAAGAGAGCTAGAGCTGTTTGAAGTTTTGCAGAAAAAGCCGCCTGGTGGCCAAATCAAGAATCGCAGCATCCTGGGAATATCGGCGATAGCTCAAATCACATATCCAGGATGATATACCTGTCATCTGCTCAGCATCTGATATAGACAGATAAGTGACAGTAGCAAACCGTTAATGTTGAAGCAACCCTGCGTATTTCAGAAAGTACTTAAAGTGGTAAGCCATAAGATTTCCGTCTCGTTACTGTCTGTTAAGTCAGTGTCTATCAGAGAGGGGGGATAAAACAACGATGATTGGGCCTATGACCCACTGATTAAAGCACTTGTTTTTCATTCTTTGCAAGGTAAAGAAATCAGTGTCTGTGGCGACATTCCCGCGCTATATTCAAATACAGGCGCACATCTAGTGACACTTTTTACGTCGGTAAGCAGTGTTTGGTCTGTCCAGAAGGTAGGAGGAGCCGCAAGCTAGCTTGAAGGAAGTAAGGAACCCCGGGAGAAGCAATGGCAAGGTAGACGTCAGAAGGGATCCAGTAGCGGTACTTTCCCTAACCTGAACCTTGGTTCTATCCCCTAACCCTAAATCTAACTTGTCCCTTACACTATATGTCAGTTTTACGGATGGAATTAAGGGAGGACCGTTAAAAATGCAGCCTTCCAAGAAGCGGAAAGTACCGCTACTGGATCCCTTGACGTCTACCCAGTGGCAAATACCATACTGTGTAGCTATACTGTGCACAGTATAGCTACAAACGTTAGCTGAGTCTCTGTTGAGGCTACTACTGAAACTAAAATTATAATGTAATTTCAGGAAGCCAACGGGGAAAAAAGCAACGTTAACCGCCTCGACAAATCAGTTTTATTTAAAAAAAAAAAAAAAGTTATAACGTTACCTGTTAACCAACTACCGTTTACATTATTTACACAGGGCTCTCAACTTTCACATATTCGGCTTGAGTTTAAAAGACATATTCACGTTCCCGTGCTGTAGTCAGAAATGATTCTATCGGACCGTTTGTAGAGATTCTCAGGTGGAATTGAAGTCCTTGTGCATGAAGTTTATCAGTTTCACATGCGTTACGGTGGATTTCGCCACTAGTAATATGAGCACAATTATGATTCCGGAATTCTCACGCTTTTCTTCACTCAGGGGTTGGAAGCAGTGGAATTGCATAAAAATGTTTCAAATGGTCTTACTTCATTTAAACAATTTGAACGATCGTGAAACACGCATTTCGTTGATTGAATAATTACTGACTACAGCACAGGAATGTGAATGAAGCTCAAATTCTCAAGGCAAATGCGTGAGTTGGCAGCCCTTTAAGTTAATCGATTTATCATAATAGCCTAACATGTTACTGGAATGAGATGACGCTAATGGATGACTAACGTCACATAATTTTTACTTTTATTGAGTTCAATTGTCGTGTCAAAGAGCATCTTTCCCGTCTGCATGAGAGTTGAGAAGGCGTGGAACTGGTAAGAGCCCTCAATTTACCAACGTCATACAGGCGATACTGTTGGGTCTCGACAAGAGTTATGGGAAGTGAGGTCCAGCAGCGCACCTGCAATTACAGCTTACTGCCAAAGATGTCAATATAAACAAACCAATTCAAATCTTATGGATTACCACTTTAACACCATCTTGTACAAGTAGCCAATGGGCCATATTGAACGATCATTTGTCATAAAATAATGGACTGGGACAATCACACTATCCAACACAATAACAGCGCATACCTCTGGGCGAAGGGCAACGTTTCTTCATTCTCGGGCGACGTTACGTCATTATCACGCGACTGCTGAAGCAGACGACAACTAATAAGGGGGAATAAAACCTCATTTATCTCATCTTTGAAAACAAAAATTCCACATTTTTGTATTTTACAATATTTATTTACTTATTATGTTTGTATAAAACAGCATTATGATTTTTCCCTGAGTTCACCTTTAAGCCTGATTCTACTAATCAACCTCCGGAATGTTTGCTAAGGGCCTTGATTAGTAGAATCAGGTGTGTAGCAGCTTGGTTGGTATGAAAGCCTGCACCCATAGTGGCTCTTTCTGGAGAAGGTTCCCTACCCCTGTCATAGAGCTTCAAAGTTTCAAAAGTCTCTGTGAGAATGCCCCCTAGAGGGCTTTGCGCCCTCAACGCTCGGATTCTCGGCACCTGCACTACCAGCCATAGCCGCCTACGCTATTCTGCCAGCCGCCTACTCTAAAAACTTTTGAAAGCCCTAGTTCTTGTTTGATTTGTTCGTTGCAAACAGCTGAAAGTTTGTAAATTTTGCCAGTAAACCCAATGTGCAACGGGGGTTGAATAATTTTGATTGAAACTGTATGTCCCCGGAGACTAATGTTGGGCATACCAATATGGCGGCTCGGTTACTTCAAAATTATGACGTCATAATGTTAACTTGTAAGTCCCCTGTATTATGTTATTTACGGTACCCATCTCGGCGCGATGAGACATGCGCAGTCTGTTTTGTTCTGCCCGGGAAAAAAAAGGGTGATCTGTGTATGGATGCAAAAGGGAAATGACCATGAGCTTGCGTGGTGGAAATAAAAGTGAGCAATATTAATAAACCTCGTGTTTATTTAACTGCGAGTTAATACTGGTAGCAGAGGATGGCTGCAAACTACAAAGTACCGCCGAAGTTTGACGAGACCAGGCCATACGAGTGTTGGAAAAATTAAGTTGATGTATGGAAGCGGGTTACCGAGCTCGAGGAGAAAAAACAGGCGCTGGCGGTTGCGTTGGGAGTGGAAGGACGAGCCAGGGAAGCCGCAATGGAAATACCAGTGGAATAACTGGACAGTAATACCGGTATGGACACATTGCTTACTAAGTTGGATGGTGTGTTTTTGAAAGAGGAAAAGGACAGAGCATACGAGGCATATTCTCATTTTGATAGTATAACGAAAGACAGTTCCGTTTCAATGGCAGACTATATTATCGACTTTGAACAGCGATATAGCCGTATGAAAAGGTATTACATGACGCTTCCAGATGCTGTGTTAGCGTTTAAACTGTTGGATACAGCTCGTCTTGACGAGAAAAATGGACAACTAGCGTTAAGGGCATGCACGGAACTGACGTTCTCAACAATGAAATCGGCACTCAAGCGTATTTTTGGGGGAAAGACGGCAGTCTCGTCTCGTGGAATACAACTAAATCAAGACGCAGCTTTCTTCACAGAACAGCGACAAGGAAAAGGCAAGCGGAACGCGACGTTTCAAAGTGGACAGCAAAAGCCACTGTTGCCAGGTACTAACCCATTGGATAAGTTCGGTAGGCGATCAAGATGTGCTGTGTGCCAGAGCACTTTTCATTGGGCGAAAGACTGCCCTCACAAAAGCAGTGATCAGGTAAGACTGACTGAAGATGAAAATGTAGAGGAAGTTAACGTAACGCTGTTAGCTAAATCCCCCATGTCTGAGTCTGAAATTTTTCTTACTGAATCTTTTGGATCAGCTATCATAGACACTGCTTGCACTAGCACTGTATGTGGGGAGAAATGGCTGGACAGTTATGTTAATGATCTCACTGAGGAGCAAGTAAACAATATGAGGAAAACAGAAAATCCCAGTTGTAGACCATTTCGCTTTGGGGATGGGAATTTGGTGTATTCCACCAAAAATGTGAAGCTTCCTGCTAAAATTGGACAAACAAAATGCCACATTGAAACTGAAGTGGACAAAGCTGACATTCCTTTGCTATTGAGCAAAACGTCCCTGAAAAGGGCAGGAGCTGTTTCAGACATTGTGAATGACAGAGTGGTGATGTTTAAGTAGCCTGTACCACTTGAATAGGGGAACTGCAAAGCAGCCATATTGGATTTTTATGCGTGCAATGCATTAAGGAACTGTATGTCAGCGAGTGACTGACAGATACGCTTCAATACGAAAGAAAGCCTCGGTCATTACTTGTTGCGAGCTTGGATGCTACAACCGTCAGGTCAGGGATCGACATTTCAGGTTCTCGTTTTTCCCCCAAAGACGCTAAGCTTAGAAATAAGTGGATAAACAATTCCGGTCGGGCTAGAAATAACAGAGAATTCAGCAAGTTCAAGCCCACTTCAGCACTCCGAGTCTGCAGCAGCCATTTTGAGGCTGGAGGAAAACGTATGGTAAACACATCGACGATTTTTCCAGTCAAACCCAGTTTTTAAAAACTACCAAGGCGAAAAATCCTTAGAGAAGAATGCCCAACAACAGCCTCATACGTCGCCGATTCACACAGTAAGTAAAAGCATTGTTTCACAATGTCAGTGCTACTATCCATGCGAACACAATGAGTTGACAGTAGCGGTGCAATCGCTGACAGTGCATATACGACTTTTGGCGTTTCAATTTTATGAAATTATGTACGTTATGTGAAACTACCTATAGAAAGCATTTTTCGAGGATATAACTTCATGAATGGATAATACGACAGCCGCTCTTGAGCTTTTTCACCCACCGTCATCGCAAGGGCTTTTCAAAACTTCACATCATATAAGAAAACACTGACTGGGTAAACCATACATCGTTTTACAAAGAATGAAAGACCCTTTTACGTCTGCCTGAATATTTGTTGTCTGATCGGGAGTATCAACCGTGACAATGACTGGGGAGGGGAAAGGGAAAATGTGCTGACGCGAATCGATAAATAACTCAATAGATCCAAATTATGTCAAATAATAATGTTCGGAGTTATATCCCCAAGGATCTGAGCGAAAGAGCTCCATATCCAACCTCTGCGTGTCTCCACTTTTTATTTGCCATAACGATTTTAAAAGTGTACACAAATGTATTTTGGGGGGGGGATGTTTAATATCGCAAATGCATATGCAGAGCATGTCCTAGCAACCCGGTGTGTCATCAATAACAAGGCTGCCTCCGGTTACTGGTTATTACCACGTAGCTACCTTACCTCTGCACCAGGTCCTCCTTCTTGCCACTTAAATTTGCATTTCGATGTTACAGTAATCTCTTCAATTCTGTGACAATGGCTGCTTTGAAGAGCGAGCGAAAACCACGCCAGGTACATCTTCTGGGTTCAAAATAAGCCGAGAATCATCGGGTTCCGCAATGGTTGTATTTACCGAAGCCATGATAGAGACATACAACTCTTCCCATTATTCACTGCGCGTACTTCACTTCCGAGTGTGCGCAGTGAGACTTGCAGTTCCCCTATTTACTAGTTCTGGACACTATTGTGTGGACATTAGAGATAAAGATAACGCAAGGGGCCAAATCAAAGATGTAGTACTTACAGATGGACAAAGTGAAACTGAAATTGAGGTAACAGAGAATATGTCACCAGAGGAGAAGCGAAAAGTGCTTCTTAAGCTTCACAAACAGTTTGGCCACGCCTCAGCAGACAGGCTGCAGAGACTTATTCAAAGCTCAGGGCATAAAGATAAAGAATGCCTCACTATTTTGCAACAAATGGCACATGAATGTGACATATGCCAGAGGTACGGCAGGACCAAGCCAAAGCCGGCTGCGGGTCTGCCTCTAGCTACAGAGTACAATGAAACAGTGGCAGTGGACCTACATGAGTTCGAACCCAGTGTATGGTACTTGCATATTATCGACCATTTCACACGTTTTAGCGCAGGAAATATTGTGAAGACAAAGAGATCCTCTGAAATTGTCAACTCCTTCATTCACACATGGATAAGCGTCCATGGTCCCCCACGGAGACTGTACAGCGATAACGGCGGAGAATTCAACAACGAGGAGTTCAGAGATATGGCTGAAAATTTCAACATCAAGACAAGGACAACAGCAGGACACAGTCCGTGGAGCAATGGCCTCCTGGAGAGGCACAATCAGACTCTCACGGACATCATCCAAAAGGTGAAACGGGAAAATGGGTGTGACTGGTACACAGCCCTCGACTGGGCACTCATGGCTAAAAACTATGCATAATATTCATGGTTTTAGTCCACATCAACTTGTATTTGGTCAGAACCTTAACCTCCCCTCTGTATTAGTTGATAGGCCACCTGCACTAGAGGGCACTACCATTAGTGTGAGGGTCGGGGAACATATATCTGCGTTGCATACTGCTAGGAAAGCTTTCACCGAGGCTGAATGTTCAGAGAGGATTAGGAGGGCGCTGCGTAAGCAGCTCAGACCCACTGACGAAAAATTTGAAATGGGAGGCAAAGTCTATTACAAACGAGCTGACAGTGCAGAGTGGAAGGAACCAGCAGTAGTTACTTGTCAGGATGGAGCTGTTGTATTTGTTAGGCATGGTGGAATCCTTGTTAGAGTGCATCACTCAAGGCTTAACAAGGTCCACACTGTTGAACAGGAAAAGCAAACTGCTAAGGCTAGATGTGAAATAGAAGGTGAGAAAGGCAGCTCAAATAGTGAGCAGGACATCACCAGTGATGGGGAACAGTGTGACGACAGAGAGGTAAATGCTGAAGTAGCAGCACACCCTCCAGTGAGTCAAGCCCATACTAATGTGACACAAACTGAAATGGAGCAAAATGTCTGTGGTAACCCTGTTTCTTCTGCAGGTGTAATTTTAAAAACAGGACAGACTGTAACCTTTGTGAAAGATGATGGATGTGTTCCATGCAGAACCAAGGTTCTAGGCAGGGCAGGCAAAGCCACTGGACAGTACAGAAATTGGTATAACCTGCAACACATTGAAACTGATGGCAGTTATGGACAGAAGGAGGCAATTGACATTTCACGTGTCGATAGTCTCAACATCGAACCAGAAGTCAGGGATGCTGATGTTCTCATAACAAAAGACATCTCATTTGACATGGCTAAACAGAATGAAATAGGGAACTGGTGCAATAATGATGTTTTTGACGGAGTTAAGGATGCAGGTCAAAAGTGTGTCTCCACCAGATGGGTTTTTAGTCCCAAAGAAACTGACAACAGTATTGTGCCTAAAGCCAGACTGGTAGCCAGGGGTTTTGAGGAATTTAATATCCAAGAACTATAGAAAGATTCTCCAACTTGCGCCTCAGAATCTCTAAGGTTACTCTTAACAGTAATTTGTCAAAACGAGTGGCAAGTCCATTCCATGGACATAAAATCTGCTTTTTTTGCAAGGCATGAATTTGTCCGGGGACATTTTTGTCTGCCCCCCCCAGAGGCAGGCAGTGAAGGGGTAGTGTGGAAACTAAAGAAATGTGTTTACGGTCTTGCTGATGCATCATTGTATTGGTATAACAAAGTGAAGGAGACTGTGCTGAGCACAGGTGGAGAAGTGTCACAGGTGGATCCTGCCGTCTTTTATTGCATAGATGAGCAATGTAAAGTGACAGGAGCTCTTGCCTGCCATGTAGATGATTTTCTTCGGGCAGGTTCACAAGAGTTTTCAATTGATGTGATTCCTCAACTGAAGTCAGCGTTCCATGTGGGACGTGAGGAACATGGCAATTTTTCCTATGTTGGAATGGACTTTGTGACTGTTAATGGTGTAATACAGGTACATCAGCACAGCTATATTGAAAACCTGCAACCTGTTCACATGGAACCAGCACGTGCTGTAAAGAGAGATGCTCTGCTAACTGAAACAGAAAAGGAGCAGCTGAGGTCAAAAATAGGACAAATCCTGTGGGTTGCAAAACAGACGAGACCTGATGTTATGTTTGATTCTTGTGGTTTAGCATCCAACCTGAAAAATGCTACAGTGCAATCTATTCATGATGCAAATAAGGTGATTCGTAAACTTAAAACTGGAAATGTGACACTGAAATTTCAATATTTGGGAGACAATAATGCTTTAAACTTGACTGTTTTCAGTGACGCCTCTCTGGGAAGCCTCCAGGATGGAGGTTCACAGGGAGGGACTCTAATCACCCTCACAGGAGAAGGGGGGAAGTTCACTCCTCTCTCTTGGCAATCCAAGAGAATTAGACGTGTGTTGCGAAGCACCCTTGCCGCAGAGACACTTGCTATGTCTGATGGAATAGACAATGCAATTTTTCTGGCCACTCTCTTTTCAGAGCTCACGTCTGGGACTGCTGGACTGAATGCACCACCGTTGGTCTGTGTGACTGATAATCACTCCCTGTTCGAAGCCCTTAAGTCAACAAAACAGGTCACAGAGAAAAGGCTTCGGTTGGACATAAGTGGCATTAAAGAGCTCATACAAAGCAAGAAAATCAAGAAGGTACTCTGGTCAGTGACAAAAGCCCAACTCGCTGACTGTCTGACAAAAAAGGGAGCATCAGCTCTGGTGCTTTTGCAAGCACTCAGTGAAGGACTGTGGGACATAACTTAAAAAAAAAAAAAAAAAAAATATGGGGGAAGAAAATGTTTAATGAAATGTGCAATGATTGTTTACAATTTAATGATTGCTCACTGTGAATGCAAACTGTTCTAACTTTTCAGGTTGTTAAAAGAGGTTTATTTTATTATATATATATATATATATATATATATATATATAAAAATAATTGTAAGTTCCATCTGTGTAGGTATTTTTCTGGTCTGAGGCATTTTTTTGTTTTCTTTAAAAAAAAGAATGGGAAGATTGTTAACTTGTAAGTCCCCTGTATTATATTATTTACGCTACTCGGCGCGATGAGACATGCGCAGTCTGTTTTGTTCTGCCCGGGAAAAAAGAAGGGTGACCTGTGTCTGGATGCAAAAGGGGAATGACCATGAGCTTACATGGTGGAAATAAAAGTGAGCAATATTAATAAACGTCGTGTTTATTTAACTGCGAGTTAACAATAAGATATCCAGTTATTCTATGCAGATCAGTGGTCACTTCCCCTTCTAACAGGAAGCAGTAAAGTCATCCCTTGGCAGTGCCACTCACCCAGGGCAACTTGCTGCGACAGGTGAATTCCCAAGTTGCAATGTAAGTGGGGCACAGGAACTCATTAAGCGCAATGTATGCAGCCTCTGGGTCGGCTGCGAAGTTGAACTCGGCACACACTGCGCAGTTTCCTCGAGCTGCACACAGAAACACACACACACACTTTTTTTGTACATCAGGCAGGCTACACCATCAGGATAAAAGAATTGTCAGAAGAGACTGGCCAGCGCCGCAAGATAGAGTGGTTTGAAACAGTGAGAGGTTTGCAAGCTAAATATAGCTAATGATCCTTAAAGGTGCACTATGCAAGTTTGTTTACTTTCTGTGCGATTATATTTTCGTCTCAATTTGCCGACATCTCTCCACGATCCGCTAGCTGCCTGCCCCTAAATTCACTGTAAAAAATAACCCGGGCTCTGGAGACCGCACAGGCGTCACAAACTGCAAATAAACACCAGGGGCACAGGCTGTGCCCCATAACATAACAAACCATCCCGGCCAATCACCGACAAGAGTTGGCAGTTATGGAAGCATGGGAAGGAGGGAACTATGGGAGGGAGGGGCGGGCTACCTCTGTTTTGTTTGAGTTTGAATGTCAACAGAAGTGGACTTACTGTCCACAAGCTGGTCTATCGGGACCGCCAAAAGACTTATTCCAAGTCTCTCAAAAACGCTTAGTCACTGTTCTACTCTAAGATCATCCAAAGCAGTCCTGGAAATTCCAAGCAGTTGTTCTCAACTATACGTCATCTCCTTCAACCTCAAACCCCTCCACTTACAGGAATTACAGAAGATCACTGCAATGACTTCATGGACTTTTTCACAAGCAAAATTGATACAATTCGCTCCTCCCTCCCTGTTCCCTCCTCCTCGTCTGTGCCAGCTGCCAACCCTCAGATTGGTACGATGAAGCCCCTCTGCTGCTTCCCAGAAATCACTCAGCTTGAGGTGCAAGACATCATCAAAGGGATGAAACCCTCCACTTGTGCCCTCGACCCCTTTCCTACTGCCCTGGTGAAAGCACACAGCTCTGCCCTGAGTCCTCTGATTACCACAGTCATAAACCAATCTCTTCAGACTGGCCATATACCATCTGCACTAAAAACAACCATTACCAAACCACTTCTCAAGAAACCCTCCCTTGACCCTCAGATACTAGCAAACTACAGGCCCATATCTAACCTGCCATTTCTCTCCAAAGTTTTAGAGAAAGTAGTTGCCAAGCCACCTTCAGGACCACCTCCAACACAACAACATCTTTGAGAAGTTTCAATCAGGGTTCCGCTCCGCCCACAGCACGGAAACAGCTCTGGTGAGAGTAACAAATGACCTGCTGATGACAGCTGATTCTGGTTCACCATCCCTCCTCATCCTCCTCGACCTATCTGCAGCATTTGACACGGTCGACCACCACATACTCCTCCAGCGTCAGCAAGACTCTGTTGGCCTTAACACTAGACGTGCCGGAATTTTATCGCTACTAGAACCGCCATGAACGGTCGTTTGGACCGCTAGGTTCAAAACATTCTAATCCGTTTCTCTGAGCACCTAATTAAGCAATTAATGCATCTTGTGTGTTAGCATGTATCTCAAAAGAACGAAACAACACCAGCATTACGTTTTATCAAATTTAATGATACATTTATGAATATTTAGGCAATAGAATTATATATAATGAACATGAATTAAGCTGCTTTCACACCGGACGCGAAACGAATTTTTCGCACGACAGATTACATTCAAAGTCAATGCAAAGACGCAAATACGCGCGTTTCGCGTGTCTTTGCATTGACTTTGAATGTGATCTGTCGTGCGAAAAATTCGTTTCGTGTCTAGTGTGAAAACGGCTTTATTGTAAACATTCACAACGATATTTTTTGGTAAAGAAATAATTAAACCATTCAGAACGACAAAAACAACATCTATTTTGATTTATACACATTCGGATTCAACATTTATAACAACATAACCATATGGAATATCTTATTTATTATGCAATAATTAATCGGAACAATGACACGGAATTAGAAAACAATAGGTAGGCGCTGAACTTTTTTTTCTGATTATCTTTTTATTTATTGGCATGATGTAGCATTTAGTCTTCTCGTAACAGTCTGCGCAGGTGACCTCCGTTCTCCTGACGCAATTCCCACAGACGGTCTGAAGCATCTGCAGCAGGTGACAAGCGTCTCCCACAGACGGGTCTGAAGCATCTGCAGCAGGTGACGAGCGTCTCCCACAGACGGGTCTGAAGCATCTGCAGCAGGTGACGAGCGTCTCCCACAGACGGGTCTGAAGCATCTGCAGCAGGTGACGAGCGTCTCCCACAGACGGGTCTGAAGCATCTGCAGCAGGTGACCAGCGTCTCCCACAGACGGGTCTGAAGCATCTGCAGCAGGTGACGAGCGTCTTATTTTGTGAGCAGCTCCTGCGGACCTGGCTCTGCCTCCGTTTTGGTGCCAGTGTCTCCCGCTGCTGCTGGGTCAAACTTTTTGCCAGTGCTGCCCAATAAAATAATTCTATACTACTCTACAAACTCTGACAGTGGCCTCGGTTAGTTGCTAGGCAACCAAGAGATTCATTTTTCGAAAAAAAAAATAACAGCCGGAAAACTACGGTCAGTGAGACCGCTAATGGCAGAAATAGGTAGATTTGGTGATATTTTATGCTCCGTAGGTGTAATCTATATAAAATCAATTGCACTTTAAAATATAGACACTTTTAGGAAAAGTCAGAGACCCTCAAGGTTGTATTCTACTATTTTGAAAAGTTATGACACAAACAAATTTCAAAACTGTCTAAATGACCGTCATGGCGGTTCTAGTGTTAAAAGGCATAGTTTTGAGCTGGTTTGAATCCTACCTCACTGGCAGGTCAGAATATGTCGCCATGGGAGGATCAAGGTCCCGCTCACACGCTGGTGGCTGCTGGGTTCCACAAGGGTCGGTGCTTGGACCCATCCTGTTTACCCTCTACATGCTCCCCCTCGGTAAAGTCATCAGTCGCTTCGGAATATCATTACATTGCTACGCTGACGACACGCAACTATACATGAGGGCAGACAGTGACTCAACACCATCAGCAACTTCATCCATCCTCACTGCATGTCTGGAGGAGATAAAGGAATGGATGAGGCATAGCTTTCTCCAGCTGAACAGCTCGAAAACTGAAGCCATCCTCATTGGTTCCCCTCATCAGATCCGAAACTCCACCATAACCTGCATTACTTTCTCTGGCAAGGACATCCCTCTATCATCAACAGTCACCAACCTTGGTGTCAGGTTTGACTCCCATCTAACCTTTGAGGCCTACATCAATCACCTCTGCAAAATATCATTTCACTACCTCAGGAATATAGCCAGACTTTGTCCCACGCTCACCTTAAGAGATGCAGAGAGGCTCATCCGCGCCTTTGTCTCCTCCGGACTCCATTACTGTAACGCACTTCTCAGTGGGATTCCCAGCAAGAGCATACAGAAATTACAATACATTCAGAACAGTGCCGCTAGAATCCTGCTGAGAGTATGTAAATATGAGCACATCACACCCATCCTTCACTCACTACACTGGCTACCCATCTCTGCTCGGATCGAATACAAAGTTTCCCTCCTCACATTCCAGTGCATCCATGGCAACGCCCCCCCAGTACCTTAAAGAACTCCTCACCCCCCAGTCCTCAGCCCGCTCACTCCGCTCTACCAACAGCTACAGACTTCTCCCCCCAAGGACTAAGAGCCGCACACTCGGGGACCGAGCTTTCTGCTCCTCTGCCCCTCGACTGTGGAACACCCTCCCAGAACATCTGAGGGCTCCACAGACGATCCACTGTTTTAAAAAGGCTCTTAAAACTTACCTTTTTAAAAAATCTTTTAATCTGTAATTGTCTCCTGTTTTACTCCTGGTAACGGTTTTTAACTCCTGTTTAACTCTTTTGTCTTTTTTTTTTTTTTGGCTGCTTTTTGTAGCACTTTGAGATTTTTTGTTAAATGTAAAGTGCGTTATGAATAAAATTTATTATCATTATTATTATTATTATTATTATAAAGTAAACAAACTTGCATAGTACACTTTTAACTCTGTCTAAGCTTGGCAACACCTCTCTGATCCAGGACAAAGACTGGAGGGAGGTATAGCTTAATATTCCTGCCCTTGTATCCATGATATGTTAAAGTAATCATCCCGAATTACAAATCCCACAATAAACTACATTAAAATTCCACACCATCAGCCCTATGATGGAGCACCTCAGAAAAGAGGAGAGTGGAGACAGATCTCACATTCAATGTTCCCTCCCATGATGTACAGGCCCTTGAGCAGCCCGGGGAAGGTGGGGTCTGTCCTCACCGCCAAGGCCAAGTTTGTCAGAGGGCCCGTGGCCACCAGGGAAACCTGTGAGGCAAAAGGAAAACCAGCAACGTCCTCCTGTCAGTTACTGCTGTGGTTCACTGTGCCATTCTCTGACTCCTGCACAAGACGGTCGTGACCACAGGTGACATACTAACAAACAAATAATGAATAATTGAGCCTGCCAGGTCATATGGACTGCAGTCTCTCACCTCCCCAGGGTGCTCCCTAGCAATCCGGGTCATGGCTGCCACTGCCCCCTCCTTCTGAATCAGCTCCAAGCCTGGAGCGTTAGGGTCAGGGGCGTCTCCCAGCCCGTCCTGCCCATGGAAGTGTCCTGCCCTCAGGGTATTCCCCAAAATCGGTTTGGATGCGCCACGGAACACTGGAATCTGGAATGTGGAACTCAGGAGACATTAGAACCTGTTCTGCGTTTCACCATATGGTTCCCAACTGGAGGCTGTTAGCGTTGCACACCAGATCAATTACATGCCCCTTCGTAAATTTTAGATTTAGGCTATTTCTGGCGTTTGGGACTGAGGATCTTGCAAACTGCACACCATAGATGATTGACAAAACTTCATGAATGACAGGGCAGAACATTTACAAAATTACTTGATCACATTGCAAGGAGAAAGTTAGCTAGCTACAATAGAAGAATAATGCAGCATGCAGGCAAGGGAAAAAAAAAAAAAACAATTTCACACATTAAGGATGAAGACTATCAGGCAATATTCCAGAACAAGTAAAAGGGTCATTCCATGTCAATTCAACAAATTTCAGAAAATTTCCCCACCTGACCATCTCAGATTTATTTTTAAAAAATTCTCACACCAAGGCCATGTACTTAATAGGATATGTGCAACGTTTCAGTTAAATATCTTTAGTTTTGACAAAAAAAATTAATAAAGATGGCAACGTTTCGCCAATTTTCGCACTCCCTTTTGCAACGTCAAATAAAAGTGGATTTTTAGGAGGCAATATCTCTAGTTATATCAATGCCATGGGCTCAAAAATTTCCACCCTGTAGCATCTATGCCCAGTACACTTGTGAAACACATTTTCAATGGCAAACATGTTTTTATTAGGGAGCTGTGGCTGTTTGAAATTGCTGATTTACTTGACGAAGTTGTCTGTGACACCAACTTGGAAGGCCAATTATGACCAAAGTTATGGAGGTAGAGAGCTGATTTTTTCTGGGCAAGCTCTCCTCACATAGTGCGATTGGTACAATAAACAGCAAGCATGGCAATTTCATGGTTGTCCAGAAAATACACAGCAAAATCCTAAAAAAGCCAGAATTTAATGAAATTTGACATCAAATTGCTGAGGTGTGACAACCTGTAAATTCTTGAAATCTTCACCATTTTAAAGCTTATATTCTTGGCTATCTTTGTTTCAAAAGGTGGTTGTGGTGCAACTCTGCATTAAATAGTTATGAATTTTTTTGTAACGCCTTGTAAACGCTCATTTTTCATTGTTTCTATGTGATTCCTTGCATATTGCAGGAGTTTCTGAGGCTGTAATCATAACATCAGATAACAGAAAGTCACTTAAAGATCTGCAATATTTAGATACATTGGTTATAGTACCATATATAGGTCAGGAAATGCCAAATCAAACTTGTATAAATGAAATTTATTTAGCAACATACATTATAGCCACATCATTACTTTGTCCAAACATTCAAATGTATCATGGTCAATACAGTGTACATTAGATTACTCATTTCAAGTTCATCATGAACAGTTTTGCTGAATTAACAGATTCCTCATTTAGGTTATATCTGCATCCCGTGGCAGTTGTGGGTGCTGGCATCTTAGTGATGACATGTTGTACAGGTACCCAGCAAACATCCTCTCTGTGTGGCCAGTAAAAACTTCTTGCTGGTCCACGTGGGTGCATGAAAATTAATCTGATGTCATCGGTGGCAAGAGTGCTCAGATTAGGACTTGCCTCTCACTGAGACATGTTGAAACATGTTCACGAAACTGATGAATGATGACATAATCTCAACTATTGGATGGCATTGGAGGACTTACAAATTGTTTATTTCCCCAAATTGACATTTATAATCGTGCATACAATAGCAGTTTAATTAAAGTGTTCCTAATTTTGATAAATGACCTGCTATATAATAGAAATAGCCCAGGATGTAAAAAGGTTGATACTTGTAAGTACCCATTTCTCTGCCAGATTCACATAATTATTATATAGGAAAATTCATGTTTGTGCTTGATCTTTTGACAGAGAAATACATATGCAGGTTTGAATCCCCTCTGCGGTTTTTGTTATCCCATGGGACATGAAATTGAGGCACATTGTATCCAGTGTTCTACACTGGAAAAAGACAGAGAAACCCCAAAGGAACAGGGAACACCTTGGTGTAAGACTTTCAGACACCAATGGTTGTTAGGATCAGATCTCAAATTTGTATTAACATTAAAAAACAGTTGAAAAACGAGCGTTTATAGGGTGTTACTAAAAAATTCATAACTATTTAATGAAGAGCTGCACCACAACCACCTTTGAACCAAAGATAGCCAAGAATGTAAGCTTTGAGATGGTGAAGATTTCAAGAATTTACAGGTTGTCACACCTCAGCAATTTGATGTCAAATTCATGAAATTTTGGCTTTTTTAGGATTTTGCTGTGTATTTTCTGGACAACCATGAAATTGCCATGCTTGCTGTTTATTGTACCAATAGCACTAAGTGAGGAGAGCTTGCCCAGTAAAAAAAATCAGCTCTCTACCTGCATAACTTTGGTCATAAATGGCCTTCAAAGTTGGTGTCACAGACAACTTCGTCAAATAAATTAGCATTTTCAAACTGCCATAGCTCCCTAAGAAAAAGAGAAAAGCCATTGAAAATGTGCTTGCCTAGTTTACTGGGCCTAGATGCTACACTGTGGATGATTATGAGGCAATGGCATAAGTATAACAGGAGATATTGCCTCCTAAAAACTCCCTTTTATTTGACGTTGCAAAAACGAGAGTGAAAATTCGCACAACACTACCATCTTTATTATTTTTTTCTGCCAAAACAAATAGACATATTTAACTGAAATTTGGCACACATCCTATTAAGTATATTACCTTTCTGTGATAATTTTTTTAGACAAATCTGAGATGGTCAGGTGGGAGGCATTTGTTGAATTGACATGGAATGACCCAAAAGCACAAAAACTAATATAAGTGATAGATCCAGTAGATCATGAGCCAGGATATGGTTCCATGTTTCTACATTTATACATCAGTGAAACCTAAGCAGATCTGTTCTCAATCTCTTTTCTACCCTTGAAATCTAGAGCCATTTTAGAAACAATGTATAATATAAGAAACAATGTACTTGGCGCTTTTTTTTTTATTATTATTTTAACACAGGGTCATTCCATCCCAAATCAACCAGAGGTCCTCAGGTCACTGTCTCAGAAAATTCTGAAAAAAAAAAATCACAATTGAAGTACTACATAAGGAATGAATGTGAACAAATGTTTTTGCAATTTTTGCACAATGCGTTTTTGACCAAATTTGGATGTTTATTTACAGGAAAGTAATGATGCTGCAGGGTTGTAATCTTGCAAATAGGGTTAATTTTTCCTGAGTTTTTCATTTTTGGCTTTATAAAAGGTGTATCTTCAGTCTCTGATCATCTACTGACCCCCCAAAATGAAGAGAAAGCCGATTTCAAGAAATTATGCTGCATCTTTGCAGTACTGCTGAGGGAGAATGGCTCATTTTCGAGATCTGAAATTTTTCATGATGTTTAAACTGATGTTTATGCATGTGTGCAGCAGTCAGAAGTTTTAAATAACCATTTCTTCCTGCTCCATTGGCCTATTTATATTAGAAAATTTTTCGTTTTCCGAATTCTAGCCCATATTTCACCACCAAAAACTACTGGATGACAGTGAATGACAGCCTTGAAATTTTTACCCTGTATCGGCACATATTTAAGGATAACACATGCCAAGTTTCATTTGTAGTATCAGATTGGTTCTATTTTAAAGCTGCATTAAATAAAATTTTTAGGCTTAATGATACCGTGTACACAATTGTAAATTGGTGGTCAATCTTCTTGAGGCACTTATGTGGGACAATTCCTTTGCATTGGTCATGAATGATGGCTCATTATTTACAACCTTTCAATGTTCCTTTGAACAATAATGCGGTCTTGGATACAGTTGTGGATGATTAAAATTTGATTACAACAATCTTGAGGTTACCTTGCAAATAGTACCTGGTGTTATATGGATGCTGTAAACTAAGAAATCAGTCTCATTATTTCAATGCCAGAGGTATGATGTCAGATCTATAATTATGCAGTATCTGCGCACAATTTTGATTCTCATTCGATCTTGGGAGATTGTCCAGACTTGATCCTTGAAGTGATGTCATACTCCTAACTTGCCCTGCATGATGTCATCATTATGCAATCAGCATGATGTCATCATTATGCAATCCTTGTAATTTACTATATAAAGAGTGACCCAATCTTGAGATAATCATTTCATTTTCACCATGGAGCCAAACTGCACAGTTGGTGAAAAAGTGGGGGATGAGTGTCACAAAACCACTTTGACTAAAAAAAAGTGGAATGATCAAACTCAATCAACTTAGTAAAGAAAATAAGGAACTTCTGATGTGGAGGTGTGAAATTTCTTTGGAAGATGAAGACGCAATTTGCCTAAACCACAAAAAGATGTTTTTGTCATATTACGAAAGTCGTCTACGATATTGCTGTGACCCTAGGAATATTCATAAAAAGAAGGTTACAAGCAAGTACACTCACTAAAATAGTTTCACTAAAATGATCTTTGAAGCCCCCATTTAACATATACTCTGATGGAATTCTGATTTTAAGACTGTATTGTTGTTCATTTTAGAACACCTGCACACTATAGATCAAGAAACAGCAAGAGGATTTACTTTGAAACCTGGTCAGAAATGGTGCAGCAACTGTTATTATTGCAAGCATGAAAATGAGAGAGACCATCTGCAGCATCTGATGAGCCAGTGCCCAGTACCAGTACCGATGAAGCATATGTTGATGATTTGATTCTTCGGGAGCAGCTCAATGTCAGTGCAACTAATTTAGACTGTTCACCCCTAAAACCCGTGAGTGACAAAGACAAAGTTGGATACATTAAATGCAAAGTGAAGTCTAGGGAAACAGCCACAATGACCAAGTTTAGTGTAAAAATTGTCAAATATTTTATAGCTTTAAAAATAGAACCAATCTGATACTACGGATGAAACTTGGTATGGTTTATCCTTAAATATGTGCCAATACATGGTAAAAATTTCAAGGCTTTCATTCACTGTCATTCAGTAGTTTTTGGTGATGAAATATGGGCTAGTTTTTGAAAAAACATAAAATGTTCTAATATAAATAGGCCACTGGAGCTGGAGGAAATGGTTATTTAAAACTTCTGACTGCTGCACACATGCATAAACATCAGTTTAGACATGAAAAATTTCAGATCTAGAAAATGAGCCATTCTCCCTCAGCAGTACTGCAAACGTACAGCATAATTTCACAAAATCAGCTTTCTCTCCATTGTGGGCAGTCAGTAGATGACCAGGGACTGAAGATACACCTTTTATAAATCCAAAAATGAAAAATTCAGGAAAAATGAGCCCTGTATGCAAGATTACAACCCTGCAGCATCATTACTTTCCTGTAATTAAGCATTCAAATTTGGTCAAAAATGCATTTTGCAAAAATCGAAAAAAAAAGAAAAAAATGCCTTAAAATATAAATGGCCACATCTCAGCAACTACTGCACTTACAGACCTGAAATTTTGCAAACATTCATTCCTTGGGTAGTGCTTCAACTTGATTTTTTTCTGAATTTTCTGAGACAGTGACTTGGGGCACTTCTCACATTCTGGTTGATTTGGGATGGAATGACCCCACAAGAAAACCCTCATACAGGCACTTTGTCACATGAATTACAAGGTTTTCCACAGGAGGATCATGTGATTGCATGCTTCAACAGGACAGCAAACACAAAACTAAGCAACTGTGATAATTGTATGAAAGTCAAAAACACAGGTTGGTTGCGAACGAACCTCCTAAAATCTTCACAAACTGAATTTATACGGTATCTTTAAAGTGGAAAATATCACTGGAGGTTCTCATTAAATTCACACCAGTTACAAACAATACATGCGCATTAGCACATCACAGTATTCCTGAACGAGTTAAAGTCAACATAAAGTGTTGATTACTATGCCTCAGCCTGCCATAACTTTGCAGGCCATAAAAGTTGAACTTTAGTCCCCACATACAACTAACCTTGTGTGTCTTCAACTTTTGATCTGACTACCTCCAAAACCTAATCTGTTCAGCAACCCTGTGTGGAATCACCATGTGTGATTTGGTGAAAATCTTTGCACTCCTTCAGTAGATATGGCACACACATGATGTGTGTGATGGATGGACAGATGACCAGACAACAGTACGCCTCCCACCCGCTGGGTGTGGTGGAGGCATAACAACATGCTTGGACTCCAGAGGATCCAAATAACTAATACCATTATACGTCCTGCTATAGCCACAATACAAGAGGCGCATTCCCACAAATATAAGACCATTAACTATGAAATACAGCATCTGGAAGGAGCTAAAGTCAAACCTAATGTGCTGTTAGGCAGTCAAAAGAGCTGTGAGATACATTGATTGGGGTTACCCTCATAGTACCTCCAGTTTTTGGCAGGCGTCGAGGACCCGCAGGGAGTTCTTGCAGACGTTGTCCACGGTGGTGTTCCCGCTCACACAGGTGATTCCCAATATCTGCACGTCAGGGGCAGCCAGGGCCATCATGATCGCCTGGGCATCATCCACCCCACAGTCCACATCCACCAACAGCTTCCTCACCATGGCAGTCCCCGGCCCGACTATGACAAAAAGGAGCCAGGAGAAAGCACACACATCAAAGGAGCTGAGTCGCGATTACTGCACATGCTCTAAACTTTGAACAAAGTAAATTTGATCAACTGAAAGTCAAAATCTCAAAAGGTACTTTTTCTTCTTCTGTGATTATTGGAGATGGCAACCAGCTTACATTCTAGTGTCCCTTGCCTAAAGCTTAAAATAGCACTTTGAATCCTCAAATTTCCATAGAAAGCTCCTTCATATAAAAAGCATAATGCTCAAGTAACTAAAATATATAAATACAATGCAAAACAATGACGGATCGGCAAGGATGGAATCAGATTATGACTTGCAGTCAAGCAGCTCCCTTAAAGAAACCCAAAAAGTAAACAGTGGGCAAACTTTGGTTTCATTTTAGTGCAAAGGCACATAATGACGTGAATCAAGCCTTGGCTTTCAGCTATTGTTTTTCCATTTAGTTGAATCAGCTGTAGCCTACTGATAATGGCCCTGACAAAAAGCCTAGGTCCATACCGTCCATAACAAATCCCTACAGACAAGTTTATACAGCATCTTATTCATTTTCATACTGCTTCACACAGATACTACTACAGACAATACCACATGCAATTTATACACACTGCAAAGAAACAGTGTGACGACTTACAGAAACAACGGAGTAGCCTAGTAGATAAACTACAAAGCAAGGCGCATGGCGGCTCACGTGATCACGACACACATGGACACATGAATGCATTCCAGCGTGATGAACTTTGACTTCTAGTGTACAGACTTTCCGACTTCAACAACAGAATAGCACTATTGTTTCTTGTCTTAAAATAACGTCATTATTGCGTATTTGAAAGCGGACCTGTCTCATGAAACTTACGCCTAATTCAGAATGAACACGCGCGATCCTCTAACGAATTAAACATACCTGTAGTAGCAGTAGTCTGAATTCGGCAGCGTAAAAGACTGGTACAGATCCGCTGATTTCGTACGTGCGATGAAGTGTTGCACGCTGCCACAAACCTTTAAGCCAGGTGATGGAAAGGGGAGGAGTCCGGTTCAATAAATGTAAATATCAAGCAGTCCAGAAGCCCACTTCCTTTTAATACTTACAAAAACCTACACAAAGTGTGGTTACCGTTCCCCATCGCTCGCCCCAGAAAAAAAGTTTCTCGCCTTTGATTTTTTTTTTTTTCACACCAAAAAGAAAGTGGGAAAATGCTCAGAATCCGTGTCCATGCAGGGATCTGTTCCGCTTTTAGTCAACTCGCTACCTATGGGTTGACTAAGCAGATTTGATTCTTTTTAAAAATACCTGTACTTGTAATTAGGATTCGTCGCGCCTTATAGATCTCAAACATTAGGGATAAAAATTACCTTCCACCCGCCAAGGATGATAACCATTTAATTTTTATATGGCCTTATCAGCGAATGTCGAAGCAATCCATTGAACGCATATGAACCATTTTGCGTATCGCTATTTAACCACCCAAAAGCATAATACTTGCCAGGTCAAATCTGAATGAAAAACTAACGACTGACGAAATGCACAGCTGAGAATTTCAAACAATCATTTATCGATGAGTAGAAAATCATATGACAGTTGTCACAGCTTCCGAATACAGAACTAGGCTACAATATTTCACAAAGCTCACTCGCGGATTCTTCTTCAGTTATGCTCTCTCCCGTGGCTAATGCGTTTTTCGCCCTCCGTGGATAATCTAGCGGTGGGAGTTTTCTCATAAGGGCGTCTGTATGCTCATAACCCTACTGACCAGAGTTTAAAAACATCACAAGACGCCATTTTGCAGAAGACGATAACCAAGAGTGTAAGCAAACACAGTAGATGTCAAATAAGCTCATGCTGTATGTCATAGCATACACTACAGCTTTAGAAAGCAAACAACTCTGAGAATATCTCAAAAGGCTCCGGAAATATAACGTTAAAAAAATCACGGATTTAAATCCAGTAGATCGAACACAACTCCGTTTGAGATGGTTGTGACGTTCTTGCTTACCCCCCGAACATTTGCGAGAAGTGACATTGCACAGGCGCGTATAATCGCCTTCCAAAGTATCTCAACGCCATTGCACGACGTGCAATTCCAGTTCCACTATCGCGTCATGCAAGCTAGATGCCTCGCAAACCATTTCAGGTGACGTTATATTCACGCTCGGCAGCTCCGTAGTGGACCATAACCCCCCGCGCCTTCTGTTCGCCTTTAAATCGTATTGTTTCAGATGCATTCGCAATCAGCGTGAGGAATTGTAATATAAAGTGGGGAAAAGCAGTACATTTTGAATAAAATGTTTTTTTTTCTTCCCCCGGCATGTCTCAAGTTGCGCTTTAACAGGACAAATGGCCAAGAAGAGTCAGAGTCCATCTCAAAGCGAGGGCTACATCCTTCGTAGGCTGCATTTTTAGGGGTCGTCACTTAGTTCCATCCGTCAAACTGACATTTAGGGTTATGGATAAGGTTAAATTTTGGGTTAGGATTAGGTTTGGGGCTAGGTTTAGGCTTAGAGGTTAGAGTTAAGGTTACGTTTCGGAAACCAGTGACGACTCGCTTAAAACAAAGCTGTTTAATGAAGATGAAAAGACATTATGTCAGTTTGGCAGATGGAATTAAGTGAAGACCCCTAAAACTGCAGTCTTCGAAGGATGCAGCCAACGCTTTGAGATGCACCCTGAAGATATGGGTGCATCTCAAAGCCTAGGCTGCATCCTTCAAAGGCTGCATTTTAAGGGGTCGTCATATACTCCCGTCCACCATACGAACATTTAGAGTTAGGGAGAAGGATAAATTTAGGGTTAGGGTTAGGTTTTGGGCTAGGTTTATGGTTACGGGTTGGAATTAAGGTTAGGATTAGGGCAAGCACAGACAACTAGCTTAAAGCAATACATGACTACTTTTGAACCTTAACAAAAATGACTTATAATTATTTTACTGTTATATTGACAAAAAATATTGCAAATGATTATTCTACCATTTCTACAATGTCAGCAGTTCTTTTACTATGAGTGCCTGAAGTGGCCGTGGTCCGTCCCGGACCACTAGGCCAAATGCGCATGCGCATACGTTCCACTTTACGGCGCACAGCATATAAACAAGAAAGTTTAGCTTAAGCATCAGATGCGCTTAGGGGATCACAGCGGATCCAAGGAAACCGAAGCGGACACGTTCTGAAGAGGAAACGAAAAAGAGAATCCGATTAAGCAAGAGATAAAACTAGAGTGAACATCGGAACGGGTTTTGGTCGCTGGCGACAGGCTCGGTATCGAACCGCGGTCAAGTGAGCCGTCGTTCGTGGAAGCCCGGTCAAGCCAGCCGCGACTTGGATTTTTATGCGTGTTTATTAGTTGAGTTATGTTCCGGCCGTACAGGTCGTTGAAGCAGCCAAACAAGACGAAGAACGACCCCATTTTCAGCACTAATTTCTCTCGAGTGAAACCTAGTTAAAACGATATCTTATTATATTTCTCGCAATATGAAATCCAAAGAAATTAAAATGGCTTCCATTTTAATGGAAGCTATTTTGCTGTTTTCTATTCGTTAAATAAAGGTAAACTCCAAATTTAAAATATCAATTCATTATCTCGAATTTGTCATGGAAACCTTTCCCTTATTGGTTGAATAAAATGACCAATGAATTATTGTTTAGGATGGCTTTGGCTATGACCATGTTAGTGCATGTGATCTCAGATGACATTAAAGCACACTTTTGTTTTACATTTAAAAACCTTAGGCATATGAAACTTACAACGGGGCGGGGCAGGGGGGGCACCCCTGGCCACCAAGAAACCGAGAAATCGGACTTGGACTGCTGCTCTCCGACTGGACTACTGGCCCAGAATGCGGACCAACCCTTACATGTTGAGTTAAATGCGTGCAGGACTCCACTTACAGTTAAAATAACCAGGAAACAATGCGTTAATTTAACTGTTAAATTCAGTCAGTTTATAACAGTGAAGGAGGAAAGGGCAGACAAGGAAAGGAAGGAAATGTGAAAGAATAGACATTGAAGTAAAATTGAGGTGCTTGTGGCAGGGGAAAAAAATATTGGGATGATGTTTGTTGAGAGCAGGCGTCATCATGTCAACTGCTTGGAGCACATACACTACTGGTCAAAAGTTTTAGGACACCCCAATTTTTGTGTGAAGTGTGAAGTAAATTTTTTGATTAAAAAATGTGTTTTTTGTCAAACTGAGGCAAAATTATACTGACCTGAAGCATGTTTATGTAATACAGTTACCTGCAAAGAAAGTAAGTTGGATGCAAATTAAATTTTTCACATTGTTTCAAAGTTTTGTTGTTTCACATTTTTGTTTTTTTCTCAAAACTTGAAAAAATGCACAAAATCTTTTTGTGCTCCAAGCAGTAGATGTGTTTGCAAGAGTGTAGCATGTGTAGAGCGGTTGTTTAGAACAGTGCTAGGTGCCCAGAGCAGCAGAGAACTCCCCCAGCTGCAGAGGTAACCCATCGCCACCAGGCACACCCCCCGCTGTGGAAGTAACCCATCGCCACAGGCCCCCCCGCTGCAGAGGTAACCCATCGCCCCCAGGCACACCAGACTTGCCACGATGCCACTGCATGGAGGCCACCCAAACAAAGGGACAACTGAGGCCCTGAACATAGCGCTGCCCCAAGAGGCATGGAGGGTTCCACAGAAGAGACAAGATGCTGGCGAACCCCAGCCCGGACCGAAGCCACTCCCTACAGCCACAGGAGCGAGCAGCATCTGCAAGGATGAAACCCAGCATACAAACACCTCCAGCACGGCTCCCAGACAGAGCACCCCCCGAGGAGAGGCCAGCACCTGACCGGCAGTCCCCCAGGGAGCAAGCAGGCAGCAACCCCGAGCACCTCTACACCCCCCCTAGAGCCAAGGCGCCCAGCATTGGAGCCACGAGAGGGCACACAGGCAGGCCAGAAGCCCCAGGCACGCACCCCCACAGCCCAGCACACAGCCCCCACCACCAAGACAGCAACCCCCTTGAGGTAGATAGCGTGCCCCCAGCTTCTACGTTCCTGTGCCGTCTCTTGCCGAGTTGTTCCAAATGCCATTTTGGGGAGCTGTGGAGAGGCCCCCATGACTGCTTTTGCCATCTAACACAAAAGAATGTGATGCACTGAATCACTGTTGCATACTGCAATTTTAGGGCTAAATGAGACAATTGTAACATTATGAATGTACACAGACAAGTAGCTTGATATTATTGTAACACTATCTATAGTCCAACTAGTGTACATTTGTCCCACCTAACCTTCCCTAAAAAAAATTCAGTGCTGCATACATTTTTACACCAGGCCACATAACCCTATGGGCAGATGAAACAGTATTTACCATGGCTTCAAAGTCTAAAATCCTGAATTATGGGTTCTGACGGTGAGTACATCATAGACCCTATTAGTGCACATCATATTCAAGTATCATACAGTATGTACTTATGTTCCGAGTTCTGAGGAATCAGTGCTCAATCACTATTGGATTTGCATTTGTTTTTTCTTAAAAGTGTAAATTAAACTTTTCAGCCAGTATATATGTGTCCTGGTCAGTTAGTGTCTGAGCAGAAAAACCAAGTTACCAAATGTGGTTTGACATGATGCATGTACCAATATTATTCGGACAGTACATTTGATGGAGTCAGTAGTAGACACCAGTATCAAAGTCTGATGTTGAATTTGAGGACATATTGCACTGCAGTGGCAACCATATGCCCACCATTTCACAAAAATTTACGAGGAAAATCAGCTCGAATGACACAGCCGTAATTTCTTCAAAATTCAGATGTCATTAAAACAATTTTCTTGAGAGGTTACATGAGACTTAAAATATATTCCTGTTAAGAATGACCCTGGCTATGAATGCATGTAATTTCAGATGATTTTAATGTGGAGTTTCGGAGAAATCTACGCAGAAAATCAGCTCTAATGACAATGCCGCCATAATTTCTTGAAAGTTCAAATGTCATTAAAACAATTACCTTGAGAGGTTACATGAACTCAAAATAGATTCCTGTTAACAATGACCCTGTCTATGAATGCATATAATTTTATATGATTTTACTGTGAGGGTTTTTGAGAAACTTACAGGGGAAATCAGCTCAAATGACAACACAGCCACAATATCTTCAAAGTTCAGACGTCATTAAAACAATTTCCTTGAGAGGTTACGTGAAAAGTAAAATAGATTCTTGTTGAGAAGGACCCTGGCTATTAATGCTTGTAATTTCATAAGATTTTACCATGGAATTTTAGAGAAATTCATTGGGGAAATCAGCTCATATGACAACACAGCCACAATATCTTCAAAATTCAGATGTCATTAAAACAATTTCCTTGAGAGGTTACATGAAATGTAAAATAGTTTTCTGTTAAGAAGGACCCTGGCTATTAATGCATTTAATTTCATGAGATTTTACTGTGGAGTTTTAGAGAAAATTACAGGGAAACTCAGCTCAGATGACAACTCAGCCACAATATCTTCAAACTTCAGAAATCAATAAAACAATTTTTGATTAAATTAGATTAGATAATACTTTATTGTCAAATCAGAGATCTGAAATTTGTTTTGCATAAAACAGTAGCTCCGTTGCAACACAACATATTAACATCACAACACACAAGACACAGACATTATATAGAAAACAATTCATACAACAAATGTACTCACATTGTAACACCTTTGATAATTATGGATTAAGCCCCTTTTTTTAATTTAAGGACTGACTGATGAACAAAAGAATGATTCAGTCTGACCTTATTAAACCGTGGGACACTGTACTGTCGTCCAGATGGAAGAGGTACATATTCACTATTCAAAACATGAGTAGTATCAGAGGTGACATTTTTAGCCAGCTGCAATGTGTTGTTATGATAGGCAGTCTCATACAAGCCTTCTAAAGGCTGACCCACAGTCTTTGAACAGATTTTGATCAAGTGTTTCAGTCCAGACTTTACAGATGTGAACAAGCAGCTGTAGCACACAGCATTACAGTACTGCAGAACACTCAGAGCAGCTGTAGCACACAGCATTACAGTACTGCAGAACACTCAGAGCAGCTGTAGCACACAGCATTACAGTACTGCAGAACACGCAGAGCAGCTGTAGCACACAGCATTACAGTACTACAGAACACTCAGAGCAGCTGCAGGGCACAGCATTACAGTGCTGCAGAACACTCAGAGCAGCTGTAGCGCACAGCATTACAGTAGTGCAATACACTCAGAGCAGCTGTAGCGCACAGCATTACAGTACTGCAGAACACTCAGAGCAGCTGTAGCGCACAGCATTACAGTACTGCAGAACACTCAGAGCAGCTGTAGCACACAGCATTACAGTACTGCAGAACACTCAGAGCAGCTGTAGCACACAGCATTACAGTACTGCAGAACACTCAGAGCAGCTGCAGCGCACAGCATTACAGTACTGCAGAACACTCAGAGCAGCCGTAGCGCACAGCATTACAGTACTGCAGAACACTCAGAGCAGCTGTAGCACACAGCATTACAGTACTGCAGAACACTCAGAGCAGCTGTAGCGCACAGCATTACAGTACTGCAGAACACTCAGAGCAGCTGCAGCGCACAGCATTACAGTACTGCAGAACACTCAGAGCAGCTGTAGCGCACAGCATTACAGTACTGCAGAACACTCAGAGCAGCTGTAGCGCACAGCATTACAGTACTGCAGAACACTCGGAGCAGCTGTAGCACACAGCATTACAGTACTGCAGAACACTCAGAGCAGCTGTAGCACACAGCATTACAGTACTGCAGAACACTCAGAGCAGCTGTAGCACACAGCATTACAGTACTGCAGAACACTCAGAGCAGCTGTAGCACACAGCATTACAGTACTGCAGAACACTCAGAGCAGCTGCAGCGCACAGCATTACAGTACTGCAGAACACTCAGAGCAGCCGTAGCGCACAGCATTACAGTACTGCAGAACACTCAGAGCAGCTGTAGCACACAGCATTACAGTACTGCAGAACACTCCAGAGCAGCTGCAGCGCACAGCATTACAGTACTGCAGAACACTCAGAGCAGCCGTAGCGCACAGCATTACAGTACTGCAGAACACTCAGAGCAGCTGTAGCACACAGCATTACAGTACTGCAGAACACTCAGAGCAGCTGTAGCGCACAGCATTACAGTACTGCAGAACACTCAGAGCAGCTGCAGCGCACAGCATTACAGTACTGCAGAACACTCAGAGCAGCTGTAGCGCACAGCATTACAGTACTGCAGAACACTCAGAGCAGCTGTAGCGCACAGCATTACAGTACTGCAGAACACTCAGAGCAGCTGTAGCACACAGCATTACAGTACTGCAGAACACTCGGAATAACAGCAGTATAAAACAGTAAGAGTATGTGCCGAGAAGCTCCAAAAGATTGTAGGCGATGGAGGAAATACATTCTCTGTTTAGTTTTTTTTCCAGATGTAATCGATGTGGTGTTTCCATGATAAGGTGGCATCAATCATTACACCCAGATATTTATAGGACTGCACCTGTTTGATTATTTCATTATTGATTATGGTGGGGTTTGCAACTATTGGTTTTGGGCTAAATACAATTTCTTCTGTTTTCTTTGTGTTTATTTCTACACTCGAAGAAAAAAAGGTTAGATTCAGCACCTTTTATGGGTGCGCACGTTTGCTACAATAGCAGCACCTTTTTTTAAAGGAGCTCATGAGCACCCTAAAAAGGGGTGGCCACACGCACCCTAAACGGTGCTCATGAGCACCCTAAAAAGGGGTGGCCACATGCACCCTAAACGGTGCTCATGAATACCCTAAAAAGGGGTGAACATAAGTACCCCAAAATGGCGTTAATGAGCACCCTTGCATGGGGTGAACGCAAGAACCCTGAAAGGTGCAGATGAGGACCCTTATTAGGGGTGACCACGCCCACCTCCGTAGAGAGTGACTGCAAGCCCCTCCTTAAGGTTCTTATTACCATTTCACAGGGTGCACATATGTACCTCGTCTAATGGGTGCTTGTCTGCACCTTTAAAGGGTTCTCACTTATACCTTTTTTAAAGCACCCAAAAGGGAGAAGGGTCTAGCTGCAGCCGAGTGCAAACCACGCCACGTACAGAACACGTGCCCTACAAGACACACCCTAACCCTAACCCTAACCCCAACCCTTTTGTAGGGAGTATGTTTTGTAGGAGGCATGGTTAGTACTGTACCCGCTTGGCATGTGGGGGGCATGGTTTGTAATTTACTCGCAGTTGGGTATTTTTGCCATAAGGCACTTACAGCCTCAGAGCGTTGCCATTTTCTGTATCATATGACGGGCCTGCAAGTGTAACATTACAGCAGGTAGTCTCCACACCAGAGGTGGGTAATGAGGGCCGTATCTGTCCCTAGTTTTAGCTCCAACTTATGGCCTTTAATTAGTTCATTATCTAAATTAGCCAAGCTATTTATGAAGTCTGACATTTCAGGCGCCTTTCTTTAACTTATCATGAATGACCTCCAAAGACGGTCGAATCTTTGCACAAATCTATATTTGCGTTTGCAACCAATTAGCTCAATTAGTCAGGGTAATTGATAGAAATGAAAACCTGCATACACACCGGCCCTCCAGGATCAGGATTGCCCACCCTTGACCTACACGGTGAGAAACTTCCTCGCATGACGCAAAAATATCTACCATGCTAGATACGCTGCTGCACCGAGAGGAAGCTACGTAGCAAAAACCATTCGCACACGGTGCAACATTGCCTGATGCATACATGCCAACTCTACCGCTTTTAGGGTGTTTTTTTTTTTCAGAATGAAACGCCTCAAAAGCTTTTAGCGGTAGAGTTGGCATGTATGCTGACGCAGTATACACGTGTGTCACATGCCTCAGTCAAAGTTGCACTATTTAGTGCAAGCTTTACTGCGTGGCATTTAAGAGACATCACAAAGAACCTTTGCACAGGACTCATGTATATATATATATCCCTCTGAGGGAACAACAAACAGGTGTGCAGGCTGATTGACTAATGACAGATGATAATTGAATAATCATTAGAAGTACGCTCCGGGGTCTCATGGAGCGATGAGCTGGCTGGCAGGAGGCGTGTCTTTACTCATTGTATTTACGCTTGTAAGGGGTAAACAAGTGCATGTCAGTGACAATCACATTGCTGCCCTGGGGCCTATTGCACAAAAGTCGGATCCTGAGATCCTGGATCAACGCCAAAGCGAGGATTGCCATATCCCAAACAGCGCGTCGCTGGCTTAATTGATTGCACAAAGCCAACAGCGGGTGGAGGAGAATTGGCTAAGTGAAGCCCGTTGCCGCTGATCCTGCTGAGTGCGCGCACTCTGCTACCTCAAATAGACCCAGAGATCGATCACAGAATCGCTGATCATTACCATGGGCACTAAGTAGCAGCAGCAAACGCATGCGCCAGCAACACTCAAAGACCACGTTCAAACAGAGGGACGATGGGTTCGCTGAAATGCTTCTGCTTGCTATTCCTTTAGTTTCTGTCTGAATGGTGCGAGACGTTTGAGAGGAGTATTAAAGTGAGCTAAACTCAAATGAGAGTAAACTCGGGAGGTGTTTCAGCGCCGTCAAAAAGGAGTTGCTGATGCATTTCAGCGGTACCGTGAACGAGATAAGCCGTCGTTGTCAGACAGATTTAAAATCTCGCAATTTCTTTACAAATTCGTGTTTGTGTGTGACAAGTGCAAGATATCTTTTATGGTAGAATTACGCCAAACAGATCCATGGAAATATATGCATGTGTGAATTGGATCTCACAAGTACCTTATAGGCCTTTTTTGGTCCTGTAAGAACTGAATAAAAGTCCGATCTAGAAGACGTTGTCAGATTAGTTGAGTTTACTTGCTGCTATTAATCACCTCTGATGAAGACATACTCAAATTTAAAAGTAGAATGTTAGCGTCAGAAAATTACGTCAAGGAGCCTCCTGAAAATGTTTGATTCCAGTATCGCGAAGCGAGCGATATTGCACTCGTGTCTAGCATTAAGGCAACGACTCTACCTTACCCGTCGCAGTCTGAATAAAGACGGAAAAAAGTAGCAGCAGTGCTGTAGGTAGGGGGTTACCGTAGCGATTTAAGACCGCGCTGAAAGACGGTAAGCTACTTCATTCAGCACTGCTCATTTTCTACTCTGATGGAAGTCTCAACTTGGGGAATAAGGACAAATCTGATAATGACGGATTCTAAATATGGTTAAAATGTGACATGGAAGGGGGACTGATTGAACTGTGATGGTCACTGTCACATGGATAGGCCTACTTGAATATAATGATCGAATATTGGCTATTTTACTGACATCAATGGTCACAAGTTTCTAAAATAATTACTCTGGGCCTATTATAATTGAGATAGCAACGTGTAGTGGACAATTCAGAATGACTGTTAAGGACGTTGATTTTCAATTTGGGCGACTGCTGAACGAGGAGAGGTGAAATTGGCTGCAGACAGGAGCTTAGCTAGTTCATAAGCTTGCTCCGGTGCTGGCTAGCTCCACAGACTTTGTTTCCATAGTAACTAGTGCCATGGCTTAGCTCACACGCTCTGTGCAACCGAAATGGGTCTTGAGATCAGGCTAATCCCGCGCCGATCCTGGGCTAATCCCTTATCCTGCCTTTGTGCAATAGGCCCCAGTTTTGCATGTATGAAGACTTTTTTTTGTCATGTGCATTCAACCTTTGTTGGCATCTCCATACTGACACTGGGAACAAATAGAAAATACGACATTTGAATTTCATGTAAAGTTAATGCACTTGTTTATAAACCAGATATCAAAGCAGCTGCATAAATGATATGATGAGAAGAAATGGCAAAACAAATCCATTTTAGTCCTTAAAGGAGATGTTGGCAACCACGTAACAAAGTGAGCTAACGTATACAGCTTGATGAACAAAGCCAGCTTGAACGCGACGAACGCTAGTTATTGTCCACGTCGATTGTCCTCGCTTGTACAATTGTCGCGCTGCCATTGGTTGTATTTTTCGAGGAGTAGTCTAATCGAAAAGTTGTTAATTGTATCAGTTGTAATTTTTGTGTCCCAGTTGATTTTATGAGAATAGATAAGTTTAAAAATGCGGCAGCGTGGCATTCTACTAATTTTGTACAATAAAAAAAAATATATATGCTATACAAGAAGTTCAACACAAAATAGGTCCGAAGCGTTAATTAGGCTAATGGTCGTTATTTCGGTTGCGTGAGAGACTATTCAAGGGTGCGGATGGGCACCCTATAGGTTTCAGCTCCATCTACAGGTTCTGAAGGGAACCATTCCTAAGTGCGAACAGGCGCGTCGCTAGAACAGGGAATTGGGGGGGCACAGACGCGTCCCTTTATGAAAAGAATTAGTCCTGGCTAGTTCTCAATCATTTTCCTTTACTGACGCGTTTCCCAATTATCGTAACTGGCAACTGAAAACACGGTTTCTCTCCATATGCGATCTAACAGCGATTAGATGATGGGCTAAATTCAGTACAGTTGCGGAACAAGAACAGAGAATTGGGTTGCACAAAACATCCGTTTAAAACAGTTATTAGTCCTGACCTGTTCTCAGTCATTTTCATGATTAACAAAAGGTTCACTCCGAGAGCACTCCACACTTAACAGGTGCTGCTTGTTCTCCCCGATTAGGTAAGACGACAGTCATTCATCTGGACGCGTATTTGCTAATTTAAATCAATGTTATTCAAAATTGCATACCTGCGCAAATAGCTTGAGCCGCATTCTTTTTATAGCCTATTTAACCGCCCAGTGCCACGTTTTGTTTTATCAACCCACGCAATACCGAGAGTGAAAGGCGATATTTCATTGGAACAAAGACCAGTTCAATCAACTCGAAGCACTGGCCTATTAGTACATAAATTATTTTTCTGTACTGAATTTAGCCCATGATTTCATTGCTGTTAGATCGCATATGGAGAGAAACCGTGTCTTCAGTTACCAGTTACGATAATTGGAAAACGCGCCAATAAAGGAAAATGATTGAGAACTTGCCAGGACTAATTCTTGTCATAAAGGACGTGTCTGTGGCCCCCAATTCCCTGTTCTAGCGACGCGCCTGCACAGTGCGAACCTTCTCGGTGCCAACGAGCACCCTTCACGAACCTTTTTTTTCTTAGAGTGCAGAGCCTTGTTATTGCTCCATGTAACCACTTTATTAACTCCCTGTTGGTGCAGATCGGGGCTCTCCGAGTCGTGTAATAGTGCTAACAGAACAGTGTCATCTGAATATTTTAATATATATTGATTTTTTGAGGTTAAACGGCAGTCATCTGTGTATAACGTGAAAAGCAAAGCAGAACTAACGCAGCCCTGAGGTGCACCAACGTTAGTTGAGATGGCAGAAGAAAATGTCTTGTTCACTTTAACCAGCTGGACTCTGTTTGTAAGAAAAGAGGCATACCAGTGAATCAAGTATGGGTTCACTCCCAGGTGGGACATTTTGGAAAGTAAAATGTCAGGTTGTATTGTATTGAAGGCTGATGAATAATCTAGAAAGAGTGCTCTTGCATAGTTATGGGGTATTTCTAAATGTTTAGTGATGATGTGAACTGATGTGGCAACAGCATCTTCTGTGCCACAACATGTTTTAAATGCAAACTGAGCTGGATCCAGTTTGTCATTAGTTGTGATTTGTAGATGTTTGAGCAGGAGTCCCTCGAGAGCCTTCATAATTACCAAGGTCAGAGCTATGGGTCTGAAATCTTTGTGTTCTTTTGGACTTTGAGTTTTGGGCAGTGGTTTTATGTGTGAAGTTTTCCATGCTAATGGCACTGTATGTGTGTCAATTGAGAGTTGAAACACTGGTTGCCAAGCTGGTGCCAGCTCTGTCGCAAAGTTTTTTAAAATAAAGGGACTACACTTATCTGGCCCTTCGGCTTTTTTGTATTAGTGCCTTTAAATATTTTTGTAACTTCATAACAGTAATCTTAATTCTGTCTAAGGGTCCTGGTTGAATATTTGTAAGAATTTGATTACCTTTCTCAGGGCTGTCAGATGATTCAAATCTAGTAAAGTAAATCTTTAAGTTGTTGGCAGACTTATAGTCATTATCTGTTGCAATAGGTTTGTTTGGGGACAGCATGCCTGTCATTGATTTCATGGTGTCCCACACCTTTTTTGAGTTGTTAGTTTTAAAAGTGTTTTCTAGATCTTGTCTGTGTTTTGATTTTGCTTCTCCTAATTTAAGCCTTAGTTCTTTTTCTGTCTGTCTAAGTGTTACTGTATCTTTGTTATTAAAGGCCAATTTTCTTTTGTTTATTACTCCTTTGATGTCCTTGGTCACATATAGTTTATTATTTGGGTAAATTTTAATTTCTTTTGTAGGGACTACCAACTGTACACAAAAGTTAATATAGTCGTTAATGACGGTTGTTCTTTTGTCTAAAGAGCCTTCATGAAAAGCGCACCAGTCAGTCCAGTCAAAACATGCTCAAAGTTGTTCTTTATTCTCATTTGTCCAAATTCTTATGACTTTCTTTTCAGGCTTACTTTTTTCAAATTTTGTCTAATAAACTGGGATCAGATGAATCACATTATGATCTGAGTTTAAGATAGGAGGTCTGCATTTTGAAATGTAAGCATTCTTAATATTAACAAAACATTGAGAGATTACATGAAACTGAAAATACATTCATGTTAACAATGACCCTGGCTATCAATGCATATAATTTCATATGATTTTACTATGGGGTTTTTGAGAAATTTACGTGGAAAATCAGCTGTAATGACAACACAGCCATAATATCTTCAGAGTTCAGACGTCCTTGAAACAATTTTCTTGAGAGGTTACATGAAATGCAATATTTATTACTGTTAAGAATGGCCCTGGTTGTGAACGTTTATAATTTCATATGATTCTACTTTAGAGTTTTAGAGAAATTTACTTGGGGAATCTGCTCAAATGACAAGATATCCACAATTTCTTCAAAATTCAGATGTCATTAAAACAATTTTCTTGGAAGGTTCTATGAAATTTAAAATATATTCCTTTTAATAATGTCCCTGGCTATGAACGCTTGTAATTTCAGAAAATGATTGTACTCTCCTCTTTTAGACCGTATTACTTGGCGCTTATTAAATGTTTATAAGGACCCTAGTTAATTTCATTACATTTAGCGTCCTGTATTATGTTGTCAAGCCAAGTGGAAAGTTACGATTGCCGAGTGGGCTAGCATATTAGTCGAGGATTAGGTCCTACAGGGTGACAGCAAGTCAAAGCACGCTCCCGATTTTCAGAATTGGTTGACTTGCGTTTAATGATGTGTACAACAGCTGAATATACACGTATAAGAATGTAGCTAAATATTTAATAGGCTTGTTCATGTTCAAGACATATTTTCACGCTGCTCGAACACCTAGGAAGGATGTGCAGCCTATCCCCAGGTGATGGCCAGACATTGGCATCTGCTAACGTTCATCAGGCATATAGAACAAAGACAGGGTATCTTGACCTGGCTTCCTAGCAACAGCCTTCAAACATTTCAATGCTTGCTCGGAAGTATCTTCACAAAACTGAAGCCTTTGTGTTTCAGTTCTCCTCAGGTTTTGACATGGTTACATGTTGCAAAGATCAATGTGTTGTTGCCAATGGGGAAAGGAGCTGGTTTGCAGTGTCATCGAACCCGGTGACTTTAAAACAGGTTTCATTCACCTGAAGCAGTCGGCTGTCAAAAACTGCAGTGTTCTTGCTGATATAACTAATCGTTGGGGATGTGTAATTTAATGAGATTTAACATTATCCATGACACGTGTAATAGTATTGCATATTTGTTTTGAATGTATAGTTTTGGCTTGTATGCATTCTTATTTCAGATTTTGCACTTTCACCATCTTTGGAAAGGCAAGTGTTACTATTTTCACAAAATTTTGTAATAATAATGTCTGAACTTTGAAGAAATAATGGCTGTGTTGTCATATGAGCTGATTTCCCCTGTAAATTTCTCTAAAATTCCACAGTAAAATCTTATGAAATTATATGTATTAATAGCCAGGGTCCTTCTTAACAGGAATATATTTTACATTTCACGTAACCTCTCAAGGAAATTGTTTTAATGACGCCTGAATTTTGAAGATATTGTGGCTGTGTTGTCATATGAGCTGATTTCCCCTTTCAATTTCTCTAAAATTCCGCGGTAAAATCTTATGAAAATACATGCATTAATAGCCAGGGTCCTTCTTAACAAGAATCTATTTTACATTTCACGTAACCTCTCAAGGAAATTGTTCTAATGGCGTCTGAAGGTTGAAGATATTGTGGCTGTGTTGTCACATGAGCTGATTTCCCCTTTCAATTTCTCTAAAATTCCACAGGAAAATCTTATGAAAATACATGGATTAATATTGTGGCCATATGAGCTGGTCAATTTTCTTCCACAGTAAAATCTTATGAAAATACATTTTATATTTCTTAACAAGAATCTATTTTTACTCTTCTCAAGGAAATTGTTTTTAATAGCGTCTGAATTTTGAAGATATTGTGGCTGTGTTGTCACATGAGCTGATGTCAATTTCTCTAAAACTCCACAGTAAAATCTTATGAAATTACATGCATTAATAGCCAGGGTCCTTCTTAACAAGAATCTATTTTACATTTCACGTAACCTCTCAAGGAAATTGTTTTAATGACGTCTGAAGTTTGAAGATATTGTGGCTGTGTTGTCATATGAGCTGATTTCCCCTGTCAATTTCTCTAAAATTCCACAGTAAAATCTTATGAAAATACATGCATTAATAGCCAGGGTCCTTCTTAACAAGAATCTATTTTACATTTCACGTAACCTCTCAAGGAAATTGTTTTAACGACGTCTGAAGTTTGAAGATATTGTGGCTGTGTTGTCATATGAGCTGATTTCCCTATGTCAATTTCTCTAAAACTCCACAGTAAAATCTTATGAAATTACATGCATTAATAGCCAGGGTCCTTCTTAACAAGAATCTATTTTACATTTCACGTAACCTCTCAAGGAAATTGTTTTAATGACGTCTGAATTTTGAAGATATTGTGGCTGTGTTGTCACATGAGCTGATTTCCCCTGTCAATTTCTCTAAAACTCCACAGTAAAATCTTATGAAATTACATGCATTAATAGCCAGGGTCCTTCTTAACAAGAATCTATTTTACATTTCACGTAACCTCTCAAGGAAATTGTTTTAATGACGTCTGAAGTTTGAAGATATTGTGGCTGTGTTGTCATATGAGCTGATTTCCACTGTCAATTTCTCTAAAATTCCACAGTAAAATCTTATGAAATTACATGCATTAATAGCCAGGGTCCTTCTTAACAAGAATCTATTTTACATTTCACGTAACCTCTCAAGGAAATTGTTTTAATGACGTCTGAATTTTGAAGATATTGTGGCTGTGTTGTCACATGAGCTGATTTCCCCTTTCAATTTCTCTAAAATTCCACAGTAAAATCTTATGAAATTACATGCATTAATAGCCAGGGTCCTTCTTAACAAGAATCTATTTTACATTTCATGTAACCTCTCAAGGAAATTGTTTTAATGACGTCTGAAGTTTGAAGATATTGTGGCTGTGTTGTCATATGAGCTGATTTCCCCTGTCAATTTCTCTAAAATTCCACAGTAAAATCTTATGAAAATACATGCATTAATAGCCAGGGTCCTTCTTAACAAGAATCTATTTTACATTTCACGTAACCTCTCAAGGAAATTGTTTTAATGACGTCTGAATTTTGAAGATATTGTGGCTGTGTTGTCATTTGAGCTGAATTTCTAAAATTCCACAGGAAAATGAATTTCTAAACTATTCCACAGTAAAATCTTATGAAATTACATGCATTAATAGCCAGGGTCCTTCTTAACAAGAATCTATTTTACATTTCACGAACCTCTCAAGGAAATTGTTTTAATGACGCATTTCTGAATTTTGAAGATATTGTGGCTGTGTTGTCACATGAGCTGATTTCCCCTGTCAATTTCTCTAAAACTCCACAGTAAAATCTTATGAAATTACATGCATTAATAGCCAGGGTCCTTCTTAACAAGAATCTATTTTACATTTCACGTAACCTCTCAAGGAAATTGTTTTAATGACGTCTGAAGTTTGAAGATATTGTGGCTGTGTTGTCATATGAGCTGATTTCCACTGTCAATTTCTCTAAAATTCCACAGTAAAATCTTATGAAATTACATGCATTAATAGCCAGGGTCCTTCTTAAGAAGAATACATTTTATATTTCACGTAACCTCTCAAGGAAATTGTTTTAATGACGTCTGAATTTTGAAGATATTGTGGCTGTGTTGTCATTTGAGCTGAATTCCCCTATGAATTTCTCTAAAACTCCACAGTAAAATCTTATGAAATTACATGCATTAATAGCCAGGGTCCTTCTTAACAAGAATCTATTTTACATTTCACGTAACCTCTCAAGGAAATTGTTTTAATGACGTCTGAATTTTGAAGATATTGTGGCTGTGTTGTCACATGAGCTGATTTCCCCTGTCAATTTCTCTAAAACTCCACAGTAAAAATCTTATGAAATTACATGCATTAATAGCCAGGGTCCTTCTTAACAAGAATCTATTTTACATTTCACGTAACCTCTCAAGGAAATTGTTTTAATGACGTCTGAAGTTTGAAGATATTGTGGCTGTGTTGTCATATGAGCTGATTTCCACTGTCAATTTCTCTAAAATTCCACAGTAAAATCTTATGAAATTACATGCATTAATAGCCAGGGTCTTTCTTAAGAAGAATACATTTTATATTTCACGTAACCTCTCAAGGAAATTGTTTTAATGACGTCTGAATTTTGAAGATATTGTGGCTGTGTTGTCACATGAGCTGATTTCCCCTGTCAATTTCTCTAAAAACTCCACAGTAAAATCTCTGAAATTACATGCATTAATAGCCAGGGTCCTTCTTAACAAGAATCTATTTTACATTTCACGTAACCTCTCAAGGAAATTGTTTTAATGACGTCTGAAGTTTGAAGATATTGTGGCTGTGTTGTCATATGAGCTGATTTCCCCTGTCAATTTCTCTAAAATTCCACAGTAAAATCTTATGAAAATACATGCATTAATAGCCAGGGTCCTTCTTAACAAGAATCTATTTTACATTTCACGTAACCTCTCAAGGAAATTGTTTTAATGACGTCTGAATTTTGAAGATATTGTGGCTGTGTTGTCATTTGAGCTGAATTTCCCCTGTGAATTTCTCTAAAACTCCACAGTAAAAATCTTATGAAATTACATGCATTAATAGCCAGGGTCCTTCTTAACAAGAATCTATTTTACATTTCACGTAACCTCTCAAGGAAATTGTTTTAATGACGTCTGAATTTTGAAGATATTGTGGCTGTGTTGTCACATGAGCTGATTTCCCCTGTCAATTTCTCTAAAACTCCACAGTAAAATCTTATGAAATTACATGCATTAATAGCCAGGGTCCTTCTTAACAAGAATTTATTTTACATTTCACGTAACCTCTCAAGGAAATTGTTTTAATGACGTCTGAATTTTTGAAGATATTGTGGCTGTGTTGTCATATGAGCTGATTTCCCCTGTCAATTTCTCTAAAAATTCCACAGTAAAATCTTATGAAATTACATGCATTAATAGCCAGGGTCCTTCTTAACAAGAATCTATTTTACATTTCACGTAACCTCTCAAGGAAATTGTTTTAATGACGTCTGAAGTTTGAAGATATTGTGGCTGTGTTGTCATATGAGCTGATTTCCCCTGTCAATTTCTCTAAAATTCCACAGTAAAATCTTATGAAAATACATGCATTAATAGCCAGGGTCCTTCTTAACAAGAATCTATTTTACATTTCACGTAACCTCTCAAGGAAATTGTTTTAATGACGTCTGAATTTTGAAGATATTGTGGCTGTGTTGTCATTTGAGCTGAATTCCCCTATGAATTTCTCTAAAACTCCACAGTAAAATCTTATGAAATTACATGCATTAATAGCCAGGGTCCTTCTTAACAAGAATCTATTTTACATTTCACGTAACCTCTCAAGGAAATTGTTTTAATGACGTCTGAATTTTGAAGATATTGTGGCTGTGTTGTCACATGAGCTGATTTCCCTGTCAATTTCTCTAAAACTCCACAGTAAAATCTTATGAAATTACATGCATTAATAGCCAGGGTCCTTCTTAACAAGAATCTATTTTACATTTCACGTAACCTCTCAAGGAAATTGTTTTAATGACGTCTGAATTTTGAAGATATTGTGGCTGTGTTGTCATATGAGCTGATTTCCCCTGTAAATTTCTCTAAAATTCCACAGTAAAATCTTATGAAATTACATGCATTAATAGCCAGGGTCCTTCTTAACAAGAATCTATTTTACATTTCACGTAACCTCCTCGTCTGAATTTTGAAGAAATTGTGGCTGTGTTGTCAAGCTGATTTCCCTATCAATTTCTCTAAAATTGTAAAATCTTATGAAAATACATGCATTAATAGCCAGGGTCCTTCTTAACAAGAATCTATTTTACATTTGTCAGGAAATTGTTTTAATGACGTCTGAATTTTGAAGATATTGTGGCTGTGTTGTCACATGAGCTGATTTCCCCTTTCAATTTCTCTAAAATTCCACAGTAAAATCTTATGAAATTACATGCATTAATAGCCAGGGTCCTTCTTAACAAGAATCTATTTTACATTTCACGTAACCTCTCAAGGAAATTGTTTTAATGACGTCTGAATTTTGAAGATATTGTGGCTGTGTTGTCATATGAGCTGATTTCCCCTGTCAATTTTCTAAAATTCCCACAGTAAAATCTTATGAAATTACATGCATTAATAGCCAGGGTCCTTCTTAACAAGAATCTCATTTTTTAAATTGTTTTAATGACGTAACCTCTCATGAAAATTGTTTTAATGCATTAATAGCCAGGGTCTGAATTTTGAAGATATTGTGGCTGTGTTGTCATATGAGCTGATTTCACATGAGCTGATTTCCCCTTTCAATTTCTCTAAAATTCCACAGGAAAATCTTATGAAAATACATGCATTAATAGCCAGGGTCCTTCTTAACAAGAATCTATTTTACATTTCACGTAACCTCTCAAGGAAATTGTTTTAATGACGTCTGAATTTTGAAGATATTGTGGCTGTGTTGTCATTTGAGCTGAATTCCCCTATGAATTTCTCTAAAACTCCACAGTAAAATCTTATGAAATTACATGCATTAATAGCCAGGGTCCTTCTTAACAAGAATCTATTTTACATTTCACGTAACCTCTCAAGGAAATTGTTTTAATGACGTCTGAATTTTGAAGATATTGTGGCTGTGTTGTCACATGAGCTGATTTCCCCTGTCAATTTCTCTAAAACTCCACAGTAAAATCTTATGAAATTACATGCATTAATAGCCAGGGTCCTTCTTAACAAGAATCTATTTTACATTTCACGTAACCTCTCAAGGAAATTGTTTTAATGACGTCTGAAGTTTGAAGATATTGTGGCTGTGTTGTCATATGAGCTGATTTCCACTGTCAATTTCTCTAAAATTCCACAGTAAAATCTTATGAAATTACATGCATTAATAGCCAGGGTCTTTCTTAAGAAGAATACATTTTATATTTCACGTAACCTCTCAAGGACATTGTTTTAATGACGTCTGAATTTTGAAGATATTGTGGCTGTGTTGTCACATGAGCTGATTTCCCCTGTCAATTTCTCTAAAACTCCACAGTAAAATCTTATGAAATTACATGCATTAATAGCCAGGGTCCTTCTTAACAAGAATCTATTTTACATTTCACGTAACCTCTCAAGGAAATTGTTTTAATGACGTCTGAATTTTGAAGATATTGTGGCTATGTTGTCATATGAGCTGATTTCCCGTCAATTTCTCTAAAATTCCACAGTAAAATCTTATGAAATTACATGCATTAATAGACAGGGTCCTCCTTAACAAGAATCTATTTTACATTTCACGTAACCTCTCAAGAAAATTCTTTTAATGATGTCTGAAAATCGAAGAAATTATGACTGTGTTGTCATTTAAGCTAACTTCCCCTTAGAATTTCTCTGAAACCGCACAATAATATCTAATTTGATCTTTAGTCTTCATAGCCAGGTTCACCATGAGCAGGATTACATTCGTAATTTCGTATCACCTTTTTTGTTTATTTCTTTTCATGATTGCTTAAATAGAAGGACATTATGATTGTGTTCTCTATTCATTTGAATTTGCCTTTACATTTTTTTTGATAGTGCACTGTAAAATCTTCTGAAATATTGTGCATTCATACCCAAGGTCATCCTGAACAAGAATCCATTGTTAATTCTAGTTAAACTATTTTGTATGTTTTTTAATCACATCTCAATTTGGCGGAAATTATGACTGTATTGTATTTTGAAATGACTTTCCTTTCAATTTCTCTATAACTGTACAGTGAAGTCTTAGGAAATTCTTTGAGTTCTTAGCCAGGATCCAATTGCACAAGATTGCATTCTAAATTTCATGTAAAGTTTACTGAATTTTTTTTTAATGACATCTCAAATCAGAGGACATCATGACTGTGTTGTCAATGGTGGTGACTTTCCTTTTAAATTCCTCTTAAGCGGAACAGTAAAATCGCGTGAAATATGAAGTGTTCATAGCGAGGGTCATCCTGAACAGAAATTCATTGTCATTTTCATATAAGCTCCTCTGTATATTCTTTAATAACCTCTCTAGTTGGAAGAAGTTAAAAGTATACTGTCATTTGATCTGATTTTCTATCAATTTCTCTCAGATTGTACAGTAAAATCATTTGAAGTCTTATTTATTCATAGCCAGAGTAATGAAGAACCTTTTTTAATGACAGCTCAAACAGGATTAAACTGAATAAATTTTTGCTGACTCTCCTTTTTAATTTCTCTAAAAGCGCACAGTAACATCCCATAAGATTTTATGGGATTATAGATATGATGATAGCCAAGGATACCCAAAGCAGAAATCCATCTTCAGGACTATCCTCTTCAGGACTTTCTTTAATGACACCTAAATAGTGGGAAATGTTGACTTTGTTGTCATGTGAGCTCTTTCCCTTTTAATGTCTCTAATATTATACTGTAACTTCTCCTGAATTCTTCCCTGCTAATGGCCAGAGTCATTGTGAACAGTAATTTTTTGTTATGACGCAGACAAGAAACCAGAGGCAGAAAGAGAGCACAATCCAATAGCCAGTTTTATTGATTGTAATATATTTATGATTGGGTGGGATGGAGCCCAAAGCAGAATTGCAAAATTCAGTGAAGACTGTATTAAGCTTGAGTTTCGGGCGTGTCCTCCCCTGGTCAGGCGCGTCCCTGGGTAGTAGCCAGTTGGAGCAGAACTGTCTGATGGCAGGACTGGAGAGTTTCACAGGAATGCAGTCCTAATCCTCATGACCAGCATGATGTTTTCTCTGAAACTATGCAGAAAAACAGGGCAAAAAAAATTACTAGGGCCTACTGGGGTTATCAGGAACAGGAATTCATTTAAAAGTTCAATTAACCTTTGAAAATAAGGATTATATGAAAGGTTAAAACAAATTATTTATTATTCTAACTCTGTTGATCCCTTCATAATAAAAACAGAGCAGTAGAATACAATTTTCATTGAACTGGCTTACAAAAATGTAATGTCTTTTTTACGTGGCATATCGAGGGAGAAATTATTGCTGAAATATGGGTCTTTCTTAGCCCGTATCGGTTGTTTCAAGCCCGCCCATCGAGCAGTACCGTAATAGGGTTAATAGACAAGCATCTTTAATCCAAGAAGCGGCAGGCTTGACCGGGCTTCCGCGAACGACGGCTCACTTGACCGCGGTGGGATCGATTGGGACTGAAGACAGACGCAGAGCTATGCTTCTTCCTTCTTGATTTGTAAGTACAAGGCTAACTTTACTAGCTGGTGTTACATCTGAGCCGACCGTCAGATTTCCGCCTGGTTGAAACAGCGTTTTGGTTGGGTTCAGGCAATTATAAATGAACACATGCAAACTCTACACTCAACTGAGGTTATCTTAGCTGTGGCTAAAACCCGTAACGGGACTGCATAATACCATGCCATTTCATGCAGCGCGTCCTATATTGTGAGCGTGATTTACATGAATGTTGACGTCAGCTCATATTGGGTCCTCTCGTTACTTTTTCAGTATTTTCAACTGCATAGACCGAGCTAACCACAGACTACATGAGCTCACACCTAAAACCAACCACTTTCTCTGTGGTGAAATCGTGTGTTTTAGTGAGTCCCGTTGTAGTGCTGCTCTCAAAAATATTAGGCTAGCAGTAATGTTACCGAACGGCATTTTAGCTAAAATAATGCACTGTCGTTCTTTTTGATATTTTGTTACTCTTCATCTTACATGACAAAATGAATACAACGGCGTGTGATAAGTAATATTCCTGAAAAGTCATGCAAAATCACTTTACCTTGTCGGATTACATCGTTGTTATGTGCAAAGATGTGCACGGATCTGAGAAGTAGTGGAGGATGCGCGTGAAGTGTCTGAGGGGTATTTACAACAGTGCAATTACACCCGGGAACTGTAGGGGCGCTGTTTAGTCAAAAGTTTAAGAAACTGTCATGTATTGCTTTACACCAAAGCTGTATAACGCAGATGAAATGATGTCGTGTCAGTTTGGCGGATGGAATTTAGTGACAACCCCTGAGATGCACCTATGGATTCTTAATTCTTAATTGGAGAATTTGTGGGCATCTCAATGGGCAGGCGCGCACATCCGGGCATCTGTGCTTTGTCACCCTAGCAACCGTGTGTGGTGGTGAAAACAAATCAGCTGGAGCAAGCCACAGAATGCAGTGCATCTCACAATTAATCTCATAGATATCAAATAAATTAGACATATAACCATGCCTAAAAGTTGTGTGGTGGTTGTTGGCTGCAATAGTCATAACACGATGACGGACAAAAAAAAAAAAAAAACTTTCTATTTTGAACTGCCTGAAAGACGCAACTAAGAGCCCCGACGGACGAGATATGCAGCTGTCTGCCATCTACAGAATAAGAGGTTTTTTTTTTTGTCTCAACATTATCATACAGACTCTCGTAGAGGAATAAACATAACCACCATACAAAAATATTTCACTTAAACAAAAGAATAAATAACAAGCTAGGGGGCATATATATTATTGCCTAGTAAAAACTATGAAGTAAACCAGTACAATTTGAGATAAAGGTAGATTTAACAAATATTTAACTAATAAATAAATAAATAAATAAAAGGACAAAAGTAGATAAACGACAGTGACAAACAAAATACAACTACTGAAATGAGCATAAAAAAGAACAACCAGAAGGAGCTAGCCTCACTAATGAGAGAGGTTAAAATAATGATGGATAGAAACCTGCTGAGCGATTATTTTAGCAGAATTCCACTTGTAGTCGAAGTAGGGCAGCATAATATACTTTGAATTCATTAATGAAACAGGGAATTAAGGGTTGATTACCTTTCCATTTACTGCAGTGAATGTGTTATTTAGCTAGGAGTAAGACTATATTAATGATGTTACAGACAGACGGGCTTAAATTATCCATATAAAATAAAATGTGATTACGGTTGAATGAAGGTATATTTAATTTAGGAGATAACCAGCTCTTGATATTTGACCAAATCTGTTGAGATATAGGGCATGAAAAGAACAAATGCTCCAAGGTTTCATCAGTGGAAGTACAAAAAATGCATGGATTCACTTCAAATTTAAATCTTTCCTTAAGAAATTCAGCTACAGGATATATTCAGGAAACAGGCTATTATATAAATTTTGAGTTAGCATTAGTCATAATAGATTGATTGTCAACATTAAATTTATTGAATACGCCCAATTATAATCACGGTAAATCTTTTGTTTCATGGCATCATTTATTAGCTTGTTGTTGCATAAACATTAATTAGATTGCAATCATTCACTTATAAAACTGGTAATGATGTAGTCACATCAGAGTATAGATGGGTATTTTTAATTAGCTGAACCAAAGATGCAGGGATCACTCTGCAAATATTCTTGAAATCCTTATAGGAAGGAACACCTTACTTACTTCTCGACAAAGGCTGAGAAATTGAAAAAAAAAATACCATTACAGTCTAGTATATCTTTCACAAATATAACATCCTTATGGTACCAGTCCTTACAAAATATTGATTTTCTGCCCATTGTGACTACTCTGTTATTCCATAGAGCAGATCCATGGGGAGAAAAATTATGATTGAATATCATTTTCCAGAACTGGAGAATTTGGCTGTGGAAATTTGATAATTTAATTGGAAACTTATCAACCTCAAAAATCACATTTCAAAAGGGATTCAAGCCCACCTAGATGCTTAAATATGGAACCCGGAAAATGAAACCACATAGAATATGGTTGCATAAAAACATGCTTTTAACCAATTGGTCTTAAATGTGCCAACCATTGCTTCAAAGCCGAAGGCATTAATGCCATCTTTGTCAAATTTTTTAACAAGTTGGGACCTTTTAATATAATGAGTTTTATTTTTCCACAAGAACTGAAAAATGATTGAGTTAGCTTTCTTTATATTTTTGGGGGATATATACATTGGATAAATAACCTTGGAGATGCCCTCTATCTTAGTCAACAGGTTTCTTCCAAAAATAGTCAAGTCCCGCATGGAACTGTGAGAAACCTTAGACGAAGGTAGTTTAGAGGTGGAGTACAGAGATTACGTTGATGATTTTTATCATACATAATATTTTTACTGAGAAAGAAATTAATACTGGTTATTATTATGAACCAAGATGATAATTTAAATATTAAAATAAAAATTGCCATAATTTAGAATAAAGGGCACTATAGGAATTCAAGGTACAAATGCGTGTTCAAAATATGAAAACAGCATTTGTTAGACATAAATATACTACTCATTTATATATATATATATATTTTTTTTTATTTTTACATTTAATTCAAATTTAATATTTAATGAATAATTATCAATGAAAAAATAAAAGTTGATATATGTATAATGAATAAAGTAAATATATCTTGAGATTACAATACTGGGATAAATACAGATTCCATTTTCAGCACAATATGCTCCTTCCCCCCCAGACACACAGTAGGCCTTCCTCAGAGCTGAAGAAAATGCGCACCAAAGACGCTAGTGCTAATTTTAACGAACGATTAAGAAACTCCTGACAACAAACACCCATAAACAAAATAATGATTTATTAAATAATGGTCGTGCTTGTAGGCTGATGCGTGTCGCCCAGTGGCGGCTGGTGAACTGGCAGAAGGGGAAGCTGAAACCATCCCTTAAAAATAATGATTGGTCATGACCTGTTTTCAATCTTAATAAAATTGACTTTACTTGACTCAAACAATCCTAAGGACCATCAGGTGTAGCCATTTTCTCCTTGTTAAGCTAAAATGAGCATGAATAGCCAAATTCTTGACCTGTTTGCAATCATTTATTTAAATTACCATTACAGAAACTCCAAAAACTCAACATTATCAGGTGTTGCCAGTTTTCATTAATAACGCATACCTGTCAACTCTCTAGCATTCGGCGTGTGTTTTAGTGGCATATTTACATTCCCCTGCTGTCGTCAGCAATTATTCAGTCAATACGTATGTAAGAGATTCTCGCGCTGAATTGTAGTCCTTGTGCTTGGAGGTTTATCAGTTTCACATGCATTACGGTGGATTTCACAAGTAATATGGAAACCGGATTATGATGCCGGACTTCTCACGCATTTCTTGAGTCAGAGGTTGGAAGCAATGCATGTGTTTCATGATAGATTAAATTGTTTAAATGAAATAAGATCATTTGAAACATCTTTATGCAATTCCATTGCTACATGTTGATTGAATAATTGCTGACTACAGTAGGAGAAAGTCAAATTTCTATTTCTTTAGCTAACATTGAACGGTCTGTCAAGTTAAGTTATCGTCTAGCTAGCTAGCTAGCTAACCTGGCTAATGTTAAGATGGCAAGCAGTGTAACGTTAACATTTATTGTGGGGGAAAATGGTGATAGGAAGCCAGTCATATCTAGCGTAATACATATATTTTTCATTTCAAGACTACATATGAAGACAAACATTTGAATGAAATTAACGGTAGGGTAATTCCAGTAAAATAGGGAAAAGACCTTCAAAAAATTTCTCACAAATTTCTATGGAAATTTGTGTTTTTATAGAGTGGAACATCGTATATTTTAAGGGAAAACACTGAGTTCAGTATTGCCAGTCAAATTTTGTCAGAATCCTGCTTGTTACATCTTCAAATTTAAAATGACAAAACACATTCATTTTGGGCTTGAAACACGACCTGGCCTCTGCATCATGTTTTCAGGTGCATTCTTGACAATTGTGTTGATTTCATATTTTGAAATCTTAGTCAAGTGTATTTTGATAACTAAAATGCTCCAGCTGTTCCAGATTTTTCAGGATTCTGCGTCAAAGTTGGGTGGTGATGGTGGTGTAACGCGAGTCACAAAAACATATATTTTTTCTTCCCTCACAATAACCCCTGGCAGATTGTAATTGTTAATTCTATTTTTCCTACTGTTGCCCATACCCAACAAAATTGTACTGCCAATATGCATATCTAATCCTCATGTGCAGCTGGGCAATTCCAGCTTAAGTGTTACATGACCACTGAATATTCAAATATGAAATAGCAATACAATTTATGTATGGCTGTATTGTTAGCGTATCCAGGTGTATGGTCTAGGTCTGAGGCAAAACATATTTTTTTGGTAGTCATATTATATAAAAGTTTGACATCATATACATACTGAAGTTGTGAAGAGACTACTTGGTTGGTTGAATAATGAAACCAGAGGCCTGTCGGCCTAGAGAGCTCCGCTGAGGATGAGTGAAATGTCCATGTCATAACTTAATTTCAGAAATTCTTGAAAACTATTGCAATATGAACACATATGACACATTTTGTAACCAGAATATACTGTGAACCAGTTTGGTGTCTCCATTTATATAGTATTACAATAGAACCAAATTGCAAATTGCAGTCATTTATTTCAATCATCTTACCACCAAGCAATACTAACAACCAACAAATGCCCCCCCCAGTACATCACAAATATAGCAGTCACAATCCTTCTAACATTGTCATAGGACAATACGATGCAGAACAATTAATCCAGAACGATGATCTGGAACAACATGATCCAGAACAATGATGAGGAACAACATGATCCAGAACAATATGGTCATTTCAGTAATCATCAGCGGAGCTCTCTAGGCTGACAGGCTTCTTGTTGAGATATTAATGAAAGACTGAAAAAATGAGGGCAAACACTGATTTTCTAGGTCCAAAATGCTGAATTTCTCAAAAGCCGGGACGTAGAATTTTCTAATTTTCGCAGGGGATCATCAAAACATCATAAGAAAGGCTCAGAACAAATTAGACAAAATGATATCAGATAGTTTTTGAGATAGTAAGGAAAGACTGAAAAAATGAGCGCAAACACTGATTTTCTAAGTCTAAAATGCTGAATTTCTCAAAAAATGGGATGTAGAATTTTCTTATTTTTGCCGGGGATCATCAGAACATCATAAGAAAGGCTTACAACAAATTGGACAAAAAGTTATCAGACAGTTGTTGAGATATTAATGAAAGACTGAAAAAATGAGCACAAACACTGATTTTCTAAGTCCAAAATGCTGAATTTCTCAAAAACCGGGATGTAGAATTTTCACAGTGAATATTCAGAATATCATAAGGAAGGCTCGCACCCAATGAGGAAAAAAAGTTATCAGACGGTTTTTGAGATATTCAAATTTGAAGTGAAAAGTTGGCGGCGGACGGACGGACAGACAGACAGACAGAGGCAGACAGAAGGACGGACGTTGGACGACTTGGCAACAGCTCCGCTGACTGCTGACTATTGTCACAGCGGAGGTAAAAATGTGCACACATACTGATTTTCTAAGTCCAAAAGGCTGAATTTCTCAAAAACCGTGATGTAGAATTTTCTAATTTTCGCAGGGGATAATCAGAACATCATAAGGAAGGCTCACAACAAATTAGACAAAAAGTTACCAGACAGTTTTTGAGATGTTAATGAAAGACTGAAAAAATGAGCACAAACACTGATTTTCTAAGTCCAAAATGCTGAATTTCTTTCTGAATTTGCTGAAGTTTTTGAGATATTCAAATTTGAAGTGAAAAGTTGACGCCGGACGGACAGACAGACAGACGGATGCCGGACGACTCGGCACTAGAAAAGCTCCGCTGTCTGCCGACTATCGTCACAGCGGAGCTAAAAAAAAGTTGCTGGTTGTTCTGAGAAACTAAGGGCCACGAGTGTGACATTTTTCTGGGGGGGATTAAGTGGGTGGAGGATGGACTTGCAGATTGGGGCCTTTAGAAATTGGAAATCGTGAAAAATTCTTTGTTATAACTTAGAAAAGTTAGTGTCCGTGCTGCCTTAAAATTTTTAGTGAACTGTACTTGAGAAGACAAGTTTTGAACGCATAATGACTCAAAACAACTCATCTTTTTCAGTTGACTAAACTTTATATTGTTTCACAACAGCTTATCTTTTTTCATCAAATAAACATTATATTGATTCAAAATAACTAATCTATTTTGGTCAAATAAACTTTGCATTGATTCACAACTAATATTTTTTTTTTCAAATCAACTTTATATTGATTCATAACTACTAATCTTTTGTAGTCAAATAAACTTAATTTTAATTCACAACAACCAATCTTTTGTAGTCAAATAAACTTCATTTTGATTCACAACAATTAATCTTTTTTAGTTAGACACACTTCATATTGCTTCACAACTACTACATTTTTTTTTTGGTCAAATAAACTTCAGATTTCTTCAAAACAAATTAACTTTTCTAGTCATAAACACTGCCATAACTTAAAAAATTAGTGTCCGTGCTGCCTTAAAGTTCTAAGTAAATTGAATTTGAGAAAACAAGTAGTGATAAATACATGTGTGCAGGACTAAGAAAAGGGGTCACTTGGGATTTTTTTCCATTCTGAGATGAACGGGGTATCTCAGTGATATCCCAGTGATACTGACATCCCAGCACTACTGTACTGTCAATTTACAACACTTTGCTGTGCACAAATTCACCCAATTTTTTTCTCAAAATGAAAACTTGGATCACTCTTTGATTTTGTTGGAAAATCTCAATTTTCTAAAATGACCCAAGTGACCCCTTTTCCTAGTCCTGCACACACATTAATGCAAAATAGGCGAAGTTGATAAAGATATAGTCCATTAAATGCTCAAGTTTGCAAAACCTAGACAAATTTTTTCAATAAAATTCTCTGGTTGCATTAACACAATCCTTCCCTCTTTCAGATGAAAATTATCTGCAGTTCAGTCTACCGACAATAGCATGTTTAATTCCAAAAAACTTTGTATTACATATTTAGTAATTCTCTAAGATTGGAGTTAATTTTCTTTTTAAAGGATCCATTACTGAGAAAACACATTTTTTCCCAGTTATTGAATGTATACATTAGTCATCCCTCACTCTGACAAAATCTGAAAAGTTTTGGAGTCAAAGCAGCTTCCTTCCATCTGTTTTTCCTCATCAGGAGGCTTTCTACTCCAGAGGCGTGAAAATTGGAGATTTCAGTTTGGGCACCCTGATGACGTGTACAGTGCAGAGGAGGAGGAGTCGAGGTGTGGCTTGGGAGTAGCAAACCGCGCCCACTGTTTTCCGCAAACATGCCCAAGACAACTATTGGAGACAAGAGCTAAAGGTTCTGGTGCACACGAATGCTCTGTAGTTGGCTGCCAGAATCCACATTAAAATGTTTTTAACATTCCACCGAGTGATTAATCGCAGAGGATTGCATTTATTTTTGCTGATAATGTTCCTGCAGACCCTGCCACAAACCTATTCCTGCGTGCTCATTTCACGTCAGACTCTTTCTCCAACTTAGGCCAGTACGAAGCTTGCTTAGATAAAAACCGGCGCCTCCAGGAAGGTATTGTTCCAACACTACGGAAACCGCCACTTTAATATCGTCTGTAAGTGTCAACTTTTGCATTAGCTGACAACTTTTTTCCCCCAACTTCAATGTTATCATTACATTACCGTAAGCTATTGGATGGAGTGTGGTGCAGCTCAAAAGAAACTTGGCAGTATACCCAATACGTAAATGTTACCCTCACAGCCCCAGGGCTCGCCTGACATGCCGTATTTCCATAGCTGTAGTGGGCTCACTTTCAGCTACAGTGAAGATACACACATCATATTAAACTAGACAACCTAAGGAATCTATTGATGTCAAAAACGCTATGCTATGATGTCGGTAAGCAGGCGAAATAACTCTCCAAACATACGCTAAATTTCCACTAGCAAAAAGCTAACATTAGCTAGCCAAGTTTATTTAGGCCAGCAATAACCATACACATTCTGTTAATTTGTTGATGGGTTGCTGTCGCTATATTGTTGTGTTTTCATGCTGTCCAAACGCAGTGTGTTACTCTTGATTATATGATCATGGAACTTAGATGTGCTAACATTAGGTTGTACCAAATATGTAAACGTTTCCCTCACAGCCCGAGGGCTCGCATGACATGCTGTATTTCCATAGCTGTAGCGGGCGCACTTTCAGCTACAGTGAAGATACACACATATGAAACTAGACAACCTAAGGAATCGTTTGAACAGGAATTAGGTGGATACTGAGAGGCATTAAAAACGCAAAGTGGTTTTTATCGTCTAATTTGAAAACCGATAGTTTTTCCTTTTGCTGATTGACATGATGACCATCAGTTATGGTAAGCATTGCAGAATGTGCGAATCGTTTCTTGGTTTAACACCTCATTATGATTATCTAAATGCAGGACAGTTCCCTGGATCATGGTCGTGAATCACATTGGGAGAAATCATTTTGCACATGAAAAGTTGAAGATCAGGGCCAATAAAAACACACATAAACAAAGTCACATCATTCCCACTTCAAATGCCACAAACAAATGAATCTTGGAAGAATCAAACATTTTGAATGTTGAATGATGGCCAGTCTCAAAGAAAAGATTCTGGATGCATTAATGTCCATTAAATGACTGTATCCAGACTGCAGGGATGACACAAAATGACCAGATGTGTCAGCCGTCGTCCCCGACAAAGTGCGTCATCTGTGACGCCACAAAAACACATTCCATAAAACTCCCTCTGCTATGTCAGATAATGCATAAGAACTGCTGAATTGACAGCCAATGTGTAATGATATCAGTGAGGGCAAGTCTCACTACCAAAAGCACAATTTCCCGAGTCCATGTTTTGCAACCACAAAAGAAAACAATTACCACTACTTAAAACAGTATATTTTATTGTGCGTTTTTAATGCCTCTAAGTATATTATAATGGTGCGTTCCAGGCAGGCTTTTGAACTCGTAAGTCACGACTTCAAGGCACGACTTCCGACTTAGTAGCGTTCCAGGAAAGTTACGACAAACTGCCAGTTAACTGCAAAACTTCCTGTTTACCGATGCGTTCCAGGCAGGCTTTTCATTGTTGAACATGGCGAACCGTATGGGCTGCCATATTGTTTCCTGGATAAAGTGACGTCAGAGGTCGGAACTGGGAGTACATTTGGTACGAGTTCACGGGTGGGAAGTCACGGGTTGGACTGCCGTTCCAGTACATTTTCACGGGTTACAGGTTGGAAAAACACGAGTTACGGGTTGCCTGGAATGCACCCTAAGAACTGGATACTGAACCGAAAATGGCCGCCCATTCATTTCAATGGAAATTGCTCAATGGCGCAGCACGCCGACATGGGGCCTTATTTCCGGAGCAACGCGGACATGCGCTGTGTGACTTTTCGTTCACACATGCGTAGTGTGGGGCTCATGAACACGCTGATGCCTCAGGTATCTATCACAACGGTCCATGCCTGAAGCACTCCCACACAGGACGCATGTTCACGACCAGTGTTCTCCGGAAATGTAGCTAACTGTGTCCACTGTGAAACCCATGCAACAGGCTCTGTACTGAATGGGCAAACATAGCACTTGGCTTAAATATAGTTTGGAAACACAATTTATTTACCTAATAGGGATATAAAATGTTGACGAACTATTTTTATTTAACAGGGGAATAAAATTATTCACCATCGCAAACAATGTCAGTAAAACAGTTGACTTGCTGCTCTATAAGATGACAGTTCAATCTCGTTTTCCACACAGTTCAAAGCTATATGTATGCGTAGAAAGCGAAACGTTTCAAGCTTGTTAGCTCGCAACCTCCTCTATTCTTACTGCATTCAAGACGATAACCCAACCGCACAGAGCACTGCCCGTGCTTCATTAACTTAAGTTTTATAGTAGATGACGTTGATCAAAGTATTTAGCCAATTCTGAAAAGCGAAATTACTTTTAGTGTACTTATGCTCAAAGCTCATTAAATCCATCCTTTCTCTATACCTGGAACTGGAGCCCATCCCAGCTGACTCTGGGCGAAAGGTAGGGACCCACCCTGGACAGCTCGGCAATCCATCGTAGGGTGCACACACCATTCATTAGAATTGAATTTTAATATTTAATATCGCGAATGCATATGCTGCGCATACTTTCGCAACCCTATGTGTCATCCGTAACATAGCCGCTGCCATTATATGCTATTACCACGTTTATCAGCACTAGAAATTAAACTCTAAATTTTCTTGACTAAATTCTTGCTTGACATTTTTACAACCAAAATGTTTCCTTGGGTACTCAAACATCAAGATAAGCCAGAAAAGTGCTGATTTTATTTGATATTAGTGGATTTTGAATACGGAATTATTTTCCTTCCCCTTGTACAGGATTAGCAAATTCCTAAGTCCTCACACAATCAGCAGTCCAGTTATAAAATATACATAAAGTCGATCTTCGTTTCGATCTCATTGGTTTCTTTCTTCTAGGACCCTCGTATTTTCTCTGCGCAGATGGAGTTCAGCCGCATTAGCGAATCTCCGCAGCATCACTCCCGTGCACTGATGCCGCACCCTAGCAGTGCGTCGTTCACATCTCATCTTGTCCTGCGTTTCCAACCCACTCAACACTTCTAGCTAATAAAGGCTGAACTACAAATACTGTCTCCGTTTGTGCAGCGCTGTCATGTATTACCGAACCCACATGTGGGGGAATTTACTGAACCTCGTTGTCTAGGGAAAGTGAATAGCGCTCCTTTCCCCACAGCAGGGGTAATAGCTAGGACCAGCTGGCTGGTCAGTAAACTGGCTGTCGTCCTGACTGAGGCTCTTGGGAGGCGTGACCTTACCTCCCCACAGGCTCCGCAGGTGGTAGCACTGGCTGTAGCTTGTTGAGGACCACTTCCCCGACAGGCATACGGCCGGAGCGGCAGGCGAAGTTCGACACCGGACGAACAGCTCCCAGTCGTCAGTTTGGTTCAGTTCAGTTCGGTTTTTCTTCAAATTTCCCTGGCGTCTAGTTATAGGGACCGAATGGAGGTTACACACACCGTTTCGAGGGTCATTCTTCCACCTGCTCCTTGCTCCCGCTTGCGTTTCAAAAGTGTCTCTCCCTCGCACTTCTGCCACGTCAGCAATCAAGCTCACGCAGGTGAAAACATCACATGGTCACACCCCCTCACCCCAATCAGTCGACAGCCAGGGAAATCACTAGATGAGTGTATTCTTAATTAAAACATTAATACTATTAATAATAGTTGTGCTCCCAATCTACCAGCCTGAGTCGGAGAATGTCGTGGCACTCAAACTAATCCCGTGTGCTTCCCACAGGGAATAGGGTGTCCGTTACAGTCCCCCCCCCCATAAGCCAAAACATACAAAGAAAACACACGGAAAAGTTCAATACACCCACTTTTTTTGTTTTTATTTATTTATTTTTTTGGTAAGGCCAAAGGACAACCTGTACCCTACCACCTCTAGACAAACCAAATCACGTCCATAATAATACGAGGTCACATCTATAAACACATTTAAAAAGAGAAGGTGGCAGACCTCACATCTGCATCCAAGCCTCTCAGAGCAAGATGCTCCTGGCGAAAACATTACATCTGGCCAGTTAATGACCAGACCGAAACAATCACTTAACCCAGGTACACATCATGGACACTCACGTTCCACATCGAGAAAGGGCGTCGGCAACCACATTATCCCTACCGGAAATGTGTTTAACCTTCAGCGCATACGGTTGCAGGATTAAACTCCATCTAAAAACTCTAGCATTTGAACTCTGGAAGTGGGCCAAAAAGCTAAGAGGGTTATGATCGGAGTAAACCAGCACTTCCCCAGTCACACTGGACAGATATACCTCAAAGTGCTGCATGGCTATTCTAGCGCCAAAGCTTCCTTCTCTATGGTGGAGTAGTTCTTCTTATGGCGGTTCAGCTTTCTTGAAAAGTAAGCGACCGCCCTCTCAACGCCATCACCTCCAGCTTGCAACAGAACGGCCCCTACCCGCACATCAGATGCATCAACTGCAAGACAGAAAGGCTGAGAAAAATCAGCTGCCACCAGAACTGGTTCGCAAGATAGAATCACCTTCACAGCATCCAAGGCTTGCTGACACTCAGGGGACCATACCCACTTAACCCCCTTATTCAACAAGTCAGTTAGGGGGGATGTTACAGCTGCAAAGTTAGGTATGAACTTTCGATAAAATCCACACATCCCCAGAATCTGCATCAGCTGCCGATGAGTGCAGGAACCGGAAATTCCAGAATTGCCTTTACCTTAGCCGACTGCGGGAGCACCTCACCACACCCCACTCTGTGACTAAGGTAAGTGACTTGACCCTGCCCAAACTCACACTTGGACAGATTTACCACTAAACCAGCCTCAGCAAGACGGACAAAGAGTGAACGTACGTGCTCCAAATGGCTCTCCCAGGAGTCGCTATACACGACCATATCATCAATATAGGTGACCACATGGTCCAGCCCCTTGGTCACCTGATTCATCAAGTGCTGGAGACTGGCGGGTGCATTTTTCATTCCAAAAGGCAGAACTCGGCAGGCATAAAAAGCATCATGGGTGGTAAAAGCAGACGCCGCCTTAGCATGATTAGACAGTGGCACCTGCCAATAACCTTTCAACAGGTCAAACTTCGAGACATAGCAGGCCCGACTAACACAGTCAATGCAGTCCTCTATCCGAGGGATGGGATATGCATCAGCATGTGTCACCGCATTCAACTTCCTATAGTCAATACAAAGGCAGTGTGCACTGCCATCCTTTGCCACCAATACCACAGGAGAGCTCCAAGCACTATCTGTCAGCTCAATAACACCAATCCGCAACATGTAATCTATTTCCTGCTTCACCAGGGCATGCTTCTGGGGGTACAACTGATAGGCATGCTGTTTTCATTTTTCATTTCATTTTGTTTTTATTTCGGCATGATTGTATAGTCGTTTCATGACAATTTCAACACAACCTGTATCATGACCGAAAGGGTTGCGGGAGAAGCGAGATTGCTTGTCAAAGTCCCGCCCCCAACTCCCAGAAAAACAGTTTGATCATGGTTAAGATATCATAAAGATTTATAAATCACAACAGAGCTGAGTGTCCATTTACACTACGATTTAAGCGTCACAACATAAGATCATAAAGATTTATGAACATCATGAAGAATTATAATCACAATATAGCTGAGTGTCTATATAAGTTTAGATTTGAATGTCACTCTTGATTTAATCCATTTAGACTTGGTCCAGAAAAACCTGGACTCCTTTCTTCATCATTTGATTTGTTCCTAGTGATTTGGAGTAGTGGAAAGGTGCAATAATACCAGATCTTTGCATGGATCTCTTAATTAGTCATCATTTCCGTCGACTTGGTTCACCCTTGCCTTATCGGATTTAATGACTTCGCAGTATGTTTAGTCCATCATTGCGCCTTCCTTGACGTCGAATCCAATTTTATTGAGCTTTCTGTCGAGGATAACCATGCTTTTCAAAGTTTTCTTTATCCTATGGTCGATCAAAAACAGACCAAGCCCCAATGATAGCAGGCCCGTTATCATAAATCCAATTAGATAGACGTCCTCTACATCCTCGATGTCCAGGACTGCCAAACACAGCAAACGCCACTTTCCCCATGCATCCATGGTGTAACCAGCCGGGAATGTCCCATCCGGGCATGTCGGTTCTCCAGAACCTGTCCGCCTCGTGGAAATAATTTTGTCAATTGCATTTAACGACCAGTTTATAAGGTCCATGTTGGTTACAGCTGTCTGTAGTAATGTGCTGTGACAGTTGTCTTTCAGACAGATGGCCTGGTGTGTCCAGTAGATGCAATGGTACAGATTTAACAATAGCAGTCCACATATTTAGTCTAAACAACCCCTATTTTTTATGCCCATTATGGTTCCGTTTAATTTATCCAATGCCATTTTGTTGGATAAGTTTTTAGTTATTCAAACATGCACATTTCAGTAGATACTTAAAGACCTTCAGATTGTCTGCCATTTTAATATTGTCTTCAAGTATGTTCCATGCACTGACTCCAGCCACAGATAAGGAGTGCTCACTCCGAGTCGATTTGACCCTTCTCGTTTTCAACAACATTCTGCCTCTGAGGTCGTGGATACATTCACGTTGAAGAAATAGGCATTGTATATTTCTAGGCAATTCTTTGTGGTATCCTAAATATACAATTTGCAAGGAGTTGAATTTTATTATATCCTGTAATTTAAGAAACTTTGCCTTAATAAACAAATCGTTTGTATGAGTTCCATAAGGAACGTAATGAATAATTCTAAGGGCCCTTTTTTTTGGAGTTTAAACAATGATTCTATTGTATTATTATAAGTGTGTCCCCCATACTTCAGCGCAGTAATGTAAGTGGGGTGCTATGAGTGCTGAATAGATTATTTTAAGAGACTTGTGTTTTAATAATTTCTGCATTTTCCAAAGAATAGACACGCTTTTAGCTAACTTTCTTTGAACCAAATTTACATGTGGTTTCCAGCTTAAGAGATTATCTAACATAACTCCCATGACTTTATATTCGTTTACCCTTTCAATGCTGGTACCATTTACCTTTAAGTCTATGTCGTCCTTTAGGCCTTTTTTCCCAAATATCATAAATTTGGTCTTTGTAAGATTTAGTGATAATTTGTTTACATTAAACCACGTGTGAAGTTTAGACATTTCGTTATTAGCCAATTTTACCAATTGTTTGAGATCGACACCTGAGCAAAAAATAGTTGTGTCGTCTGCGAATAAAATTAGTTTTAGGATATCGGACACCTTAACAATGTCATTTATGTATATTATGAACAACTTGGGACCTATGACCGAGCCCTGAGGAATTCCACAGGTAATGTCCAAGCAATTTGATTTGCTATTACCCATCTGCACAAATTGCGTCCTACTTGTTACGTAATTTTTGATCCATTTTAATGCGGTCCCTCTTATTCCATATTTGTAAAGTTTTCCAATCAATTTATCGTGATTTATAGTGTCGAATGCTTTCTTCAGATCAATAAATATGCCTATAGAATATAAGTTTGAATCTAGTGAATCTTTAATCATTTCAATAAATTCTGTTAGGGCTAGTGCTGTCGAATGCTTTTTCCTGAACCCATACTGACTGTCACACAGTAGTTTGTGTTTATCAATGTACTTGTCCAATCTGTCATTGAAGAGCTTTTCTAGGATCTTTGAGCATTGAGGTAAAATCGAGACAGGACGATAGTTTGAGAAATCATATTTATCCCCACTTTTGTAGAGAGGGATAACTTTCGCTATCTTCATCTTATCTGGAAACACTCCGTAGGAGAAGGATAGATTGCATATATGCGTAAGTGGAGTTACAATTGCGTTAGTTAGTGTTTTCAGTAATTTCATATCTAATTGGTTTACATCAACAGATGTCTTAGCTGTACAATTTTTCAGAATTGATCTGATTTCGGATTCAGTAACAGGAGTTAATGTCATTGTGTCTTGGATTTCCTCATCCTTATCAAGGTAGTCCCATCTTAGGTGTGAGGATTTAATACCCTTTGCTAGTTCTGGCCCAACATTCACAAAATAACTGTTAAAATTCTCCACGACCAATTCCATGTTCTCTACCTTTTTGCCATTTATATTAAAGAAGGCAGGGTACTCCCTCTTCGGAGTCCTCCCAGAGACGTTCTGTATTATATTCCAGAGATTTCTGGTATAATGTTTATTTTCTAATAAAAGCTTTTCATAATACTCTTTTTTTATGTTTCCTTAGTAAATGTGTCATTTTGTTTCTGTAACTTTTGTACCTAATTTCTGCTTTCTCAGTTCTTTCTCTCAGAAACTGCTTATACAAAGTATTTTTTTTCTTACAGGCATTTGCCAGTGCTTTTGAAACCCAAGGTCTTCTCTCTTTGTTTTGCTTCAATTTGTTCTTTGTTTTGATTAGACAGTGTTTATCATACAGGGAGTTTACTGTCCATAGAAAAGCCTCATAGGTTCTATTTGGATCGTTTTCTGCTAATACATTATCCCATTTTTGATTCAACATATCTAATTCTAGTTTCTTTAGCCTTTTTTCGCTTTTAATTCTGATTTCTGTGTGTTCCAGGGTTTTCGATCTAGCCTGGTCCCTTATATCTAATTTGCAGTTACAAATAGCAAAGACTGGTAGATGATCAGTAATGTCATTTATCATGATGCCACTTAATATTTCAGAATCTAATACATTAGTATACATATTATCTATCAAGGTGGCACTGTGTCTAGTAATCCTGCTTGGTTTTGTGATTAATGGTTGCATACCCATGGCATACATGGTGTTAATATAATCCTCTATTATAGAGCTATTATTTGGATTTATCAAGTCAGTATTAAAGTCCCCACACATAAAAACATTTTTCTGGTTCATATTGGCGAGTAATTCACCCATACATTTGCTAAAAACATCAATTTGCGAATCCGGTGCTCTGTACACACAACAAATAACCGTATTTTTACCTTTCAACCTAGGAATCTCAATTGTAAGGCATTCCATGACATTTTCCACAACATTTGATTTGCATTCTAGTACCTGGAAGTTTATGGCCTCATCAATAAATAGGCCAACACCCCCACCAGTCTGCTCTTACACACGAAGTTGTAACCCTCCATGTAGAAGTCCTTGTCCTTTTCATCTTTAATCCAAGTTTCCAATAATGCGATGATGTTGAACGGATTAGCAAATGACAGAAGGTATTCCTTTATTTGGTCAAAGTTTGCATATAGACTCCTACTATTAAAGTGGATAATGGACAAACTTCCTTCCATTTTAATGTTCTTGTTAAATTTGTCTACAGTAAAGTATCCGCATGCGTTTGTTTCGTTGTAGAAAAAATGGTTATCCGGATCAATTTCTTCATTAGGGTCTATTCCTGAATGATGGTGACTTGTTGTTAAAAAGCCAGTTTCCTGATCTACAGTTTGGTTCATCAGATAACTGCTCATAGAGATTTGTCAAGGATTTTAACCTGCCTCAGTGGTCAAAATTCTCCAGATCCCACATCATCTTGATCAGCACCGGTCTGGTAGTTTCCGGTGAAGACCCATTTGGTTTGATGAAAATTCTGCAGTTAGCCGACCAAGTGCTGTGTATCTTACCCGCTTTCTTTAGTTGACGAGCTTTCCATGCGATGGTTGCATTGTGCTTGGTGAGGTTTTCATTTATGAATACATTGGATCCTTTGAGATTTTTCCCTTGCTTCAACAGAGAGATTTTGTGCTTTATGGGGGCAGCCTCCCCTGTGTCCACATCATGGACAACAAGCTTTGTTACACCTGGGGCATCTCGAAACAGTGACGGATAAGACGAAACCAGACCCACCACATCCTTAGCCTGAGACGTTGTCAAATAGCTAAGCTGGTCTTGAAGATTCTGCATCGCCTCGGTATTCTGGAGCCGAGCGCTGACTGGCTCATGAGGATAGTAACCTGCCTCCACCTCACCATCATCACAGTCCTGCACACGGTTAAAACACACAGGGGCACCGGCTTCCCTGTCCACATAAGGCTTGAGTAAGTTCACAAGACGCAGCCATGTCTTCACTCTCGATTAGGAGTGCTGATCACATAATTGCCTGTGCCCACCTGTTTGACCACTGTATATGGCCCTCCAAAACGGACACCCAACTTCTCTCCTCCTGCCGGCAACAAAACCAGCACCCGCTCACCAGGCACAAAAATACGGCCGAGCTCGCTTATCATACTGTCGTTTCATGTGCAACTTGGACCCCGCCAACTTTTGCTGGGCCACCTCACAAGCCACCTGCAGCCGGTCAGTAAAACGAGCAACATACTCAAGTGGATCCTCAGGGACACTCAGCCCCACTAAGCGTTCCTTCATCAACTGCAGAGGCCCCCGCACCTCATGCCCAAAGGCAAGTTGGAATGGGGAGAAACCAGTCGACTCATTAACTGTGTCCCTCACAGCAAACATGAGGAACGGCATTGCAGAATCCCACTCTGTTGGGAACTGATCACTGTAAATCCTCACCATCTCTTTAAGTGAGCGATGAAAACGCTCAATAGCCCCCTGACTCTGTGGATGATAAGCCGATGAGCAATCAAGCACACTTTTCCTCAAACCAGGCCACCAAAAGTGGCGCCGAATCTTCTCAAGGGTCCGATTAACCCCTGCATGGCCAGCTACAGGCTCAGAATGGCCCATCTTAAGCACGCCTTCTCGATAAACCTGGGGCAACACCACCTGGTGCAACACAGCCCACTCCTCAGCGGGTTCCTTTGGGGGCCGCAAGTGACGCACCAAGACACGGTCCTGCAAATAATAGCCATCCGACAGGTCAGTGTCACCTTCCAGCTCCTCCACCAGCTGGAATAAAGGTGCTACCTCAGGATCTGACAACTGGGCCTTCAATAAGGGCTCAAGAACCAAACGCGGTTCATCTTGCCCCTCATTTAGGTAGGCCATGAACGTATCAGCCAGATCAACCTGCGGCCCAGGCTCCTTATCAGGAGTAGCACGTATCTCAGCTTTTGCTTGCGCACGAGTCACCACACAAGCTGTAAACACCTCTGGGAACTCCTTTGCCAATTTCTCAGTGTCAGCACATTACAAGGTTCAGACGAGAGCACGGGACAGTTATTAACCAAAGAGCCAGCCAAGTCATCACCTAACAACAGTGATACACCTGGCACAGGAAGCGCATCGACAACAGCCACGGTCACAGGTCCTGAAATTAGCTCGGAACGCAGGTAAACCTCCCTTAAAGGATAAGGCCCGAATTCCCTGCCTAAGCCAACCAAAAGTACCTCTGGATTGTACGGTGCAGGAGGCAGCAGACCCAAAGTGCCAGCTACCAACAAAGACTGACTTGCTCCTGTGTCCCTCAGGATCTGTACGGGGACCTCTGGACTACCGTGAAAGAGTGCCACAGTGCCAGAAGAAATAAAAGGGGAGCCATCACCAATGGACTTCTCCGCAATGCCATTCCGCACCAATGGGACCATTTCAGACCCCTGAGTATGAGCAGACACTAAAGCCACCACCTGGTCACGGTTCGCCCTATCACGGAGGGCTGGACAGTTAGATCGGATATGCCCTGGCTTCCAACAATAATGACAAATAATTTCCCGATGTGAACCAAAACCGTTACGCCCTCTCTGAGCCTGACGCTCAGGGGCTTGTGGACCAGCCTCAGTTGGCTAAACATTATTAGTAGACGCCACGCTACTACTAGAGCTTGCAGCTTGACTGGATGAATTACTGGTGGCCTGTTTCACCTCAGCTTTCGAGTTAAATGCCTTACGCTTATCCTGACCCCTATCATGATGCCCACGCCCGACACAACCGAAATGGATAACCTCCCAAGTGTCAGCGAGTTCTGCTGCCTCCTTAACACTAGTCACACCACGCTCAGACAGGTGAACATTGAGCTCAGGAGACAGACAACTCTTAAACTGCTCCATGAGAAAGAGCAAAGTCAAAGCGTCTACAGAGTCAGCCTTACACGCAGCTAACCAGCGTGTCATCAGAATCTGTAACCTCCTGTACAAATCAAGGTGCGATTCACCATTTCTGCGTTGGTAACTTTCTACAGTATTCGTCAGGGACGCTACCATATGCGGTTAGAACAGCTTTCTTCACAGCATCATACTGAAGGGCCAGTAAACCATCAAGCGTGGCAAATGCATGCTGAGCCTTGCCAACAAGCGTCCGCTGTACTAGCAATGCCCATCGGGGACGTGGCCAGTCCAGCTCTGTTGCGACCCGTTCAAAATTTTCAAAAAAAAAGTCAACATCATCCTTATTAAACTGAGGCAAAAGCCTTTCCGCTGCACTGATGTGAAAAGCAGGTTCAGATGGCACACCCTTCTCTCTATCTACTCTCTCCACCTCCAGTCTCAGCCTCTCAAGCTCAAACGCCTGGTCTCGTTCCTGCTTCTCAAGCTCAAATGCACGATCTCGCTCCTGCTTCTCAAGCTCAAATTTCTCTCTTGCCAGTCGCTCCTGGTACTCCTTCTCCTCCTTCTGCTCTGCCCATAGCGCATCCAAATTAAACAGCGTCTTCACCAGAGCCATCAATTCCTTTATTGATATTGAGGGAGAAACCTCAACACCGTCCGCCTGAGCTAATTTGGTTAGCTGTAGCCTAGTCATGGCCCTAAACTGGGCAGCTGTGGGCAACTGAATATATGCCTCAGACGCCAGCGGAACTGCCAGCTCCCCATCCACGTCACTAGCCATCTCCATGCACGTCAAACACACTAAACTAATGCACAGATAGCAAAACAATGGGTACACAAAGTTCACCAGAGGCCTCCTCACTATGACCGTGAAAAACCACTCAAATTAACAAACAGTCCCTGGAGTACCACACACAGGGAACAACAAAACCACTCAAATGTACCCCTAAATATTGAGTCAACAGCCCGATGAATCAAACAGAGCAAGACCCTGAAAAAAAATTAAGTAGCAGCTCCACACACGTCCTCCAATGCGAGCTATCTAGCTGTAGCTCCAGTGAATTATAGTAGCCACGGTAACCACCAGGGCTAATATACTCACACAACAGTCTCCCGTTAGCCAGTGTGACCCACACTGTAGCCTCAGGAACACAGGGAGGTACCTAACAGGCTTCTGCCAGAGCTACACCGAAATTCCAAAAGGATATTTCGTAACGCTAAATAGAGAATGAGTTCTCACCAAAAATTAACACGGTAACCACGCGGTGTGGTAATTAACGCGGTGTCGTCTCGCAAAAAAATTTCAATGCTGCCACTACAATTAAACCCAAGGCTCCTTAATGGGAGCTACAAAACGTGAACGCCAGTTAAACTATGAAATCAATCGCACTACGACTGGCTGGCTCCATAGGAGTCAGTCAGCTTCCCAATTACCGCACTGAACTGTCGCTAATGAACCAACATCCAAGCAATTATTTCCTGTGGAAATAAGTACAGACACAGCTAAATCTGTGTTCAGGGCTTGCACACATTTACAAACTGGCTGAACTGCTACCAAAACTAACTACCTGGTGCACAGCCTTTAGCAGGGCTCCAACAACCCCCGTGTACCTTTCCACACAAATATTTGCTTGTATGTAACTAACTAAACGCTACCAACATAGCCAGTCAGCTAGTTTGACGTTATAAATTACAAACGCTAATAAGACTGCAGCTAAGTACTGATTTTACCAAATGGAGCTAGCACAGATCCAAATGGAAATTGCAAGCCAGCTATGCATTTATAACATTCGACTCCCGGACGAGCCCCCAATTCTATCACCGAACCCACGTGTGGGGGAATTTACTGAACCTCGTTGTCTAGGGAAAATGAATAGCGCTCCTTTCCCCACAGCAGGGGTAATAGCTAGGACCAGCTGGCTGGTCAGTAAACTGGCTGTCGTCCTGACTGAGGCTCTTGGGAGGCATGACCTTACCTCCCCACAGGCTCCGCAGGTGGTAGCACTGGCCGTGGCTTGTTGAGGACCGCTTCCCCGTCTACTCATGGAGAAAAGGCATGTTTTTGGTTTGGAGAGGCCATCCGCGCCAATATTGATGAACTCATGCTAAATTCTGCTAGGAAATCATAAATTCATATTGGAAAAATTTATTTGTGTTTAACACGATTATTTTATGATTTGACAGTGCATCATTTTAAGGGCTCTGACAGCTTGGGGAGCCACTTAAAGATCTTATTTGGCTCAAAAACAGCAGATTATTAAAAAAAAAAAACACACACAGTCAAATGAGGTACACTTGTGGTCAAGGAGTTTATGATTCCAGAAATGTATTGTTTTAACTCCCAGCCATTTTTCAATTATCAGTATTTTTAAAAAAATTATTTCATAGCTGAATTTTCATGAAAGATCTTTTGTGTTTGTGGCCCTTACTCTGAACTAAAATTATGAAGAGAAACTGAAATACGATAAAATTCTAATGCTTCAAGTGTCTTGCTTCATTTAAGCCATTTGCCCCCTCTCTGTGAAGCTCAAATCTTGAATTATAAAGCCTCAAATTGGGTAAAACATAAATAGCCATATTTGGCTTCTGCGCAAAGGGGTTAAAAAACTTATTTTCTTTAGTGTTTCAGAGTATAATCATTACAATCCTACATTGTTCTATCGAGAATGTATCTGTAACTACTGCACCTACCCATAACAAACAGTTGATTAATTGATTGACCACCATAATTTCCAGAAGTAATGCCATGTCTGGGTATACAATTCTGTTGATTGCTTTGCTGTTGCTGACCTCTTGGCTGTGCTGTAGCGCTGTTCGTTGGTGTGTATTCTGCTTGAGTTGAGACAGAGGAAGACGTGTGGGATCTAAGCTGAAGATTTACTCTTGTTTAAACAGAGCTTTCTGAAAATAATTCGTCTGTTAAGGCTCAAACAGTATTAGAGATTAGACAATTTGCTCCCGAGGTATAACCTTTGTCGCATTAGGGGCAGGGAGAATCTTCCTCCTTCTTTTTCCCCTTTTTCCCCCTGTAACAACTCGGTGAGCAAACAGCCAAATTAAGTCGCTAATCTGGTCAAACAAAGGCGACGGGGGTTTTTTGGGGTTTTTTTGGGGGGGTTTCAGTCTCCTGGGAGCAAAGTAAGGTAAAGTAAAATAAATTTAAACGCTAAATTTAAAGAATAAATTAAACGCTAAATAATTGTCTAACTAAGTGCATTGTCTGCTATACAAAGTAAAACAGAGTTGTTTTCAAGGACTGAGGTACACTGTCGCCTGCTTTTTCTGTAGCTGATTTAGCTAACGAACTATAGTAAGCTCTCAACGCCAAGAATATATCAAATTACCGGGATATCTAACTATAACCCGGCTTGGTTTCATACTTGGTCGCTTGCCTTTCATACAGTCTTCTAGCCAATAAATATTGACGTTCACCGGGGTTTTTTAGTCCCCTTCGTTCTCTATCCTGACCGCATTACCGCATAAACGCATTGCCAAGCTTGAATATTAACGCGAACCGGGGTTTTTGTCTTTTTCGCATTTTATTATCATCGAAGGGCTCTTCTGATTAAACACATTGCAAATTACGTTATCTTTGTATTTTCCTCCGGTTGCGGTGCCTTGATCAGCTGATTAAAGTTTAACTGCTTGTTTGAGTGCTCAGCGACAGCTTGTTGGGGGAGATACCGTGTATAGTTCGCTCACTAAGTAAACGACTTGTTTATTCGGTCCGTTTTAATTAAAGGGAACTGAGGCTTTACTCTTATCTCGGTTACCCTTGGTTGTATTTGTGGCTAGCTAGCTAGATAGTTACTGTTTGCATTTTTGGCTGGGGATCTGAGATTTAGTATTTAGTTAGTAGGGCAGCAGTCACTTGAGTCGTCCATTCGGTTAGGTTGGAATTTAAACGGAAAGCTTTACCGGAGTGCTCCGCCTCCTCCTTCCTCCAGTTTCTCCTGGGCGTAGTAGCCAGTCTTTTTATATCTGGGTTCTCAGCTAAGCCCTGTGATATTTTTAGGTTAGTATATTAATAGTACCGGGACTAGATAAATTCAAGTTGGCTTATTAGGAGTGCTTATTATCCATAGAGTTTCTCAATTTGGTATTTCATTTCTGTTAACTGAAACTAACGGCCTGCCAATATATCTTGTTTTGGCTGACCTGTATTGGCCGAGTTCAGCACGTGCACAAGTAGCCATTTGCAACTGAGGCATTCACTCTCTTCAGAGAAGCAGATGACAGTCGCGGACCGAGCATTTAGCTCTTTAATGAGTCTTGAAGTCGTGTACTTCAGAAGTCATAATCATAATATTGTCATGATTGCACAACAGACTTAACAAATGAATAAAATATTATAAATTGCTTGTTTTCGCTTTGACGTGGTATTGGCCTTTGGTCGCGGTAACTGTGGCATTCGGTCTCTTCAAAGATGCAGACGACAGTCGCGGACCTAGCATTTAGCTATTTAATGGGTCTTGAAGTCGCATACTTCAAAATTCATAGTCATAATATTGTCATGATATCACAACATACTTAACCAATTAATAAAAACTCGCGCATTGCCCGTTGGGGATCCACGGGTTATAGAAGTAGTTTCAATTGCTCTTCGGGTTCTGTCTCTTTCAGCATTTGCAGTGTGACGCTGATGTCTTTCAGGGGATGTGTCATTGACTGAGACGCTTTCTCTTGCAGGCTCTCTTAGCTCTCATTCCTTCAGCATTTGCATTTGGTAGGACTATTGGTCCCATCAACTTGCCGTTTTCGCGAGGGTCTTCCTTGACCCAAAATACATAATTATGCTAAATGGCAAATATCAGCTCCACACGGTTTTCCACTGATTCTCTTGCAGCCTGGCATCTGTTTTTTGGGATTCAGGACTCTTTGGACGAATTGACTTGGCCATGTGATGTTTTTATGGAAACTCCAAGCAACATGACATCATAATGGTGCATTGTTCACTGTAATATAAAAGCGAAGTGGACTTTGGGAGCCGGACACACATGCACGCATGCATGCAGAGTCCACTTTGTTATTATATTATAGATATTATAAATTGCTTATTTGCGCATTGCCTTGTTACTGGCCTTTGGGTCACCGTATTGGCCCGAGGCCGCAGGCCACTGGTTGGTCAAGTGCGAAACTGGGTGTTACACGTAAGTCGTACATTAACTATAGCTGCCTTTGCTATCAAGTTACCTTAATGTTAACTAGCTGGCTGACTTCAGTTACTCTTAACTAGCCTATTAATTTGCACACTGCAATTAACCCTTAAATGCCCAACTATAGTAAAAGTTGAAAGAAAAATCTATGTATTCTGTTAATATGTCCTGGGGAGGGGCTAATAACAACCCAATGGCAATTTTTAATTTTTGGTGACCTTTGACCTCATTTTAGTTTTGTGACATATATGTCACTCTAAGTTTCTAGGATATAAAGAGATCTTTTGTCCATCGTTGCTTTGGTAGTTGATATATAGCTGAAGTATAAGGCATAGCTTATTTTTCATTAGCTTACCTGTTTGTCTACTTTATCCAGTGATGAATGGGTGCTGATCTATCATGTGGATTCCACCATGGGGGCGGCCATATTGGAAAGGTTAGCTGGTGCAGCCAGTGTAGTGTCTGTTCCACTTTTATGCGTCAGATGGCAGCACTGATGGTCTAAATATGTCACTATGGGCATTAGGTTGCAAAATTTATGTGGGGTCAGTGGTTTTGACATCCCCCAAAATCATGTGACAAATTTGTCACAGGGGGCATTTAAGGGTTAATGATTAATTCAGCCAATTAAACATATTTGTTAAGGTGATGCATTAATTTGTCTGAATTTAGACAGTTAGAGCTGGGATAGGGTGTTGTACAAAGACAAAATGTTTAACATGATCAGCATTACTATTTCAGAAAATTATAGGTAGTTAATTTGAAATTTGATGTGGCTTCTTATACAGTCTATGTTATGTTAACCACTGTGCAACATAACTACTGCTTTTTCCTGTTGTTGTTTTTTTTTTTTTTTTTTTTTAAATTCATGTGATTACAGAAGCTGCCCTCAAATTCAGACCTCAGCGAGGACTTGGAGAATGCTTCAAGCAATTCCTTTGTTTTATTGTTGGAGTATACTTTGTAATTTGTAAATTAAAAACTGATTAAAAAAAATAGCTGTCAAAAATGCTGCACTATCCATTTTCAGTAAAACTTGCAATTTTTTTGTAAGACAGTAATTTACACTTCAAGATGGATAAGTCAATGTTGATTGAATAATAATGAACATGTAACTGGCTTTTCTTATGTGTGCTTGTTCTGCCAGTCTCACCTTCCTTATACACTGACATCTACACTTATTGGCATAAACTGCACCTAATTTTGTGTCTTTAATAATACATTACAAAGCAGTATATCTAGACAACTACAGCTTAATTTTTACGACAGTGACTCCAGTCTTTTGCCCAAGGGCTAGGAGCACATGAGAAATTCTTTGTTATTCAATGTGCTTTTTCTTTGATGGCAGTAAATCAGATCTCTTCTAAATGTAAAATAAAGGTCTTTATGTGTATGTGCAGCCAAAAACTTCACTCTGGAATTGGTTTGGTGAGGACTGAAGAGGAAAAGAGAGGGAAATGAAGGTGGAGGGAGAGGAAAAGCTGTGACAGCAATTACAAGTGTGAGCTACCCAAGTATAAAATGAAATAAAAAGAGCACATCAAACATCACGCATGACAGAGAAGTTTCGGCATTTATTGCACCCATAACTTGTCGAAAATCCAAATCCAGCATCACCCCACTGGATTTAGTCTTTCAGTCACAGGGCAATATAAAGAAAAAAAAATAAATAATAAAAATTTTATATATATATATATATACACTAACATAAAATAAGGGTCATTTGGACTCCTTCAAGCAAAAATTGGCTAGGATCTCTGCTTTATCTGAGGATGATGCTAGATGTTTCCACCAATAGATAAAACAAAGGTAGCATCACTATTAACATAATGCTGGGCTTTGTCAATCTTTGGATGGGAGGACCTCCACCGGCATTGTTGGGTGATGGCAGAGAGGATAATCTTCATCCAAGGGAACTGCTTCTGTTGTCCAATAGCTGTTTGCATTTTAAAGGGGACCTATTATGCTGATCCTTCTTTTAATACATATTAGTAATGTTATTATGTTGGTTGTCCATACTCAACCTCTGAAAAGTTTCTAAACATAAGATACAGGGGTTTTGCCGTAATCCAAGAACGTGATTTTGTGAACGTGATTTCCTCTCTGAACAGCTCCTCCCGAGATCTTCACGAGATCTGGGCAAAACCTGACGTCTGGTTGTGCCGTCTACAAAACCCAAAACCAGTGAAGTTGGCACGTTATGTAAATCGTAGATAAAAACAGAATACAATGATTTGCAAATCCTTTTCAACTTATATTCAATTGAATACACTGCAAAGACAAGATGTTTAATGTTCAAACTGAGAAACTTTATTTTTTTTTTGCAAATAATCATTAACTTAGAATTTAAAGGCAGCAACACATTGCAAAAAAGTTGGCACAGGGGCCTTTTTACCACTGTGTTACATCACCTTTCCTTTTAACGACACTCAGTAAACGTTTGGGAACTGAGGAGACCAATTTTTGAAGCTTTTCAGGTGGAACTCTTTCCCATTCTTGCTTGATGTACAGCTTAAGTTGTTCAACAGTCCGGGATCTCCGTTGTCGTATTTTACGCTTCATAATGCGCCACACATTTTCAATGGGAGACAGGTCTGGACTACAGGCAGGCCAGTCTAGTACCCGCACTCTTTTACCACGGAGCCATGCTGTTGTAACACGTGCAGAATGTGGCTTGGCATTGTCTTGCTGAAATAAGCAGGGGCGTCCATGAAAAAGACGTTGCTTGGATGGCAACATATGTTGCTCCAAAACCTGTATGTACCTTTCAGCATTAATGGTGCCTTCACATATGTGTAAGTTGCCCATGCCTTGGGCACTAATACACCCCATACCATCACAGATGCTGGCTTTTGAACTTTGCGCCTATAACAGTCCGGATGGTTCTTTTCCTCTTTGGTCCGGAGGACACGACGTCCACAGTTTCCAAAAACAATTTGAAATGTGGACTCGTCAGACCACAGAACACTTTTCCACTTTGCATCAGTCCATCTTAGATGAGCTTGGGCCCAGCGAAGCCGGGCGGCGTTTCTGGGTGCTGTTGTTAAATGGCTTTTCGCTTTGCATTGTAGAGTTTTAACTTGCACTTGCAGATGTAGCGACGAACTGTAGTTACTGACAGTGGTTTTTGAAGTGTTCCTGAGCCCATGTGGTGATGTCCTTTACACACTGATGTCGGTTTTGATGCAGTACCGCCTGACGGATCGAAGGTCACGGGCATTCAATGTTGGTTTTCGGCCTTGTAAACTACGTGCAGTGATTTCTCCAGATTCTCTGAACCTTTTGACGATATTACGGACCGTAGATGATGAAATCCCTAAATTTCTTGCAATAGCTCGTTGAGGAATGTTGTTTTTAAACTGTTCGACAATCAGCTCACACATTTGTTCACTAAGTGGTGACCCTCGCCCCATCCTTGTTTGTGAATGACTGAGCATTTCAGGAAGCTGCTTTTATACCCAATCATGGCACCCACCTGTTCCCAATTAGCCCGTTCACCTGTGGGATGTTCCAAATAAGTGTTTGATGAGCATTCCTCAACTCTCTCAGTCTTTTTTGCCACTTGTGCCAGCTTTTTTGAAACATGTTGCAGGCATCAAATTCCAAATGAGCTAATATTTGCAAAAAATTACAAAGTTTACCTGTTCGAACATTAAGTAACTTGTCTTTGCAGTGTATTCAATTGAATATAGGTTGAAAAGGATTTGCAAATCATTGTATTCTGTTTTTATTTACGATTTACACAACGTGCCAACTTCACTGGTTTTGGGTTTTGTAATTAATACTTACCTAGCCTGAGCCAACCACGGTGCTGGACCTGCCCACACCGGAAACTATTCTAGCAGGCACTAACAACGGCAGGTCATACTATGCCTTAGTAGCGTCTACACTTTTGGAAATACAAAAGAAGAACCGCAGATCATTTGAGGTGCAGTTTTGTCAGTATCTCTCCCAAAGCTACTTGTCCGTTTACTTTTGGACGCGAAGAAAAACAAGTATTTCTCTTCGAAAAGACGATGCCACCAGAAATCAGTGGGTAGCTTTTTTTGTTTGCTGGCAGCAAACAGCCACGGCCAAAGGGAATGTTAGCTGCTTGTGCTCAGCATTTCACCAAAGACAGCTTTCTTAATAAAGGATAATTCGACACTGGATAAGCGTTTCAGCTGCTTCTCAAACCTGAAGCAGCTGCATCGATCAAGCGCTCGGAGCCACAAGCTGTAAGTAACGATATAACAGCAAATAATGTAAGTGAAGCTAACGTGTTACGGGCGGCTACTGGCTAGCAGGACCGCTAACGATAGTGTTAGGACTAACAACTGGCCTCAAGTGCAGACTTTCTAAAATATCTGAAGATAAATCCTGGATCGGTCGCGACTGTCCAGACACAGAAGCTGCAAGTTGCTTTTACTGCATAAGCCAACCTGACGTGATAGCCAGTTGATTGTGGCTGTAGCACTGCGGCTAACGTAGCCAAGTTACTGTTGCTAATGTTTGTGTCCTAAATATGCAAGAGTGATATCAAGGGAAAATTTTACAGAAGGTGTGTCAACATAAACCTCATTTGAAGCTAACTTTTTATACTTGTTTGTAATTTGGATGCTTGGTACAACTGTCCACGGTAACGGAACTTGCTGTCTGTAAAACCTGTATTGCAAAGGTTTGTCTCTGTGGTTGTTAAGACTGCTCGGTTACCAGCTACTGCATGTTAGTTCGCGTGCCGTGCTAATTAAAAATTCTCCTGATTAAGAGCCAGAGTCTGTAACTTTGGACCAGCTCATAGAAGGGGGTGATATATCGTGTTCCAGTAGGCCACTGAAGTTTTTTGTGGGGGTAGATATATTGTCCAAACTCACAAAAAATACTTTTTTTATCAGAAGATCCCTTCGGGGTGGAAATTGCAGCCCTTTTAAGGGTAGGGGTTAAAATGGCCAAAATATTGACATAGTCAAAATCTGGACTTTGACCTTCAAATATTTTGTGGCGCCCTCAGTGAACCTCCTTGATCTTAGGATATATAAATGTATGGGTAGAGTTCTTCCATTTAGCGTTATAATTTTCAAGGGTTACTGAGGGCGCCGCCTATAGGTGGCACTTCAAATCATGACTTTCTGCATTTTGGACTACATTTGAGACCCTCCCAGGGCCTGCGCCCTCATTAACCCTTGCTTATTTATGCATATTTGGATACATTGGGACTAATTATTTCCAAATTTGCATAAATGGCGGTGGCTTAGTTAGGGCGCTTTTGCATAGGTGGCGCTTTTTATGGCAAGAATGCGATTTTAGGCGATTTTCATTTGGCCATATCTCAGTGCGCCCTCTATGGGTTTCAGTGAAACTTCTTTTATTGTGTTTCTCTATATCTCTGCTATTCATGATGAAAATATCAAGAAGGCTTTTTTGCCTCGTTAACCCTCTTTGTGCTAAAACGTTCACACCAGATCACTCTCCACTTGAATCAAGAAAGACAAAAGGTCAGTTCTCCAATGCTCCTATAGGCGGCTCATATGGCAGGTGGCAGCACTGCTGTGATCACGTTTTGATGGCATGTTCAGAGTCTGAATAGAGCCGTGGAAATCCTGCTTTATCACAAATATCTTCTGATTTTAAGACCTGCGAGCGGTACATCGTTCCATCTTTACTTTGTGGGATATTGTGCTAACGATTAGTTTTGCTCCCAAGATATTAGATTATATATTGTCTGATCACATTTTTTAATGGGTGTGGCCTGTGTGTATGCATAATGCATGCAGCAATGCAGAATGTAAAGACAAGGTCCTCAACCCCCTCTGAAAATTACTATGGTTACCTTCCTGGACAAGGATGCCCTTCAGTTAGTTTTGAACTATGTTGTGAGGTTTTTTGGACAAGTTTATCCAATATTTTTAGTTGTTGTGGGTTAAAACCTTAGAACAAGGATGTCCTTCAGTTAGTTTTGAACTATGTTGTGAGATTTTCTGGACAAATCTGTCCAAAAGTTTTAGTCAGTTGTGAACTATGTGCAATTCAGTTGCTGTCCTGAGAACCTCTTGAGGAGCGTGTCCCTTAGAATGACTGGTAGTCATTTATTTCAGACTATTTCAGGAATACCAACGCAGAAGCCTCTGTTACTGGTACAATTTTTATATAGTTTTTATCCCATGCTAAACAATTCCAGAATTATTGAGTCATTATTCTGTGGTGGTGGCACCAACAGAAAGATGCCGTCCATTAAGGCCTAAGTATCTTCAGCACATATGGGTGCCTTGATTGTTGTTTTTCTGACTTTTCAGTTTTAACATTTTAATAAATTGTTGCTTATTTGAATAAGTTCTCTTGCCTCAATGCTTTGAAAACACTCAAATAATTCTCCCCACTGGTTGTTGGGGACGAAAACAAAAATGGACATTTTTCGGAGGTGGTGCTTGATTGCGACATACGTCAAACTCTGGCGTGTAAAGGAAAAAAAAAGGCTTAATGAGGCAAAAAGCCTACTTGAAATTTTTATCATGAATAGCAGAGATATAGACAAACATAATAAAACAAGTTTCACTGAAATCCAAAGGGGGCGCACTGAGATATGGCCAAATGAAAATTGCCTAAAATCGTGTTCTTGCCAAAAAAAGCGCCATCTATGCAAAAGCGCCCTAACTAAACCACCGCCATTTATGCAAATTTGGAAAGAACTAGTCCCAATGTATCCAAATACATATAAATAAGCAAGGGTTAATGAGGGCACAGGCCCTGGGAGGGTCTCAAACATAGCCCAAAATGCAGAAAGTCATGATTTGAAGCGCCCCCTATAGGCGGCGCCCTCAGTAAACCTTGAAAATTATTATGCTAAATGGAAGAACTCTACCCATACATTTATATACCATAAGATCAAGGAGGGTTACAGAGAGTGCACGAAGATATTAGAACGACAACGTCCAGATTTTGACCACGTCAATATTTTGGCCCTTTTAACCCCTACCCTATAAAGGGCTGTAATTTCCCCCCCGAAGGGATCTTCTGATTAAAAAACATAATTTTTGACAGTTTGGACGATATATTTACGCCCACAAAAATCTTCAGTGGCCTACTGGAACATGATTTATCACCCCCTGGTTCATAGTTACAGACTCTGGCTCTTCACTTATATGCAATAAATTCTGATCGGTATGCTTGTGCTACTTCGGTAAGCATCAATGTGGCAGTTTCATCATAACGTTGCCTGATTGTAGCCATTACAGTTGAAGCTAACCGGAGAGGTGCTGTATGTGTCCGCAAAGTTGGGCTGAAAAGCACAGTTAGACCAGACGTAGGTTTTGCAGAGCTTGGGATACGTGTTTGGGTTAGTTTACGGCTGCTTGTGATCGCTTCACTTATCCATGACCAGGATCAGTCGGATACTTCACAAATGTCTGGGCAAGCTCTCTGGTGCTACCGTGAAAGCAATGCGAAATGCAGAAGCTCTACCGTGTCTGGTATAACAAACGATTTCTCTGCACTACCGTGACATAATTTCATCCCCATTTAGAAGTTGTTGTGGCTAATAAAAAGCCGAAAAAGGCGGATATTAAATAGGAAATTCTTTCCTGTTGAAGCGATCGATTCGCTTGCTCCACATAAGCAACTTGTCCGCGCTAACGGAACTTACGGTCTGTAAAACCTGTATTATGTTCATAACATAACCAGAGCTCTCTCTAGCTGTCGCGTACTATCCATAAAGCTGCTTTCACATCGAACGCGAAACAAATTTTTCGCAGGACAGATTAGCCTACATTCAAAGTCAATGCAAAGATGCGAATACACGCGTTATGGGCGCGTTAAGCAACTTTCACACCGGACGTGAAACTATTTTTTCGCGCGACAGATTACATTCAAAGTCAAGGCAAAGATGCGAATACACGCGTTATGGGCACGTCAAGCCGCTTTCGCACCAGACGCGAAACGAATTTTTCACGCAACAAAATACATTCAAAGTCATGACTGCTTATCAGCTACTGCATGTTAGTTTGCGTGCTCTGCTAATTAAAAATACTCCTGGTTAACTTATATGCAGCAATTCTGATCGGTATGTTTGTGTTACTTCGGTAAGCATCAATGTGACAGTTTCATCATAACGTTGCCTGACTGTAGCCACTACAGTTGAAGCTAACCGGAGAGGTGCAGTTAGACCAGACGTAGGTTTTGCAAAGCTTGGAGTGTGCTTTTGGGTGCTTGTGAAACGATCGCTTTACTTATCCATGACCGGGGTCTGCCTGATACTTCTCCAATACCTGGGTAAGCTCTCTGATGCTACCGGTGAAAGCAATAGGGAAACGCACAGGCTATAACGTGTCTGGTATCACAAACAATTTCTCTGCATTGCCGTCGATTAAATATTAAATCGGTGATTGAATATTAAATTATTTCCTGTAAAAGTGATCGATTCGCTAGCTGCACATAAGCAACAGTTCACGCAAACGGAACTTACGGTCTGTAAAACCTGTATTATGCTCATAACATAACCGGATCTCTATCGAGCTCTTGCGCACTATCCATAACGCACCCATCTCCGCGAGGAAACGCTGGTCATTCCGAAGCAATATGTAAACCATTACCACGGGCAATTTCCGAAAAGGCTGTTTAGCCTGGAGCTTTCGCCCCTCCGTCATATACCAGCGCAGAAGCTGTTCATTTCTCCACGCTAACGACACACCACAGTTAGGCACACGAACCAGCAGGTCCTTATAATACGCAGTCCATAAGCTGTTGGTCCACTTTTAGCTGCTCCTCACTGACCATGTTTCCCTCTAAACTCAGACCCACCGGATTTCTACGGCCTCCGGTCTACACGTGGGTATGTCGACCCATTCTACAAATGTGTCTATATGGGTAGGATTCTAGCTTTCCCCCAATCCTAGCTATAGAGTAGAAAAACCGCTGTACTCACCACTGTTGCCGTAGCAAACTGTAGCCGATAGCAAATTTGAGCTTGAGCTGCCAGGTTTTACTTTTCGTCCTCCACTTCGCCGCTCGTTTATTAGAACAAGTTCATTTCATTAGATCTATATTCAAGTATAGAGTTAGATTGCGGAATTTGCCCGCCGCTTCCTTATCAGATGGCAGACGTGTCTCACGTTTCACTCTGGGGAGGCGGACCCGGAAAACTGCGCTCTACAGCCTCGTCCCGCCAAACTCTGCCCTCCACAGAGCTGGCCAGTCAGAAGAAAGTGGGTACACGGGGAGTGGGGGCCATAGTTGAAGAGCCACCCCAATGAGGCGTTTCAGGCTGAGACTACAATGGACTACAAATGGGGTTTTTTGAGGATGGCAGTATGAGCTAAATAAGGACCCTGTTTTGGACTTTGAACGATCAGGAGTACTCTAGGGGAGCCCAAGATGAAAATATAAACTTGGAAATATAGCAAAATAGGTCCCCTTTAAACAAGCGAAAATCCAAGACATTCCGTTTCATTGAATGCGGTATAAATTCTAAAACATTGCCACATTAAGCAAAATGCCAGCACATTGTAGTATCGACTACTCTGGTTAACCGATGTTACAAACTAGCTCTGTGATCACAGTGGTAAACCAAAAATAAGAAATAGCTGGCCAGTTAGCTAGCTGGCAAGAAGTAAGACAGAGCTACACCATATAAAGACAGTTCGACTTGCATTTCAAGAGGAAAAACTCTCCATCACTGAATTTCTCCTTCAAATGCTGTCTCCCCTCCTGTCTGTTCCATTATTAATAACTGCAATTTTCCATCTCAGAATCACATTTCCATCCTGCAAATATAAACTCAACACTCCAGGGTCTGTTCTGGAAGTCTTTTTTTTTTCCATACAATCACGTCTTTCTTGGCTGCGCAAAGTTGAGAGAATACAACCTAACTGATCATGCAAGTGTTTAAATGCCTTTCTGATGGTCCAATCACTGTCTTTCAGCTACTGTGGACAGTTTATTCTCTCTGGAATTGGATAAGAAATGCGTCAGTCATTACATCATTACATCAATACCAGGGAAGTTTCACGTGGGCGTGAACTACAACTGTGAGTTACGCAGATGAGCCTAAGTATATAATTCAGTGACTGGCTAATCGACGAGAGTACTCAGAAGGATATAAGGAAGCGCTGAATTAGCTGAGGAGTTTAATTCATGCAACTCCAGGAAAACAGGGATTGACTGAACTTGGCCATATTCTAAACCGTGTTTGAGCCCAGCTTGCAAGTGAATATTCAATAACTGATCCGAGTGTGCCATCTAGTGATAGCATAGTGTAACTGCATGCACAAATAGAGCGCCTCCATGTCCACTGGCGTCTACATCTACACAACATATTTAATACTTTCATTTTATTTTTCCAAATTTTTCCAGGCTGTATTGTGTTCTTTGTGCAAACACTGGATGTAACAATGCTATAAACTTGAGTTCGTTAATGAAATTCCCCAGTGAAAAGTATCATGCAGAGATCACAATAGGCATCGATTTCCAGATATTCCTGTGGTATTTTTACATGCTCTTGGCCTCCATGGCAGAGTCCATTTCGTTGTCCAAAATTGAAGATAAAATTAAACAATGACTCATTAAACAATGATTCATTCAAATATATTGAGCCCTCGCTAACTTTACCAACAACACAGAATGCTTTCCCAGTCCACTGAGTAATGATAGTAATGTTCAATAGCATTAATGAAATTATGTTACTCATATTTTTAAAAAATAAACATTATTGTTAGGATAAGCAACTTTTAAATACACCTAGCTAACTACGTGGTTAGAAAGGCTTTTCATTTTTATTCAAAATTCGAACTACCGTTCCAACTCGAAGAAAAGTCACGTTCAACTCGGCTAGTAGCAAGCACAAACAAAATGACACTTTCACGGTGGAATGTGTTTTAGAAAATTCAACGAAAGTTGGCATTGAAATGCTCGCTATTCGCAAAATGGGGAAAGCTACAGTTGAGAATACTCACTGCAGCTATATGGTCGAGAAATTGCAAAAATCTGTGACCTGCATTAGCTTATGCAGTTAGCTACCTCGTTAGCTTAGCAAGATTCACTGACAAGACATCATTGCTGGCGAGTTACATAGTCATTACTAACTGCGAAACAGATGGCAGCGGGGGTCCATTTACCCATAGACTGCATTTCCTTATTTAACGAGCCCACAAATTGCAACATAGCCGGCAATTGGAGGGTCCATTCACTTACATAGCCTGTATGGTCTCTATGTATGGCTATTATAGGCACTTGTGATAATAGCGTAGCAGCCAGGCCAGGTCAAAAGTTTGAGGGGGGTATTTGGGTGGGTGTATGGGTGGGATCTCGATACCTCAGCTTGATCCCTGATCACTACTACGCATATTTTGGCTCCAAGTGTGCAAGATGGCAGCACCCGTATTCAAGACATTTTGGCTCCATTTTTAATCAATGGGAGTAAATGGAAAAGCGTCGCCCATCTTTATATGAAGTCCTTGGTTCTGACCACTTTGAAAATGTTAAACATCATTGTTTTATACTTACTCTGTGTTCGGCATAGATAAGAACAACGTTTGAAATCTGAAACATGATAGACCCTTTTGCAAACATAGGCAGGAGGATGGGCCACTAAGCATAATTTTAATATGGTAAAATATACTACATTGTAAAACTACATCATTTGAAAGTCCGAGGACTCACCATTCTGACTGCGAAAGCCATCTTATGATGCAAATATGAAAGCGATATGACAGCATATAGTACAGCAAAAATGGGCTTTACACTTGTGTCATAACTCTCAGCCTGACTGTGCAATGCCATAATTTCTCCCTTCGTTTCGCCCTTAATTTTATTTGGCAATGTTTCTTCATTTGTTTCTTCCTTGCGGGCTTGCTAGCGGTTTTGGTTGTGCTCTACTCAGTGTCAACTGTATAGGCTATATGCAGCATGTACTTCATGAGACGGTTCAGAGAATGCAAACTCTTTCACATACAAACGCCTCATTCTTGATTCACGCTGCTTGGACATGACATAGTTTAACTGAAGCACAAATGTTATGCGATCTGCCAAAACATTTATGAAACAAGGCCAACGCTGTTGCCCCCCACAGCAAAGGGTACACGAGTGAAAGCCCCCAAGCGAAAGTTCCCCAAAAAGAAAGCCCAGCTAGAGTATTGCCCCAGACAGCCTTCCTAAATTATTACAAACTGAACCCCATTTTAGCTTATATAAGCACATGCCTATATATATGCCTATATTTACTCAGTAATGAAAAATACGCTAAACTATTTTAAATGTGGTCAGTAATAAATTTAGCTACTTACTATTTAATCTATTGGTATTTTTGTTATCATATTCAGCAATAACTGATCATGATGGAAAGATCAAATGGCAGATTTCAAGGTGATATTGCTTAAATATCAGGCAAACCGTTTTGCCGATATGATTGAGAGGGGACAATTAACCAAATGGCGATGTCCTCGAATATTGGGACAATCCCCTTGTCCCAATTTTGTACTTGTGCCCCTGTGCCCCTCACATGCGTGTGCCCTCATTCAGTGCCCAAGGCTGCAGCGTATCCCATTTCTGCAGTGGGTTCTTTAAGAGTGCTCATGAGCGCCCCCAACACACCCAATTCACCCTTCCTGCAAGTCTGCACTTTACCTAGGACTGTTACCCACAATTCTAGGGTTACCATGACGTTTTACGTGATTCAGCAATCACGTAGGAGTGATGTGAGAATGAATGACTCTTTCCAAGCAGCAATTGTAGGAGTGGCATATGCTCTGAAAATTGTGATTCATCCCTGTAGAAGTGCGAGCTTGAGACCAGCACTTTCAGTCCACTCTTTTTGCAAGTCACACGAGTACACACTTTTAGAGGAGGACTTCAGGGTTTAGGGTGGGCAATGGGACAAAGCCTCGGACACTCATAAATAGTGCTAGTGTCCCTACTAGTGAGTGGTAGCTGACATGATACGTCTTTCATCTTTTAAAATGGAGGGAATCATATAGAAATGATAAGGAGACAAACTTTTCAAATGTTTTAATAGCTTTGTTATAAAGAGGAGAGTTGGAGGAGATATCCCGTCAAGAATACAAGCCACAGAACAAATAAATAGCTACATAACATACAGTGCAATGAGTGCATATACATCAGCTTCCGCATTTGGAGTGCGACATCATATCAGTAAAATTGCACAGCACTTAAGTACAGAGCAACAAAAGAAACAAAAGTTATTACAAGACCGAGCGCCAAATAAGTATGTGTGTGACTATTACAAAAATCTAGTGTGTTACTGCTACGTGCACATTTACACTCATTTCTTAAATGATTTCTTTGTTTTGCAGTCATTACGACCGGGTGACCATGCGAGTAGCCAACATGAACAAAGCACTGGAGTTCACAGGCTAAATGGGGAGTGTCTGGAGAAAATGGGAGCGCCACTATTGTTTATTCACCCATTATAAAAGCAGATTGTTAAATCTGTTAAAACTTGACATCCCAGCAGTGATCATCCCAATGGCGAGTTCACAGCGTTCTCGCATTCGCTGTAGCATGCTGAGAACGAAAGCAATTTCACATTTCACTATTAGCTTTTACAGAGGGCAGGTCAATAAACAATGAGAGCACACCCATTTTCTTAAGACACACCCCATTTTTCCAGTGAACACCAGTTCTGTATTGATGAATTTGCACGGTTACTCAATCACAGCGACCCCAAAACAAATAAATAATTGAAGAAATGAGAGTAAATGTGCATGTGCTAATAAAAATGATTTATAAAATAATTGCAAATATGCTTAGTTGCTGGTTGGTCTTGTAATAGAGTACGTTTTTTTGTTTGTTTGTTTTTGTTGCTCAGTATATAAAAAAAGCATAAAGGCCAAAAAAAACCTAAAATTACAAAGATATGTTCTCAATAATTTATAAAACAATCAAAAAAGGAAATAAGACAATGTTTACACAGTACAGTGATGCCACAGACTGCATTTCACATCCGTTACTGATAGGATGGGGTGTATGCAGTACGCCTGTGTTGGAGTTAAAAGTACACTTACATGTGAAGCTGTGCTACATACATTTAAAGCTAAGACACTTGTCCCATTCAAAATAAACTTGAACTCTTAAATAGCAACTTTGTCATCATCTGTTCAGAGTATTCCAAACATTTTCTGATAAACGACACGATTCTAATTCTGCTTCAGGCTGCATGAGCAGTCGTCTGTTTTTGGGCATCTGTTTTTGTAAATGTGTCTTCATTACAGAAAGACACATTTCTACTGAGCACTCCAAGCACAGTTTTGGTGGAATGATTGTGCTGTATGTTTAAAACTTGGATTTTGATGGAACAGATGCACTTGGGCAGTGCTTAGCAATGATATATAACAATAACTTTGATATGCTTATAATGGAAAATTAATCTCCTTTTTTGATGTTTTGCTATCCCCAGTGATAATATACACTATTAGAATCAACAGCAGTCTTTTCATTCCTTTACTTTTGTGGCAACGAACATATGGGGTGTCCTTTTAAAATATCTTACAAAGCCTCAGTACTGAGCACTTGCTATGTTACATAGACTCACATAACATTAACATCCCATGTAGAAGCAAAAACTGTGGCCTATTGAAAGAACAATGCTGCAATATTTTCCTTGGCAACATTTAGACATTTGACCACAGCCTTTGGCCATGGCCTTCCATTGACCAGGGACACATGTACGCAATGGTTTCTTGGCAGTGTGTGTTCACTGCTCGAAATGCAAGCTCCACTGAAATATCCCATAGCAACAGTGCACTAACTGTCTTATCACTAACCAAGAGAAAAATGGTGCAAATAGTCAAGGTATTTCACATTTACTTCATTGCCATTTCTCTGAACTGTGAGCGTGACTAAGGCTCAGTGTTAATGGCTGAAAGCTGATGAGGACACTTTTAAGGCATTTATGCAAAACACTCCAATTAAGGGTAGTTCTGTTACTCAAGACTTTTTATGATATGAGGTCTCATCCGCTACACTTGTGGGGCTTTGAACAGATGCACCGCTCACAATCTGCTTCAAACCGGACAGAGCCCCCCACCCCCACTTTATCAACGTAAAATGACTCCATGCACAATCTGTCTATTTACACGATTTCTTACAATGTATTTCTTTAGTCTAAGCAGAATGTGCTCAGACCCGTCACCCACCCAGGTGTTGAGAGGGATATCACACTACAGTTTGGGAGCAGTCTTCTGTTGGTAGTGAGTACCAGTGTGCTTGCAGCTGAGAATAACCGACAGCAGGGTGAGCTAATGGGAAGAATGAAGGGTTACCACCAGGCCAGGCTCCTGTTTCTCTCGACTCTATTCAAGGATGGTCACGGATGTGATTGGATGGTCTCCCAGGACAGGCAGGAGTGTTAGGCCAGTATTGAGAAAGACACAGATACTGGTCCACATGGGGTTGGGGGGCAGTCAATAGTAATTTCCCCTTCTTGAATTCCTGGTTAATTCACAGCTTTAGTCAAAGAGCTAGAATGATTTGCCAGTTGAAACACAAAAATGATTTGTTCGGAGGGTTTCATCTCAAGGGAGGCCATTTCATGTCAATCTTACGAAAGGTCACCAACAGGACACGTTTCAGGACACTAAACAGTCAGCTGATGCAGAGGTGTTTGAAAGAGTCCAGGGGTGCGTTTCCCAAAAGCGTAGTTGCTAACTAAATAAGCAACTTGTATAGTTCATCAATTCACAGTCAGGGGTTCCAACTATGTAAGTTAGCATCTGTGCTTTCGGGAAACGCACCCCAGATTGTTTGGCTCACCTTTTAGAATCTAACTTACAGCGTTTGGGTTCAAGAAACTTCCAGATTCTGTGGCAGTGCTGATTCCGGGGGGCAATTATTATTGAGGGGATTGAAGCAGCTGTGTATGATGGGAAAATAGGACGCAAGAGAAAAGGGAGGCACTCTGTGACACGACCGAGCAGTGGCCACCATTTGACCAGGTCTCTTTTAGCCCAACAGGCTTGCATTAAAGCCACTGCTGTATGAGCTGAGTGTATCAGCTTGTACAAGGACATGGCACTACTTTCAGCTTACATCGCCAAGCTCTTCAACTGCACAGACTTAGGAGGCGTATTTTTATTTTTTTTTGGAAAAATGATCCACAAAAAGCAAAAATTCAAATATGCAGTCTGTTAACACCGAATCCAGGCAACTGAGTGTCCAAGAGAACTACAGCCATTCAGTAGATATGGTGACATGCAAGATAAGCAGAGTTTTACGGTGTCATTGACAGACACTACAGGTGAGGTATTCAGTTCAATTGCAGAATTATGATAATAGTTTCAGGAGTGTGTTTGGGTGGGCCTCTCACCTGTGGCTTCCAGTGTGTGGACCAGGTCTTCAGCAGGGGGGCAGTTTGAGTGCCAAAAAAAACCGTCATCTGCACATGCAGACAGCCAATAAATTATGACGAACACTGGAAGCTAAATACAGATTTCCTATTTTCAGGGTGGATTCCATGGTCTAATCTGTGACCACAGAAAATCTGTCCTACAGGACGTCTCCAAATGAATTTGCTGAGACCAAATAGTATGGGTACTGTGAGTATAAACACATCCAACTTCATTCACTTTGCTGACTGACCCTGTGGCCACTCAGTTAAAGACAAGGTGGCTGGTTGGCTTTGGCTGTTAAGGAACCTCAACAGTACCTCAGAAATTAACCCTAGCAACTGTGATCCAACTGCAAAAGCCATCACAACTGCTGCAACGATGAAAACTGTTGAAATCTGTATAACTGACAGCTGGCAGGGCAGACCCAGGAACAGGCAGGCAGCCCTTCCACAGCTGAAGAAAACGTGTCTTAGTCACACCCCTTGTGCGTCTCTGATTTTGTTCACCGATGTTCCAGCTGGGTTTGTTCTTCTCGTGCCATCATTGTACCATGATTTGGTCATGTTTGACTGTTTTGGCGTTACAACTGCTGGTGTGTGCACGAGGGATGCTTGTTTGATCTAAATTTGATGAGTGACAATGGGGAAAAATGGGAGGCAGATATTCCTTTGGTCTATAGTAATGTTACCGGCATGTTGGGATTTCTTATATACACATTTCAAGAGTTTGAGGATGTCAGAATAAAGGATATATACAGTACATAAACTAGTACAGAACTTGTCACTTCTATCACGTTAAGCGTGGCTGTGCACTGGGGCATTTTGCTTCCTTTTATTGTTTTTTTTTTTTCCTGCTTTGCTATCTGGGATGTCCAGAGACTGATGGTCCAATCAGGTCTCAACTTTCCCAAAGGTTCCCTCTGGGGGTCTGTAATGTTTGGGGAAGGCCTTCAGCTGCAGAGAGTTGAAAGCATATTTGCGACATCCCACATTCTTCATGGTGTTCTCCCGTCGACAGCCCTCGCTGGAGGTGGTGTGGGTGGGATGGGAGGAATACAAAAAAAGAAGACCATAAATGGATAGAGCAAGAAGAGCTGCTGTCAAGCCAAACAAATCATCACAAAACAGCCATCAACCTTGTGCTCTGAGAATGTTCTTCACAACTAATGTTAGAGCAGGAACAAGGGTTTTACATATTTATATATCCACCAAGCACACATCAGCCACAGAGCTTCAATAAACATTTTCAACAGAATCATACAAATACAGACTTGTATCTCCGTTAACTTCACTGTAAGACGGTGCGGGCTCTGATTTCAAGATAATTCTACCGAAAGTTGAAGCACCAATTTTAAATAGATGTGGTAATGATGAGTTATACAGATAATTTACTCAAGAATTACTGGCATCCTTCACAAAAATGACCACATTATCGAGTACAGAATAAACAGCATGTACTATTAATCATTCTTTTGGCCCAAATACATGAAACAAGCACGAAAACATTTTAACACAATAAAAAAGAAAAAAAACAAAAACATGCTGGTCAGAGACTGCGAAAGTCCTCCGCCAAAGATTAAACATATGCATGCCCAGACGGAAACACACGGCCTAAATCAATACTCCCCAGTCCTACCCCTCCGATGGTGGGGATCAAACAAAGCTGAACTGAGGAGTATATGTTTCCTCCAAAACAAGCACTTAAAAATTATTGACACCCTTCTGTTTAATACTTGGTGTAACCTCCCCTGCAGAAAATGAGTACTAAGACTCTCCCTGTAATGTTCGACAAAGATGATGAGCACTTCTGGCCCAATCCCCTATGCAGATCCTATGCAGGTTTTTCGGTTGTGCTAGTGGACTGCCCTTTTCAGTTCCGATCAGAAGTTTTGAAAGGGGTTTAAAGGGGTCACACTAAACCCATTGAATATTTTCATTTTTGTGGTCTATTTACAAACATTTGTGCATTTTTACAGTCAAAAGCATCTAGTTCATACTGTACAGGCTGTGTTTGCCAACACCGCAGACTCATTCATCCTGAGGCTGGTTATTTTGCGTCCTCTCTTTAGGACTCCCTGCCTAAAAGGGGCCTATTATGCTATTTTTTTCAGGTTATAATATTCTTGGAGGTCCAAAAGGGAAGTTGATAAACTTTTCAGGAAAAAAAAAAAATCCATGAATTCCAGGCAACTTGATTCCTGAAAAACGGGCTGTTCTGAGTGGGTGTCGCCTCTATGGAATGAGCTTTGTTCTAATTGGCCAACAATCAGTGCAACCTTGTCAACAGAGAGCAACAAAGTCATGATTCCCCAGCGCTCTAAATGCAGACAACTAATTAACCCTTTCGCAGGCACAGCGACATTTTTGTCGTTTTAACCAACGTGTTTTATAAAGTCTTCTTTAAATTCCCCGATTGCGGGAATTCCCTTGTTAGTTACACTCATTACCATTGGCTGTCTCTCAGGTCACCCAGCACTGTATTTTTAGCCGTGAACGAGGCATGGGATTTCCTAAAAACGCTAAATACGAGACTACTTCGGTCAAATTGTGGGACATGTGAACATGGCATCGGCAGTACAAATAGCGGCATTCTAGCCGTGTTTCTAAACGTAAATACAACGTGGATGAAGTTTTTGCTTTATTGAATGACTCTGACGATGAGTTTGAATATCCAGAGAGCGGGAGTGACTTGGATCCAAACGATTTTAGCGATTCTGGAGAGGATTAAAACATAAAAACATCAGTTATGGGAAACTTATTATGAGATTTGGTGTTATTTTATTGTTATTTTGCATAACAATCATATTTTGGTAAAAACCCAAAATTAATCCGTCCGTGGGGGTATGCATCTGGGCCAAAATTTGCCTGCGAAAGGGTTAAGTAGCTAGCCATCTGGCTGTTAAACTACACAATGAAAATGGAAAGGTAACTTCTGCCAAGTAACCATGAGCATTACATTCACAGATGTGCGACAAGCAGTTACCATAATAGTTTTACTACATTTGTAATTCAATTTCTAAGGTTAAGACTGATCTGTTGCCAGCATCTGTATAGAAGCAACCATTAGCCATCATTCCACTTACTGCACAGGCTGCTCCTTTAAAAACGGACTGAATTTGATTAAAAATGGTCATGCATTCTATCTGTTCCTATTGGCGAGTCTTGTTCATTGCTTCTGGCTGAAAATGCAACAGTTTCTAAATTCACAGTCAATTTATTAGCTAGCTTGCTAATAAACCACACAATGATTATAGAAAGGTAATGCATGCATGCTACCCAAGTTAGTTTTGAGAGTTGCATCAACAGCAAAGCCTTACACATTTTTAGGTTAAACTTGGAATTCAATTTGAATATAAACAGAAATTGGAAACACGTACCCTTCTAGCTAGCTACAGATTTTCCTTGAAGATACATTGAAACCGCAACTTTTTAGTATGTACCGAAAAGCATTATAGGTCGCCTTTAATATGAATTTATTTGCCATTCCTGCATTGTACTGATTCAGGTTTGTCATGCAGCCAGATATAAAGTGGATTGCCCACATATAGCTCGTCATGGGCTTTTACCTCTGAAGCTGGGATGTTGTCATAAAAAAATAAGCCGTGGGTGGAGACATTCAGATGAGGAGCAAAAAAATTCATGAGCCTGGATGCGATGCAGAAAGGAGAGCCAAATCTGAATGCCATACCAAATGCCATGTTATCTGAAAAAGGCTGCCCATATAAAGATGACTGGGTTGTTAAACTTCACAGTTAATGGGTTCGTAAACTCTCCGGATATCAAAATGTATGTGCAAAAGAACTGAAAAAACAAGTTTTTCATAATATGTCCCCTTTAAAGCCTACTTTGTTGTGATTGGCCAACCGCTATTCAGGAAGCATTTATAAATAAAATCAAGGGAACACAATATAAGTTTGGTGTTGTACTGCTGAAGAGTAGTGGTAAAATTAATTTTAATTATTAATTCTTAACTACATCTTCCTTTAGAAATCCATACAAAGGTATTTACCTTCACACTGAAGAAAACAGAATTTTCTAAACATGGCAATACGCACAAACCAAATTCTTCCTGATCTCTACTATACCTGCCTTTGTTCAAAGGTGAGCCAAACTCGCTGCTTGGCAAGAATTATGCAAATGTGTTACATAATAAAGTAGGCATGTAACGGAACAAAATGCATGACACGAATGAGGCATTTCAGGCAGCTCAGATGCTGTGTTTCTTGTCCGAAAGAATAAATCCCTTTGGCAAGGACTTTGGGCTTTGTAACTTTGCAGACCTTCTACATGCACGAAAAAAAACTATGTAATACACAAAAGGGAAGGAAAGTACTGAAAAAAACATAATACGACCCCATTAAGTCTGGAGGCTGAGAGGGCTCTTGCACAATGCTAATGTTTTACGTTCTTATTTGGGTCAATGACGTGACATTGTCCGAGTGCACTACTTTGGTTTAAAATAATTTTAAATGATTCATAATAAGCATCATTTTATTCTATAAAACCTGTTTAATTTGAACATATTTAGTTTATCATAAAAATGATACATATTTTATGTTTTGCCATCTCAAACCCTCAAAATGTTAGGTGGTGCAACCGTCTGAGCAAGTTAACACTATGTGAAATGTATTAAATATGTAATTTAAAATATGAATTAATATAATATTAATATGGGGGCATAATTTTATATTGAAAACCTTTCAAATAAAGTTTTAGTAGTTTAATTGTTCTTAAATTGTTTGGAAAACCAAAATACCTGCCCCCTACCGTAAAGAATCCATAAGTTACTTTTAATACCCAGCTCAATTACAAAATAGTGATGTTTTAGGCAGAGTAGACACTCTCAGGTATACTTACTAAAAAAATCACTTAGGAAAAAAAAGAGGGAAGTGTGTTTTTTTTTTTTTTTTTAAGAAACTTTTGGTTGCGCCACCTGACATTTTTTGGCGGTGAAATAGCAAATACAGTCTAAAACTGTACTAAAACCCTGTAAATGTTGTGCAACCATTAAGACTTGTTTAGACACACTCTTCCAACTTCAAATAAATGTATTCTGTACATTTTTAAAGATTTATTAAAAAAAAACATTTTTAAAAGCCTTATTTGTCATTGACCCATTTATTTGTCCATTTCTACATTTGGGGTCATCGTCTTGCTAAAAGATCCATCCACTGCTATGTCTCAACCTCCCGGCAGAGGCAATCAGGTGTTCAGCTACAATACACGCATTCAGTCTGAACAAGATCCCACAGACCACTGGCAGCGAAACAGCCCCAGAAGCATTCATGATCCAAAACTGTATTTTACTATGCACCAGGGGTGCTTTTCATGGTGTGCACCACTCTTTCTCTCCAAACTTAGGAGTGGATGGCCAAAAAGTTCAGTTTTGTTATCATCTGACCAGAAAACATAATTCCAAACTTAGTTCCAGCAATGCTTGGCAAGCGCTGCAGTTCATCAGTTGCTCTCAGTGAGCTCTTCTCATGTGCAGCCCTTCCCAACATCTTGCTGAAATGGAGATGGCGTCTAACAGTTGATTGAGAAACTTGATAAACTGAGTAGAGCTCTACACTGTGAACCTGTGATCCTTCATCTTTTCTCTGTCACTCAAAGCATCCTCCTCATTCTAGGAGGGGGCATTATAGATATACACCCTCTTACTTTATTACGACTCCAAACCTTAGAAACTGTCTGAATACTGCTCGGACGATGCTCAGTAGTATTTTTTACTGTTCAAGTCTTTTTTATAACCTTCACTTGCTGTGCAAAGGTAAGCGCTCATTTGTCTCCTCAGAGGAGAAAGCTCTTTGGTTTTCCCCATGGTGATGGATCACCAACATTTCACATGTTTGCAACCTCTTTCATACCGAGAAATAGGAAATGGTGCAATAAGGCACAGATTCCGATTCCGGTGAATAAGACCAGACATAAAGCAAAAACTGAAAATTATGACCAAAGAAAGAATCATTTAAACTCTGTCACCGTCTTGTTTGGTTTTATTGGATATGGCCTTTAGGGGTGCCAATAATTCTCATCCCACCATTTTCGCGAAAAATTGCCAATAAAAGAAGAAGTGTTTTCATGCATAAATGAGAGCATACATTATTAATGCAAATATTAGTATTTGCTCTAAAGTTGAGATTTAGAACACTTATTTTTTTAAATCATTTTTTGCGTGATGTCATGAAGGGTGCCAATAATTCCCGAGATGACTCTCATCCTCACACCTAATTTGTCATTAAATGACACAAATTTTATCAACAACCTCAGAGCCTGATGTTATACATCATACAGTATAATACACATATATATTATTTTACATAAAAAATACTGTACCTGAAAATTACATGCACATTGCTACTCATACTCATGGGCACCTGATAAAACCATCAGACAGGTTTAGAAATCTAAACAGGCAGTGGTTTGAACACCTACCTGCGCATGCAATCGAGGGCCTGATTGAAGACCTGTGGGGCCATGCCGTGCTCATGCTGAAGAATCAGGCTTTGCTCCAGCGTGACTGACATGGCTGTACGATCCTTTGCACTTTTGCAGCTGGTGAACCTCACACCATTCAGCCTCCGGCAGACCTGGAGCCAATGACAGAGAGAGAGAGAGAGCACACCACTTGGACCAAACACTAAGCATGGTTCACATGACAAAATGGGCTTTTTCCAGCCTGTGGCCCCAGAGGCGCAAGCCAGAAATACATTGAAAGGAAAAGAAAACCCTTGGAATTTTAGTGTATGTACAGAATTCATATATTAATATAGGTAACCTTGCCAAAGCTCAGCCTTGCTCATCCAACCAACCTTTTTGCTAATTAAAAAATCAGCGTTCCGCCACAGTCATGACAGTGGGTTCGCATTTTATATTAACCAGAAGTGACATAGCGGCCACCAAGCATATTGTACACAAACCTTATACACAGTACATTCAGTACACACGACGCGCAGCATACCTACACTGATTTTGAGTATTAAAGTACGACATGGCGCATGACCCACAAACGAAACGTTATCAGTATGAGCCTGAGTACGCTGAGGAGGAGCTACAAATGAGAAAGCAACCGTACTTGAGCACGGAAGATTACTGTTATGTGTTAAGGCTCTCTTGTTCTAACAAACGCAGCAGCGAAAGGAACTCTCCATTGAAACGAAGAAATTCAATGCTTGCTCAAAGTTTAGGCGGACGAAAACATACATTTACAATTGGATACTACACACAAAAACTTGGAGATTTATGGAATAATTTGTGAGTAGTTACATTCGCGTGGTTATCACAAAATGATAGAACAGTACCGTGACAAATTAAAGAAAATGCGGCAGCGATATTTTGAAGTGCGGGACGCGGTGCGAATGTCAGGCAGCTCAAGTTATGAGAAAGATAAATTTTCGTGGTACGAGGCAGTAGACCACATAATCTGCCAAAAACACAAGGGGGAAAGAATTCCGTATTCAGCCTCCACCAATATCGAATCAAATCAGTACTTTTTCGGCTTACCTTGATACTTGGGTACCCAGAGAAAGATTCGGGTGAGTAAAACCATCAAGCATCCAGTTTAATTTCTCGTGCTGCTATACACGGTAATCCATGTTACCGGTTCATCTCAAAGGATAGGCTGCAGCCTTCGAAGGCTGCATTTTTAGGGGTTGTCACTCATCTCATCCACCAAACTAATATTCAAAGTAAGAGATGAGAATAAATTCTGGGTTAGGGTTAGGTCTGGGGCCCGGTTTAGGGTTAGAGTTAAGCTGGATTTATGCTTCTGCGTCGAACCGACGCCGTCGCTACACAGAGTCCCTGCGGCAACGTGACCCCCACCGCAGAGCCTCTGCGTCGCCTGCCGTGCACCTCGAAAATTTTCTAACTGCATGTCAAAGCGACGCAGACCGCAAGGGCACTGATTGGTCCGACCCGAGCCTAGTGACGCGTGTGATTCAACGTCATTCAAGAAAATGACAACGGTGGCTAGTAGCAACCTAGAGCACATAAAGCTGACAAACCTAGCTTGATGATTTACTACAGTCAACTGACTATCGCTAGTTATGTCGTTTTTAATTTTTATCCGCAGCTATTTGTTGCCTTATGACAGCGATGGGGTTGCTTCTAAAGCTACCGCGAAACCGATAAATGGCCAGTGAAAACCGTTCTCCCGTGAACTGGCTGCGTTTGTTTACACTTGCTTAAGCAGAAAGCAGCAGCCGCGAAATATGTCGAAGGACATTCCAAACGACCGTTAATTGAAAACCCTACTCCCTGCTGCCCTTCAGAGTTTTCATTACGAAGGGAAGTGATTTCGCAGGGTGTAGGAGGTAGGGATTATTACCCTATGGAATGACATACAGCCCATAACGTAACGTAAACACTCTACCAACGAGTCTCACGTGATTCCGCGACAGGTCCTTCGGAAACCTGACACCACTGAGCGGTTTGACGGTGAATTGCTTCGCGGCACAGCACAACGCAAACGACCTCAACGCAGAACTTCGAAAGGTCCACGACGGCATCGAGGCGACGGGCCCTTTGCGCGGAGTCGACGCAGAAGCATAAATCCAGCTTTAGGCTTAGGAAACCAGTGACGACTCGCTTAAACCAAACCTTTTTAACGAAGATTAAATGTCGTCATGTCAGTTTGACTGGTGGAATTAAGTGACAACCCCTAAAAATGCAGCCTTCGAAGGTTGCAGCCTACGCTTTGGGTGCATCTCAATGTGTGGGCTGCATCCTTTGAAGGCTGCATTTTTAGGGGTCGTCACTTAATTCCATCCACCAAACTGACATGACGACATTTCATCTCCATTAAACAGATTTGTTTAAGTGAGTTATCACTGGTTTCCTTAACCCTGACATGAACTCTAACCCCCAACGCAAACCTAGCCCCAAACCTAACCCTAACCCTGAATGTATCCATATCCCTAACCCCAAATAGTAGTTCGGTGGATGAAAATAAGCGACGACCCCTGGAAATGCAGCCTTCGAGGGCTGCAGCCTATGCTTAGAGATGCACCCACTGGGTTGCTAGGGCACGCGCAGCATATGCATTCATGATATTAATATTCTAAACCCCCTCCTCAATAATAAAATCCCCTGAAATATATCGGCACCTCCTTTGCTGGCAAATAAAAAGCCGAAAAAAAGTGGAGGTTGGATAAGGAATTCTTTCCACGCATGAGTTTGCTTCTTCTTTCTGCATATTTCCCCATTTAAAATCACCTAGGTGCATACTGCAATGGGCTGTGTCAATCATGATGGGTGGCTGCTACGTCATACTCATGCAGAGTCACGTGAGAGGTTGAAGGAATGAATGGGGCCCTGCATGAATTGATGAAATCATCAGCTTATAATGCAATAATTGTTTTATAATGACATATTAAACATTGGTTTTGGCTCAGATGTGTATTTTTATAGCTAAACATTCACTGGAGCGAGGCTTTGTGGCAGGGTTTTCGTTTCCTTTAACAGTAAGGATCAACAAGGACTTAAAACAGAAACAATCGTCCTACTGTACACCAGTTAAACCTCTTCCTCTAGAGTAATTCTGACATAGCTTGAATTTGTATTTTATATAGGCATGGGCAATGCTCTGCATAAACTCTAATGGAATGTGTAACAGCTGAACTGGGGCGGTAAACAAGCCTCAGAAAACTTTGAAAAAAAATGATGTAAATACCATTTTCATACAAAAAGAACACCATGGTTTGATTAAAAGCAACCTTTTCAATAGGATACCCGCATTTCATACATGAACTCTGCGAATTACGGCCAATAACGCGATTTGAACAGAGCTATTATTCGCCCGTTGGATGAATGCGTGACCTCAATTTGCGCCGTGTTTACAAACTTTCAAGTGCACGGCGTGGCAAAAATATCCATTTTGGAGGTAGATTTCAAACAGCCCGCGCTGGACGTGATATCCCAGCTACGGCCCTGATTGACTTACAGCCATCTAATTTGAGAAATTACGAGTCTATTCGTCCAAACTAGACCTCCAGGGGATGTGAAATAAGTTCGACAAATGTTGTTGAAGTTCGTCGCGAGTTCGCTGTGACTTCTTCTCAACAATAGCAAGAAAGGTGAGTGTATTTTTACTGTAACCTACATAGTTAGTTGACAGAATATCCTGTGACCCTATTTGTGAAGTTTCAGTAAAATATACCAAGGAATAAACCAGCGCCAGGCGTTCAAAACCCCCCAGTGTTCTGACAAATTTTGCTACCTATCAAAATATGCCACCTCGCGAACACCAGTCACAAGATTCATTCACTTATACCCTTCAATTCGAGAATGCGAGGATGGAAATCTGAATAATCAATTAGGAAAAATTCTCGGCTCTCGGTAATTCTGTATATCGTTTAAACATTTTGTTAATCGGATTATGAAAGAAGACTGAAAATAAGCGCCCACTTTTTGTTTGGGTGTAAAAGCGCGTATTTAAAGGAGAATACATTGAGAATACATTAAGCATTGAACTCTGCATTAGTCGAACTGTTTAAATATTTGTTGATGACATTGCTTCGGCTTCCTGGAAGCAAGTACGCGCAAATCTGCTGTCTAGTGAGCATTTCAGGTTCGATGAACTGAGTATTAACGCCGAGGAAACTTAAACTGGCCCGTCACTCTGCCGAATAGTCTTACAAAACTAGTTAATCGTCTGATTGCTAATCAAGCAAAGGGGAGGTTTCTGCCTCGCCAAACTAACCTCCGACTGCACGTCGCTGCGTTTTACTATGAATTATTCACAGTAGCTCATTGAAACTATCATGGGAGGAGGGTATATGGACAGTGTAAAAAACAGTGCAAAGTTTTTTTTTTTTTTTGTCACCACGAGTTATTGAAGGGGGAACGTTTGATTCATTTCGTAGCAGTGGGAGGGCAAACAACTGCCGGCATCAGCGACTTCACTGCATTTTATATAGTAATGGGCGAGTAGCGTTAATGTTTGCCCTCCCACCGATAATTTTGACATTTTTGCAGGCCATTGATCCAAAAAAACTTCACAGGCAACCCATTCATACCATTTTTTAATATCAATGCAAAACCTAATGTTTGTTGAACATAATTGGTTGAAATTCAATGCATTTTCCATTAAAAAGGGCCTAGGGGGCGCTGCTGTACTTCAGAAAAGGGGTTGATGACTTTAGCATCAATTATTTCTGTTAGGGTACCCTAATGGATAATTTGGCCTGGTTTATTTCTGAGTAGACTGCATTTTCGAAAATGCCCTCAGGCTTCACCCCCCAATTTTCACAATGGGTTTTGTTGATAAATGCCGAAATCAGCCATTTTTGGGACCCTGTGGCTCTGAGACCCTTTCCTGTAAAGGCGTTGGACTTGTGGCAAACTCTTCGTCTGTGTCTTCTGCACTTATCTGCAAAAAATCATTAGAAAATAATAAAAACTTTTTTCTCAGCAACTCAAGAGATGTTGTCATTTTATTCATTTGTATTGCCAATGCCTATTTTATTTATTGTGAAATTATAAAGTGCATAATTTTGATCAATATTTCATTTTGATTTGACAGCCTTTACAAGTATTGGCTATGCTTACTTACAGTACTGTGCAAATGTTTAAGGCTCTCTGGATTTTTTAAATTTAAATTTGGTCTTGAATGTTTAACCTCTTCAGCCCTGAGCCTCTGGTTCAAAAATGGCATGACCAAAATTAAATGAGTATATGTCTGCACTACTCGGTCCATTTGAATAATCTTGGTATCATAATAAAGGCAACACCTTGGGGATTTCTGTTGTGGTGTAAAAATCAGTATATATGTCACTGAGTCAGAGTAAATGAAAATGGAACGCAGCATAGATGAAAGATCTCATTTGCACCCAGCAAAGTTTTACTTCTATCCCTTGTGAATTTATTTAGTTGCAGTCTGAAACCTCAAAAAAATTACAGCACAGAATTTCATCATTATCTGCGCCAAAGTTCATTCTGATCAAGTAAATCAAGGCAAAATTAGAGAGGAATGTCCAGGTGGCTTCTCCAAATTGGCAGTTCGGGTACCTTGTGAGCCATTTCAGATTTCTTTGGTACCAGACTGTAAAACTCCTTTAATTTCACTTATATGTCACTACAGGCATATATTCCATCTAAATACAACCACATTTTTTTAATTTTTAAAAATTTTAAATATTGCCAGTCCTGTATACATTGTCCCATTCAAATAAAATACATACAAATAAAATAAAGTTTTGACTCCACTTTTAGTCATTAAAAAAAACAAAAACAAAAAAAAAACCAAGCAAATTAACAAAATTATAAATACAAAAATATAAATTTATAAAATGATAAAAATTAAACCAAGGGTCCTGTAGCTTACCGGCAAGCAATCTTGTAGTGATGATACAATTTCAAACTAGATAACTCGGTCACCACAGGGACCGAGTCGTGCATCTCCCCGATCCCCAAATTTCGGACAAAATGACCGCCAACAGCGGCCAAAATTTCCGAAAATCGGTCTTGAGTATTGTCAAATAAATATCTTCGCCTGTGAAAAATTAGAAAAAATTCCTGTAATAATTGTCGCTTCCAGAGCCTGGAACAGAAAATCTCTGCGCCGGCGGCAGCCCCGGAACTAAACCATAGTATCTCCCGACTATCGTCGTCGGGGAGATACAAATATAGGTCATATATGATTTCCTGTATGTTGATAAGGCAAACTTAATCTCTACCTACAACCATTTACGTTCCACAGGCGATTTTGCCCATTCTCCATAAGGCCCAATGTTGAAGTACAGGGCCCCCCACTGAACCCACTTCCATTGATTCAATCAAAATACCACTCACACTGTACATAAAGTGCATCATGGTGACTTGATTGCCAGATTTAGAAAAAAAGTTACCAGACAGTTTTTGAGAAATAATTTTCAGAAATGTCAAGTCCTGTCTTTACCTCCACCAACGAAGTTGGTACGGAGGTTATGTTTTCGCCCCTGTTTGTCTGTCTGTCTGTTTGTGAACAACATAACTCAAAAAGTCATGCACGGATTTGGCTGAAATTTAGTGGGTGCATTCCTATTACATCAAGGATGGACCCTATTGATTTTCACCGTGATCAGTGAAACAATATGGCCGCCACGGCAGCCATCTTGAAATCGTATGACACGCGATAACTCAACTTTGCTCCCACTCATGAAGATTTGGATTGTGCTGCCTTGGAGGAGGTTTGCACTCTACGAGTGCCTCTAGTTTAACATTCTTAATATTTTCCTTGACCCCGAGTTTGACCTCTCAACGTCATCTGAGGTCAACTTTAGCATAGCCAGAATATAGGTCATATGTGACTTCCTATATGTCGATAATACAAACTTAATCTCTATCTGCAACCATTTGGCCTCCACAGGCCATCTTGCATATTTAGAAAGTACAGCGCTCCCACTAGACCCACTTCCATCGATTCAATCAAAATGGCGCTCGTAGTGTACATTGACGGCACCAAGGAAACTTTATTGCCTGATTTAGAAAAAAATTTATCACGCAGTTTTTGAGAAATAATTTTTTAAAAATTTCTCAGTCATATCTTTAACATTGGGGCCAAAATTTCGAGGGCCCATAAAACGGACAAAAATGATTAAATCAAAAATCCAAAAAAAAAGCCTGAAGATATGGTCTAGTAGTATGTTATGGCAAATTTACACAAAAATTCATCAGGCCAAAAAAAAAGATAATAAATGTTCCGGACGACAGACGACAGACGACAGACCCCACGCCACGACAATAGCTTATCGGCCAATAGGACCGGTAAGCTAAAAATGTTCCGGACAACGGACGCCACACCACGACAATAAGGGCCAATAAGCTAAACATTAATAAGAAGAAAAACCCCAGAAATTACTTGTATGAGTAATTACTGCCTAAAGAACAGCGTGCCATCACGGGATTCAAACCTTGGATTTCCAAATGCAAGCTCTTCACCCTAACCACTAGATTGTTCAGCTAGCCAATCCACGGTCATATGAGGAGTTAGTGAAACATGTCATGCACCCCGATTTAGTGTTTGTATTGTTGCCTGTCTTAATGCTTGTGCTTAATGGCGCAAGGATTCTCAGTCAGAAAAGACTTTAGAAACGACTGTTGAATATTTAGTGGATAATCATACCGAAAATACTACAAATAAACCAGTTAAGAGTTTATACTGTCGCGCTCTTTAAGTACAAGTAAATGGCCAATGGACTCAGCTTGACGCACCAGGAACGCACGCCTCTATATCAGGCTAGATTTGTGTGATTAAGGTGGTTTAGGGCAGCGGTTCTCAAATGGTGGGTCGCGGACAGCTGGTTAAAAAATAAATAAACAAGAGCACTCAGAGAGCGCAGCACCTCCGCCACGCCAAGGCAACTCTGTGCATGAGTTATTTTTGCTGGCTGATGTAGGGTACTGTTGCATTACACTGCCAGGTGGCAGCAAAACCCAAAAGCACTGCGATTGGAAATCCGACCCATTGGAAAGACTTGAAATCTTGAACTTTGGCGTATATCCTAGCTGTACTTTGGCCTAGATATGCCATTTAATCACTTGTTCCTCTCGTGCTACTCTAACATCCTGCAAAGTTTGGTTAAAATCTATGCCACCGTTTTTGAGATATCCTACTAACAGACAAACAAACAAACCAACCAACGCCGGAAAAAACCTCCTTGGCGGAGGTGAATAATGTTTAATGCCCGTCTGACTCTGGAGCCATGGTAATCATCAGTTGATTGACGTTCACTTTAAGTGTTGTGTTGAGGTTCTGGAGAGTCGAGGGGGAGTTGAGCAGAAGAGGAATAAGCGAGGAGAGTTGAGCTCACAAGTGACGATAGGAGTTTGAACTTGAAAGCGAGTTTGTGTGAAATGGGTTTTTTTTTTTTTTTTTGCGCATTCGAGATGTATCATAATACATCTGACCTGTTATGGGCAGTAATACGCAGAGCATATAATGCAGTGCGATTCATAGACGCGAAATATTTAGTTTTTTGGCTTTATTTATGTCGTGCAGTTTGGATAATTTTATTTTATTCACTTTTATACATGCAGTTGTCATGTTTCTCCTCAGTTTGTGCGCTGAATGCAGAGAGATTCATGGATGTGAATATTTAGTTTTGTGGCCTTATTTATTTTGTGCAGTTATTTTATTTTTTTCACTTTTATACATGCGGTTGTCATGTTCCTCCTCAGTTTGTGCTCTGAATGCAGAGAGATTCATAGATGTGAAATATTTAGTTTTGTGGCCCTATTTATTTTGTGCAGTTATTTTATTTTATTCACTTTTATACATGCGGTTGTCATGTTCCTCCTCATTTTGTGCTCTGAATGCAGAAATATTCATAGAAGTTAAATATTTAGTTTTGTGGCCATATTTATTTTGTACAGTTTTGGCATTTAATTGCATTTTATTCACCAATGCAGTTTTCATGTTCCTCATTTTCTTAATAATGTGCTCTGAAATGCACTTTGCACATATAAATAAATGTGTATGTATGTTTAAAAAGATGACGTATGTGTTTTCAAAGGCTGTTTTTGAAAAATATATTTGCTTGGTTTTGATTCTATAAAAGTGGGTTGCGACGCAATGAACCATGGGAAAATGTGGGTCCCAATGTGAGACCAGTTGAGAACCCCTGGTTTAGGGCTCGTTGGAAACGTCAGAGCCCATAGAATCAAATGGCCACCCGCAAAGTCTTACTGACTGCATCACAAGCCGATCACAGGGAGGAAAATACATTGTGAGCAACCGGAATGCGCAGGAGCTGGCATCCTTTGAAGCAGTGCTCCGAAAAAAAAACATGCTTGGAGACTGGAAGATCTAGTTTCAATATAACATGGACAAATTGGGCTAACAATAGCAAGCACAGATTTACCCTTGGACAGTTTTTTATTACAAAATATCAAAGGTAACATCCTGGGAAGGTGTTCCGGGCATGCCCCACCGGGAGGAGGCCCCGGGGAAGACCCAGGACACGCTGGAGGGACTATGTCGCTCGGCTGGCCTGGGAACGCCTCGGGATACCCCCGGAAGAACTGGAGGAAGTGTCCAGGGAGAGGGAAGTCTGGGCATCCTTGCTTAGACTGCTGCCCCCGCGACCCGGCCCCGGATAAGCGGAAGAAGATGGATGGATGGATCAAAGGTAAGAAAACTTTTTTGCTCATCTCTGTAGAATGTGTATGCCTGCGTATGCCTGCTGTTCTTTGAGTGTGGTGGCGGTTTAAAATGACAATGCATATATCGTTGGATTCTGTGGACTTTCCGCTTTCATTTGAGGTATCGTTTGTATGCCTAGCACAAATTCAATAGAAACGCTAGCGATTCAGCGCTGATAGTATTTCATCCTATGTTTTGCTACGGGCTTATTTACTTGCTTGGTGCTTGAATTGCGTTCGGTTGAGGTAAAAATGGTCAACATGAGCTTTTTGCAGAGTTTCTTCCCTTTAAGTGGATATACTGCTTGACGATGTTGCTATTAAGAAACATGCTGTTTTTATGATGCGTAATGATCGCCCCCGGTACCGGTAGCGTTTGGGTTTAATAGGTTTTGTTTTCTTTTCCACATTAATGTTTCTGAAGATATTTGAGACATCAAAAATTAATTTAAAAAATCTTCGAAAAAATTTTCACTAAAGACAATCGATAAAGATGATATTGGTTATACAGACACCTAATCTCATCATCATCAAGGCTGGCCAAGAGCAGCGGTGTCAAACTGGTCAGTAAAAGGGCCGAGGGGCTGCAGATTTTTATTCCAGCTGAGCAGATGCACACCTGATACAATTAATCAACTGTGAAGGCTGAGATCAGCTGATCAAATTAGTTGTATCAGGTGTGCTTCTGCTTGGTTGGATTGAAAACCTGCAGCCCCCCGGCCCTTTCACCGACCGGTTTGAGACCCCTGACCTAGAGGGACAGATTAAAGTTAAGCTGTGTCTGTGCAGAAGAAATATGGCAAGTTCTCCAATATACTTGGAATAGGCAAACAGCCAATCTTGTAAAATTATAACACTACAGGACAGTGTTCATAATTTTTAGGCAAAGGGAAGTCACACCAAATATTGATTTGATTTAATTATTAACAGTTCACAGATTTTTATGGTGCATTTGTAAAAATTCAGAAAACTTAATTCTCAAGATTTTTGGAAGCATCTTTGCAACACAGAACTGTTGAAAATGTGCCAAACACTTCTGCACTGTACTGTATGTGTACCGCTCATCTCCACACAAGAGAAATCCCCGTGGCTGAGGTGTGCAGTCTTGCTCAGGGAGAGGGGGTGGAGTTGGCCCTGACCTCAGCAGCCTGCCACAGGATGTCCACGTTCTTGTTCTTGCGAGCGTTGACGTTCTGCCCCAGGAACTTCAGCAGTTCGGGCAGGCAGGTTTGACTGCGAGAGCGAGGGAGTGCTGTAGTAATGGTGAGATAGATGACTCATCAATGAAGGAAGAACACAGGATAATCCGACCGAGACACATTCCACCCGTAATGGAACAGCTGAATGTCCCTATGGAGTAACCGTCAGGTCTAACTCCCACCTGAGGACAGAGGAAGCTGACATTGCCCGGTCATCTTGATCATACATACTTCTCCCATGTACTCAAGGATACATACTCCTCACATTCACGTGATGGTGACTGAATTTACAGAGTGCATCAAATCTCTTTCAATCAAAAGTCTCACCTATCAATGGACCTTTTCAGGAGCAGCTATAGTGTGACAAGTGACAAAAATGTTTAAATAAATGGTAAATTTCGCCTTTGTGGACAACCTGAGGGAAAGTAGTGTATCTCCATGCACGGCAGTTAATGCCGAGCATCTCACTGGCCAGCACGCAGACTACAGACAAATTAGAGAAGCGATCATTCTATGCATTCACAGACCGGTTTCCAGCCTAAGGAACAAAAAGCTGCTTGCCACTCACAGTCTTCAGGTAGGACTTCTTTGAACTGCTCGAAGTAGGAGTTCAGGCGGGCCAGACTCTCCATGTTAACCACTTCTTGTAATGATGTGTCCCCAAACCTTTGACGGAAAAGAAAAACTAAAATGAAACAGAGATGGGGAGGTTCACTACATCTTAGGGGCTGAAGCACTGCACTCCCAATATTCAGGGCCAAGCGAAATACATCTTCCTCGATATAACATTACTGCTCTCTCATAGTTTCAAAGCGCTGGATGCAAAAACATTTATTTTTCTGCATGCATTTGTGCCCTGTTTGCCTGGTTAGTTTGTTTTTGCCTCGCCGGCAAATCAAAATTCTGTATTTTCTATTCTTCCGATACATACTTGAATTTTATTGAACTGGTGATCTTTGTTTTGATCTAGTTATTGATGACTGTGGTGCTGCTGGTATTGAAATAAAGAAAAGCAGTATTCGATTTGAGCAATTTTTACCACTGAAAACTGTTTTTACACCCTCATGTAACAGTGCTACTTTACTAGAGGGCAACAGTTTGACTCTTTCTTTTGAAGCGACAGGTACAATCGGAGATGTGACCTTAAATTAAAGATTTCGGGGAGAGGGACGGTTCCCTGTGCATTTCAGGAGCAATGAGAACCTAATCAGCAGGTCTCATGGAGCAGCACTGAATTTAAAACATGGCTGAAGAAGCACCACGAGCGCTCTGTGAGATTAATGCCACAACTGCTTTTTAAAAACTGAATCAAATCCATTTTACATGGACTCACAGAATGATCGCGGTAAGAGGCAATTTACTCAAGAAACCATCCATTTGCTGACTGGCTGTTGTCCACTACAGTTTGCACCAGGGATTTTCATTGAATTGGCTTTTAATTTAATTTTTATTAAATGGTGGGCAATCCAATTTGTGACGGTGATTCCAACCACTTCTCATAAAAGCTAGACACTGAAATGTTCACAACAAACATATTAGGAGCGTCTATCTTTATCTGCAAGTTAATGTTTGGCTTTAGAAACATGACGTGAATGTAACATGGACATCTGTGTCTGTGGACTTTGTGGCTGCAGTGATGGGAAAATATCTGGCACAGTCACAAAATGAGGACATTTGGCTCATTTGGGATTTTATTTGGGAGAATTTCCAGGTACTGAGTAAGTCAGTACTGCATAAGATGTGCTTGTTGCGCCTAAATACGGTATGATTCCAAAAACTGGGGTGTGACAGCAGTAAGGATAAATAAGATTAAGCCAGAGTTCTGTATGCATAGTATGCATATTCCCTTCACCGCTGTTGTTTGTTTGATATTGAATTTTAATACTGAAAATAATTTTTGAATATATTATGAAGTTGGCTGAGGGAGTCTATATTTCATTGAATTTCACATAAAATCAAATTTTAAAATGTTATGCTTTTGTGCAATAAACATAAGAGGTTAGTCAGTGGTTCTACTCTTAATGTTCTAAATGATATAGAAGTTAATAATTGATTATAGACTTGGGTCCAAAGTTCTGGGAAAAATCTCTGATATTTTCCCGTAAAGATGGAAAAAATCATAAGTTTTGAGAATTTGAAACATTTGAAGCACACAACAATTTAAGACATGCAAAAAGAAAAATACTGAGCCATTTCTAGGTCAGCAATCAAATTTAAGCAAATTTGTGGCATTTGCCGAGCTGTTTCCTTTGAAGTAAAGGTCAGATCTCCTGGAGTTTAATCCCTCTCACTGAAACAGGAGTTCAGATGACACTGAGGTGGATTAGATGTACCCATCAGAGGCCTGTTCAAGTAAATCACCGAGCAGCCATTGGTCACCTGCTATACAGTAAATACAGCTGTGCCACAAGTTTCCAGGACAGCGATTACAGAGCAGTATTATGATAGTGGGAAACACTACATCAAAACCCTGAAAGTGTCAGAGGTCTAACTCTTGTTCTGAACATGCAGCGCTTTTCTCAGAGTAAAGTCATAGCCAGGCTGAAGGTCTTAAACCCCCAGATTCAACCGGGAGCGTCTTGGCCGCGTTACTGCCGCGAAACGGTTGCCGGAGTTGATCGCGGCCAGTCTAGACAATGTTTGTGATTCCACCAGTTGCGCCACGGCACGTCTCGGCAGCGTCCTAGAAGCGGCTCTTCGCGCTGCTCCGCCGAGAATACTAGCCGAGTCCATTTCTGGCGGTGGCTGGCAGCAGTTGCGCTGATCTGAATATAGCAGGGATACGTTTCCCATAGTTTTACCACCTACAGTCATTGGTTCCAACTACATTAGCATCTGTGCTAATAAGAACTGCACCCCAGATTGTGCCAGGCAGGGAGTATCAAGGGGGATACGCTTTTAACTAAAAGAAACTAGCCACAAATCTTTGATATAAAATTTGTTTGTAACTCACTTTTCGACTACTTGTCTGTGATTTTGTTTTACCTGAAACACAGGCACAATTTTTTTTTTTTTACCAATGGCGTTCATGGCTGGACTGTAGTAGGCTACAGCGCAACAAAGTCGAAAATGACATGAAATAGAATTAAAGCAGAGAAAAAAAAAAACAAAGCATTTAAGTTCGTAGCCTACTCTCCCACGGTAGAAGCACAAATATCCTGGAAAAATGACAAAATAAGTGAAATCTGACCAGGTTGATTGTATCAGCTGGCAGGACGCTGCGCTAAGGTTTAGCTCTCAGTGAAACATGAAGTCGTGTGCAAGACGGAAGGATTAAAATAGCATCGCTCACGTTATGCTGCAGATACGCACCCGGTGAAATCTAGGGGTAAGGGGGCAGAGCTCACACTCTGTAACACTTTGCTGAAACTGGAGCAGCTGAATCCAAATTATGATCAGGCAAACCAAAAGCGACCACAACATTACAAGATAAAAACACCATGCCTTGTTCACCAAGAGGTAGACAAGAGACTTCATCACAGATACAGAGTGTTATAAATAAAGAACGCAAGACTCCATTCAGAAAAAATACGGTCAAATGAAGGCCGTCCAGTAGGGGCCTCAAAGAACAAGTAGCTGTCTCTAAAGCACTTCTAAGGAGGGGAACGAGGCCAAATGCTTGGCATAGGCTACAATATACCAGCATTTCACACTCGATCACTGAAAGAAAGTCAATTTACTAATCAGTTGAAGTTTTAGATTGAGAGCACTAGCAGAGCAGTGTTCGTAAGGAGATAACAGGAGATGCCACAGTGTTGCAAACAAACAGCAAAACAAGATGGTGGGAATGCTCAAGTCCAGGCGTGTTTTGTTTACACTGGAGCAGAGTTGGGTCCAAGTACTTTCAAGTACTTTTGAGAATTGTATGCAAGCATTTTTTTTTTTTTTTTTTTTTTTTTTACATACCATAGTGCTTGTATTTGTATCTGAGTACTGCCTAATAATGCCTAATATTAGGCATTACGCCTCATAATGTTATTAGGCCTAAGGCCTAATAATAAGTACATGTACTTGTATCCAAGTACTTTTCAAGTACTTGACCAATCTCTGTCAGCACTTAGGGAGACAGATTTGTCAAGAACTTTGAAAAGTACTTGAATACAAGAACAAGTACTTTAGGCAATAATAGGAAGTACTCCGATACAAGTGCAAGCACTTTGGTATTTAAAAAAAAAAAAATACTTGCATCCAATTCTTGAAAGTACTTGAACCCAACTCTGCACTGGAGTTGGACACCTGCACCAAATGAACTACACCTGGACAGAGGAGATGCACCACTCGAGCCTCCAGAGACATGCAGTACTATCTGCACTAATAAAGTTTTTGAAACACGTCTTCTCCCTTCTCTCAAAAACTTTATTAGTGTCTGGGAACGAGCCGGGAGGCGGGACTTCCGTTGAATACGCGAGCTTACTTGAAGCATAACTGTGGTATTTTATTATTTTTAGCGAAACATAACCACGTTTCTAGAGTTCTGAGGATACGAGTGGACAAAGCAGACTTGGATTATACTGGACGATGTGTTCGACGATGGTTTGAAAGTTTGTCAACAGACGTTTTGTGGATTTTTTACCGTTGCTACTGTGTGACCCCAATTGCTTCCAGCAAAAAAGGAATTTGGATAATTTTTCAAAACTCTCCAGTGGCCAAAAAATTGCGCCAGGTCAGTGATCAGATTAAGGAAAAAAATTGATTAGCATTTTTTGCTAATCATTATATCAATTGATAAGCAATTGTTTAGCACATTTGAATAATGATTAGCAAAAATGAAAAATTTTAAATGACGAAAGGGTTTTTTTTACGCTTTCCTGATGACAGATTACAAAGAGAAATACAACTCCACTCTGAAAGCAAAACAAATTATTTCCAAAAGGCATCAATTTTACCCTGAGCTACCCTATCTTCATTGAATACAGCACACTTCTGTTTCCCTGTGAGATTTCTGTAAACTACTTGTAACCAGCAGTACAGCTGTCTTATCCATACCTTACTGTAGCATATGATGTTGTTTAGCACCTAATCAGAGATGTGAAATGATTCATACCCATTATACAAGGCACTCTCCAACTCAGTCACGTTTTAACATCACAACATCACGTATCTGAATGATTAGAGATCATTATGCATGATTCGGGAGAGGCCGGCAAACTTGCAATTCCCTAAACCCACATGGCAATGAAAGAAGTTTTGATGACTTTGATCGGCTTACCGTGATGTTTGGGTGGCTGTAGGAACATTCGGGTGTGTGAAAATGTAAAGCGTATATCCAGTCAAGACGATTCACGGTTAATGCCGAAAAAATTGGAGGTCAGACACGCAATTTTTTTTTCCATAAGGGCAAAAACCAAATCACATCGCATTAGTATAGCAATGATTACAAAGATTCCCCTTAACTAGCATCAGCTAGGTAGGAAGATTGCTTGCTTTATAATCTGAAGAGTAACGTTATACGTGGTTGCACGCATAACAAGATAATGCAGATAAAACTAGCCATGAAATAACACGTCTCAGACCCGAACTGTGTGTTTGCTCTTTAGGTAGAATAAGCGCGTCATCAATGTTGAAAGAGATCCTCTGCGTGTGATGGCGTTGAAAGTGACACATCAGAGCTATAAAAACTTCTCCAATAGGCATCATAGTTACCATGGGTTCACTAGTCAGCAAGCTGTACGCAAGCGATTGCTTTTGAACAAGCTACCAAATTAGCTAACGTCCCAAAAATGTAAAAGTTCAGTTCAGTCGGACAAAACTGCCGCGAAACCTCATAAGTACATGCCTATGACAACTGGTAAAGTAAGTCAAGTTGGGGCAAGAAACAAATCATATCGCCTTAATATGATGATCATTTACAAAGATTTTCTTTAGTTAACGTTAGTTAGCTTACTAGAAAACTAGGTGGCTATATCCAAAGAGCAACTTAATTTAATACGCTATGGCTCACACTGCAGTCAAGACATTATGACGATACCAGAGAGCCTCCCGAGCGCATGCATGCGCTCCCCAGAAGCTGATTAGTTGGTATGCAAATAAACATCATCTTCCAGCCAAGCGAAGTCGCAAAAACTTCTCCTGTTGCCATGTGGCTCGGGGACTCAGAAGTTCGCAGGCCAGTGAGTCGGGATCAATGAAATATCTTTAGGATTTTTTGAATCGCATTTTTTGCGAAGGGATTGTTATGATAATTAGCATTTTGTCAAAACTGCTGAAATTTGATTCGCATTTTGCGATGCGAATCCGCCTAATCTGATCACTGCAGGTGCAAAACAACTTTGTCCGTTCGAGACATCTAATGGTGAGTAATTGATATACAAATTATAGTTTTTGGGTGGACTAGCCCTTTAAGATAATAGTCATCTGTAATAAAACAATTTGTATTAAATTCAAAATGATTGCAAAATAAAGCATTTTCACTCCTGTCTCAGACTTTTGGAGCACACAGTATATTATATTTATATGTGAGCAGTCCTTAAACCCTGCCCCCATCGATCGTACTTCTCTGCCAGTGTTTGCTGTTCGTTGATGCCAACATTGAAGAGCACAGGCTGGACGCGTAGCAGCATGCCATTCTGGATCTCCCTTGGCAAGGCGTCAAACATGTTCCCTGGCAGCGGGACGCGCACGTTGAACCCGTCCCTGTTTCCGGTGATGACGGGCAGCATGTCGGGGGCGGAGTTAGACGAGGCCTGTGTCACTTTAAAGGTCACGTTCCTCAGGTCCATGATGCCCACGCTCATGTCCTCTAACATGGCCAGCTCCTCACCTGTAACACACACAAATACAGCAATGAGAATACACACACACACACACACACACTCTCATATCCTCCAACAATGGTAAGCTCCTCACCTGTAACACACACAAATACAGCAACGAGAATACACACACACACACACACACACACACACACACACACCAGAGGTGTAAAATCCAGGGGTCAGAAAGTAAACGTTTTTCTCCCTCCCACAGAATGAGCTGATCACTCATATTGGCTCTATCTCCTGTCAGAAGTAAATCCAGGTGGTTGGAATAAAGTTCTGGGGAGGATTTTTACTTTCTGAACCTGGACTTTACACCTCTGACACACACACACACACACACACACTCATATCCTTCAACATGTATCACACACATATACAGCAATGAGAATACACACACACACACACACACACACACACACACACACACACACACTCATATCCTTCAACATGGCCAGCTCCTCTCCTGTATCACACACATATACAGCAATGAGAACACACACACACACACACACACTCATGTCCTCTAACATGGCCAGCTCCTCTCCTGTAACACACACAAATACAGCAATGAGAACACACACACACACACACACACGCACACACACTCATATCCTTCAACATGGCCAGCTCCTCTCCTGTATCACACACATATACAGCAATGAGAATACACACACACACACACACACACACACACTAGGTATGTTACTAAAATTTTCAAAATGGATCTATGCTTAAATTAATTATTTATCCTGAAAGAGCTTGAAATAAACTTTCCAATGACACCAAGATCAATGTGATAGGTTAAGAACTGACAAAGTTATTAAACTTTGAAATTGGGAAATGAGGGGTAAAAACTGTCCTTAGTTTTCTATAGAAAAAATGAGAGATCTGTGACCGAAAACATGGTTTGCATAAAATGCCACAACTTTCTTAATTCTTTAGATATTTTATTCTTTAGGCGGCCATCCAGGAAATCGGAAATTGAAAACAAGGTAACAAGGGGAATTCGGGGTCATTTTTATCTACGTTTTCAACGGGATTTCCGGGAATTCCCTTCCTTTTGCCCATAAAAGGCAGTTTTGATGGGTATACCTCTGCCACTTCGGGAAATTCTGCAACATGCTATCTGAACCAATATCGCGGTGGCCGATTCGCTGATAGTAACGTACCTACACACACACACACACACACACACACTCACACTCATATCCTCCAACATGGCCAGCTCCTCTCCTGTAATACACACACACATACACATACACACTCGTATCCTCCAACATGGCCCGCTCCTCTCCTGTAACACACACAGATACAGCAATGAGAATACACACACACACACACACACACACACTCATATCCTCCAACATGGCCAGCTCCTCTCCTGCAACACACATATATACAGCAATGAGAATGCACACACACACGCGCGCGCGTCCTCCAACACGGACGGACACACACACACACACACACACACACACACGCACGCGTCCTCCAACACGGACAGCTCCTCTCCAGTAACAACAATATACAACAATAACAATACACACACTCATATCCTCCAACATGGCCAACTTCTCTTCTGCTACACACACGCACATAACGTGTACATTCTCATATGCACACAATGGGCCCCATTTATCAAGCAGCATACAAAATAATTTCCTCGCATTTCCTTCAAACCTACATTTACACATGACAATGGGGATTTATCAAACTCTTTGAAAGGAAGACCTTTCCAGAACATGAGAGCACACAAAGTATGTGTAAACTGCATATCTCATCTTTTACCTTGAAGATTATTTAACTCCTAAATGGAACATGGAACTCCTTGTCCTGAAATGCTAAAATAATCAGAGAAAAGGAAACATTCTTCTATTTAATGTTTGGGTTCTCAAGGAAGAGCGGCATAAAATAAAATATTCAAAATGACAGTAAATAAAGAGTTACCTGGTGTTATAAATGTGTTGTAATATACCAAATGTAAAGAAATATTATTTAAAGCAGGGATCCTAAATCTTATCCAGACAGGGCCAGTGTTGCTGCAGTCTTTCATTCCAACTAAGCAGTTTCACACCTGATTCTAATGACAATCAAGGATCTGAGTGACTGTGTTTACAAGGTCTTTAGTATCCCGGTTTTGCGGCTTATCCTGGCTTTGAGCATATCCGGGATATTCTGTTTACTTGGAACACAGAAAACAGAGAAACAGAGAAACATGATAAATACCAGTAACCCGTTTTCTGATCACTGCATCCTATCTGCGCCGGCGTGTGTTATGTCTGGTGGGCAGCCGTCAGAGAGCGGGATAAGCCGTATATATGCTCCAGTATCCCGGCTTCTATTGGAGTACTCCAGCTGGCAAAACCGGGTTTCTTGAAACCGGGATAAGGGTATAACCCGGTTTCTGAATTCGGGATATGGTGTTTACATGCACAAACACAAAAACGGGATACTTAAAAAAACCCAATCAAAACCGGGATACTAAAGACCTTGTAAACGCAGTCAGTGAAGAATTTAGGCGTTCATCATTAGAATCAGGTGTGCAACTGCTTAATTAGGATGAAAGCCCTACCCAGCCCTGTCTGGATAAGACTGAGGACCTCTGATTTAAAGGGTCAATCCATTGTATATCTATGCTCAGAATGACTCACTTCGCCTTATTCAAGGATTTGGCTGGAGCGCATTTTCAGAGACCAGGCTAATTTTTTCGAGGAGCGTGATGACTGGCTGGTGAGCTGGTTCTGATTCCCAAAAGCACAGCAGAGCCTGATATAACCATGCGACAAGGGAGAACTCACCAGCTGCTCGTTTCTAAAGATGTATGGTGTCAGGGACAGTCAAAAGTTATGAGGCTACATGAATTAAGGCTTGAAAGTAACAAAACAAAGCTATGAAAAGATCAGATTGAGAAATATGAGAGTGTGGAGTTGGTGAAGTCTACCTTTCAAACATGTTTATTTATTGTAGCAGGGGGACTGGCCATCAATTCCGAAAAGGAGGGCATAGGCTTATGTTTAATAAAAAAACAAAAAACAAACAGAAGGTCGCAAATGCTAGAATAGGATAAGCCTACTGCATTTACTTGGGTAAAATTGCAAGATCAATGCATTTGAGAAAATTTGTTGATACCATGCAAAAACCTAAGCTGCTCTTTCGAGCAGGACGACTGCACATCACCTCTGCTGGGTGAGATGGGAAACGGTTCGCTTTCCCCTTCTGGAATTACCCCAGATAATGATGCCGTGCCAAAGAGGCGAACATGGCAAGGATTCGCTCATTCATTCGGCAAATATCAGATGTTCTTTGGCCAGCTCCTGTAGCTTTGATAGTTTTCAAAAATGCAAATGCATTTTTCAAGATTTCACATCAAACCATTTGTGTTTGACTTTCTGTACACTGCATTTTGTTGGAGAAACAGTGTTTACGGCCTCAGTTATTTCCAGCCAGATTTTTGACTTTTGTGGGGCAGAAACTTCTACAAAAACACCCGGCTACTTATTTGCCACAACAAAGATAGCCAAGGCCAAAAAATGTGTTTCCCATTAAACTGAATTAAAAAATAGGGTAGGCAGGTAAAATTTTTTATTTTTTTAAAGCGAAGCGGCAAAAGACCAAAAGTCGCTCGAAGGATGAATGAAGTATGCCATGCTTAACTAAATATAAAAATAGCAAATATCCTAAATGCTTGTGTTTTAAGCATGAATACGCCGGACTGTGTATAACGGTGTCATAGAAGCAGACAAGAAAAGGGGAGTACTCGCAGCAGAGAAACGGAGGAAACGGAAGAATGCAACGACAAACGCACCCCCAACTACACAACACGTATGCACTGTGTGCAACAGGGCATGCAGATCAAGGAGTGGACTCCTAAGCCACATCAGGAGCCACAACAGAAGCAGCACCTCCAGAGGCGCACAGATGGTCTCCTGAGACTGGACTGCCAAAGGACATCTTTGTTATATTTAACAATAGGATCGAGCATGACACAACACAATTTTAGGAGGAGTCAACAACTGGAAGAGTTCAACATTTTACAAAGACACATTAATCAACAATTTAAAACTGCCAGTTAAAATTTAGGCTACCCTTTGGCATTTCTGGTGTCAAAAAGCATACAGCAGTTAAACTGTATTTCACACTATGATGGTTGAATTTTGCAATTAGTTCACTTGCATGCCAGTCCTTGCGGATCACATTACATTAGAACCATCGAAACGCCGTCATCAGAAACGAACATCGCTTCGTGTGACGCTGCGGAGGAAACAACGTCCCATTTCTCTAAAAACACTTTTCCTCATTTTGTCCGTCCTCTGCCCTATTTCCTTGTATCTCTCCATGCATCCTCAGGGGAGGGGCTAAGAGGGGAACGAGGATGCCATTTTAGAGAGTTGAGATGCACCCCAAGCCATGACTATTCAGAATTTATCAACATACACACATGTACACAATTGAAATTAAGTGCCAATGAAGATTAGATTAATGCGGTGGCAGTCATTAGTTGTAAAATTTTACGAGGAATCCCACAAGTATACTCATAAAGTAATTGAAAAATGAGGCCCATGGAACTCAGATTCATCCACATAGCAATGAATATACACACAAACATGCTGGAAAGTAGGAGTGTGACAATATTGAATTGTAATTTTTTTTAATGCATAATAAGACCAACTGCCACCATGGGGTATGCAGGGAAGTGTGTGCCTTTTCTTGTTCTTGAAAAATACCTTCTTACCTGAAGTGGTCTTAAACAAAAAGTGACCAAATGTCAGAGGCCAAATAAAATGCTTACAGGAAATAATTGATAGCCTATCAGTAACTATAAGTGACGTGCTGATCGACGGGTACATTAGGGTAGTTTGAATCCTCACCTTTAAACCAGTGAAATTCACTCTCAATCAGTTCCCATCCACTGTCTTGATTAGCAATCATACAATGGTTTGCTCAATCACAGACACAAAGTAGTAGGCTGGCCAACTAATATTTGGGCAACACAACTGCTGGCTGCTTTCTGAACTTTAAATGCTAAAGCAACAACACAGAGATGCTTAAAAGTGTTTGCTTGGAGTACATTTGGCTATTTTGAGTGACCGTGAAAAAAATTTAATTGTCACAATGATGGTTCGATTTGCGAATAATGTCTTCCACAATAATTGTATTGTTTTTGAATTCTTAAAAGTAGATCAAGCACCATCTTATATTAAAAAATGTAATTTATGTCTTCTAGAATCTCTTGGTAAAATGCCACAATGAGAGATGGAAATGTAGTTTTTTTCAAACTATTCGCATTACTGCCACTCTGACGAACTAACAGTGTAGCCTGTTTGGGCAAATCTGCTTCTTGGTATCACTTCTTAGTCATTGTACAATGTAGTTTACACGGGGGATTTGATTGGTCTGTATATAAATTGTTTGTTATTCAGGGAAAGTACATGGGCAGGAGGTAGGTAATCATTTATTTGACACTGACGAGATGCGTTACACAACTGGTGAAAGCTGACTTCTCAACAGAATTTTTCTCAGAAGCATTTCACTTGGCCTCTGACTTTTGGCTTATGACCACGCCAGTTACAAAGGTACAGTATGTTTAAAGAAATGCCAGTTATTGCCTGCACGTCCCATGGCAGCAGCTGATCTTACACTTAAACTTCAAAATTAGTGTCCTTGGACATGGGTGCCCCTGCCACTGAGAGTTTGTGAAGCCCCTTAAATTGTAGAAAAAAATCCAATTTCGTCAAACAACATATGAGATGAACACCTTCGATCTATCTAGAAAGCATTTACTAAAGCTTGTGGAATTCTGGCCAGTGGTTTTTGAGAAGCGGGTAGACAACATCCCCCATACAATGCTGTACATACGGACAGACGTATGGACGGACAAGGGTAACTCAATATGGCAGGGGCATAAAAAATTGCGATTCCACATGGTCACTCCACTACAGCAAAGCCAAGCGGGTTATGCTTCATGAACATGCTAGCCTGCGCGTTTACCGTAGGTGCTCAGCAGACCCTCATACTGGGCCAGAAGGCCGATGGTAAACAGCTGTCTCAGAAATCCTTCATCATGGAGGCAGTTCCTCAGCTTGATGATGAAACCACAGATCAGAGCTGTTAGCTGAGGGAGACAAAATGCAGGACTCTCCGTTACACTGCACTATCACGATACACCACTCTCCTTTCCATTTTGCGATAATGACACATTGCTCATTTTTACACTTTGCCATCCTAACCCATCTCTCATCTTTACATTTCCCTATCACAACATGACTCTTATCTTTACATTTCGCAAGAACATTACTCACTTTCCCATTTCGGTATCACAACATATCACTCACCTTCACATTTCCCAATTGAAACATCACTCATGACTGAAACAACACCCCAGTCATTTTTGCTCCTACTATATGAACACATCACGCTGCACTTTTACAGCTGTGTGTGTGTGTGTGTGTGTGTGTGTGTGTGTGTGAGAGTGAGTGAGTGAGTGAGTGAGTGATTGAGTAAGCGTGTGTATGCTTTGCAGTACTGTAGGGTAAGGTATGTGGTCACGGAGTGTGTGAATGTATGTACTGACCGTTTGAAAAAGACCACATCTCTGCGGTACGTTAGGGTGAGGTACAGTATGTGGTCATGGAGTGTGTGTGCATCTGCGTGTGCGTGTGTGCGTGTGCGTGTGTGTGTGTGTGTGTGTGTACTGACCGTTTGGCAGAAGACCACATCTCTGCGGTACTGCAGGGTAAGGTTCATGCCGATGGTGGGGGCGCTGTCCTGCATGAGCAGGAACACCATGGACTTCTTGGCCTTGTCGCTCATCATGGTCACGCACTCCGTAAGTGTGGTCAGCAGCGGGTACAGAGCCTCAATCCACTCACCTGTGCGAGAACAGAAGGGTTACACACACACACACACACACACACGCTACACAAAAACACATACACGACACAGCCCACCTCGCACACATCAACACGCATCAAACACCCACCCACACAAAACACTCCGTCTCACACACACAGCACACATGTAAACTCGAGATACCATCGCATGCCTGCACAAACACGTGATGCGTCTCAAGTGCTCCAAACAGTCCATACAGGTTAATGATTAATGATACTGGCCACCGAGCATCAATTTAACTTAGTTGGAAATAATCATTACAAACGAAGTAGGAGGACACATCTAAAGGGAGAGGAGCCACACTAAGCCAATGGCAGGCGGTACAGTCAGCGGCTCTGTGCCTGAGTTAGAGAGGCGTTGCCGTAGCGAAAAGGGGTGGAGCTTAGAGAGCTCTTACCTGGGGGGGCCTCCTCGGCGCTGGCACTGTCATCTAGGCGGGGGATCGACATGCATAGTTAGGAAGCGGCCAACAGCTGCCATACTACAGGCACAGACACACATCAACACAGCAAAGGGAGCGCAAAGCACTCTGGGAAATCACAAACACACATAGAAATACACACAGCGACGCACATTTCCATAGGAACACACACCAAAACAACACACATATATAAACTCACATCCACAGAGGAACGTAGGAAACACACACAGATTTACATGGAGCGACACCCAAATGCTGAAACACACAGAAACACATTTACACCAATGCAGGGCAAGGCCCCCGAAGGGAGTGCAGTATTACTGTGAAACCACAGGGGGGTGCAAAAGCAGGCGTAGCCACTGTACAGGCCACTGAACCCTAACCCCCCCCACACCAGAGACCCTGAGGGAGGAATACCACACCCTCCTTTCAACTGACACACAGGCTGCGTCCGAAAAGTAAAAAAATTATGGCCTATCCACTTATCCCTGACCACTTTTCTTTAACCTTTGGGGAAAACGTCATAAGGGAAAGGAAAGGTATTTAAGGGAATTCCTAACGGCTTAGGAAGACAACCGCGCCAATTAGAGAATCCGAATGCACTTACACTAGGCAACATGATCATGAGCCCCCTGCCCGTCATATACGTTTCTTTCCGCGATTGGCCGGATGAATGGTCGCTGCTTTAAATATTGCAGCTTCGCAGAATTGTGGGATAGCGTTATCTCCTTTCTTTACGAAAAGGATGGTTCTGTGTACCCTACGGTAAAGGAGGTAAATTAGGAAGCACTGAGACACCTTTGCTTAACATTTGAAGAATTCAAATCCACTTATCATGGCTGCCACATAATTATTTCCGGATCATTTTTTTAGGAGTTAGGAACTTTCCTAAGCAAAAAAAAAGACTATTCGGACGCAGCCACAGTCAAAAAAGGATAGCCATCCAGACAGACCTAAACTTGACAGAACCACACAGCACAGCCAATCAGAGGGCGCCAAATGCTGTATGGGAGTCAAAGGTGACTTTCAGTGCCACAGCTGCTACAGAGAGAGACTGTGTATGAGGGCTTTGATGAGGCCTTTAGAGCCTATATTTATGAAATAATGACGAATCCAAATTCAGAGCAAATAATTAGTTAACCTGTTTGTTATTTCTGAGCCATCTTCCAACACATTTTTGAAGAATTTAAAGCAACACTAAGGAACTTTCATTTTTGGTTGAGTTTGGCGGTGCCTGTGGACCAAAGCGGTAGTGTTTTGCCTGAAGGAAGACCCCATTTCCCATGAGCACCAGCGCGTAGCGTCGTAAACATCCTGATCTCCCGGTCGGGTGCAATTGTTTTGGAAATTAACAGAAGACGGGTCCAAACTACGTTTCTGTTTCCAGCGGCTGTTTGAGGGATGAATAGCGATGAGGTAATGTATCCAATTGTGGCTAAACAATATCATATGACGATGTTGAAAATAAGAAATGTTTAAACAAGCAACAATCCCTGTAATTTTAGCTACACTAAGCGCCAGGTGCTAGTGATAAGCAGGACTATGAAAAGTCACAACTCAATGCACACGGGTTTTGTTTTACTGATTATTCAGAGCAAGCAACGCGGTTTGACGCGCTGACGCATTTGATAAACTTCTTTTGCAATCACTGTACTCAACTCAACAAAAAACACGATAAGATGGGCATGGGCAATACAAATGAATAAAATGACAACATTTCTTGAGTTGCTGAGTACAAAGCTTTCATTATTTTCTAATGATTTTTTGCAGGTAAGTAGGCTACAGAAGACACAGACGAAGAGTTTGCCACAAGTCCAACGCCTTTACAGGAAAGGGTCTCAGAGCCACAGGGTCCCAAAAATGGCTGATTTCGGCATTTTTCAACAAAACCCACTGTGAAAATTGGGGGGTGAAGCCTGAGGGCATTTTTTTTTTAAAAGTCATCTACCCCTTTTCTGAAGTACAGCAGTGCCCCCTAGGCCCTTTTTATTGGAAAATGCATTGAATTTCACCCAATTATGTTCAACAAACATTAGGTTTTGCACTGATATTAAAAAATGGTATGAATGGGTTGCCTGTGAAGTTTTTTTGGATCAATGGCCTGCAAAAATGTCAAAATTATCGGTGGGAGGGCAAACATTAACGCTACTTGCCCATTACCATATAAAATGCAGTGAAGTCGCTGATGCCGGCAGTTGTTTGCCCTCCCACTGCTACGAAATGAATCAAACGTTCCCCCTTCAATAACCCGTGGTGATTTAAAAAAAAAAAAAACTTTGCACTGTTTTTTACTATGTCCATAATACCCTCCTCTCATGATAGTTTCAATGAGCTACTGTGAATAATTCATAGTAAAACACAGTGACGTGCGGTCGGAGGTTAGTTTGGTGAGGCCAAACCTCCCCTTTGCTTGATTAGCAATCAGACGATTAACTAGTTTAGTAAGACTACTCAGCAGAATGACGGGCCTGTTTAAGTTTCCGCGGCGTTATTACTCAGTACATCGAACCTGAAATGCTCACTAGACAGCAGATTTGCGCGTACTTGCTTCCAGGAAGCCGAAGCAATGTCATCAACAAATATTAAAACAGTTCGACTTATGCAGAGATAAAATGCTTAATCAATATACAATGTATTTTCCTTTAAATACGCGCTTTTACATCCAAACAAAAAGCGGGCGCTTATTTTCAGTCTTCTTTCATAATCTGATTAACAAAATGTTTAAACGATATACAGAATTACCGAGAGCCAAGAATTTTTCCAAATTGATTATTCAGATTTCCATCCTTGCAGTCTCGAATTGAAGCGTATACGTGAATGAATCTTGTGACCGGTGGGCTTCAAAGGCTTGGCGCCGGTTTATTCCTTGGTATATTTTACTGAAACTTCACAAATAGGGTCACAGGGTATTCTGTCAGCAAACTATGTAGGATAGAGTAAAAATACGCTCACCTTTCTTGCTATTGTTGAGAAGAGATCACGGCGAACTCGCGACGAACTTCACCAACTTCTGTCGAACTTATTTCACATCCCTGGAGGTCTAGCCTGGACGAACAGACTCGTAATTTCTCAAATTAGATGGCTGTAAGCAAATCAGGGCCGTAGCTGGGATAAGACGTTGGCGCGGCTATTTGAAATCTACCTCCTAAATGGTTATTTTTGCCACGCGCGACTTGAAAATTTGTAAACACGGCGCAAATTGAGGTCACGATTCATCCAACGGGCGAACAATAGCTCTGTTCAAATCGCGTTTTTGGCCGTAATACGCAGAGTTCATGTATGAAATGCGGGTATCCTATTGAAAAGGTTGCTTGTAATCAAACCATGGTGTTCTTCCTGTATGAAAATGGTATTTACGTCATTTTTTATATGTTTTCTGAGGCTTGTTTACCGCCCCAGTTCAGCTGTTACGCATTCCATTGGAGTTTACGCAGAGCGTTGCCCATGCCTCGATAAGAATCCTGTTTGTCTCTGAACCCATTACCTAACAATCATCAGAAACTACTTGGTCAAGTACATACATACTGAAACGATTATCCCACAACGATTCAGTATGACTGATCTTCCATCTTTGGAACTTTCCTCAGGAGGAGGCTACATATTTTACGCAAACATTTATATTTGCGGTTTGCAGTCATCTCTTGCAATGCGCAAATCACAATGATAATGCTAATGTTAGCTATCGGAAATTTGCGTGGTAGCAATAAATAGCCACCAGCTTGATAGTTCGCAGCTCCACAGTGACACGACCAGCCACACAACAAACTCAAAAGTACTGTAACGTTATAAAGAGAAAACAATGCGTAATGCGTTACTTACTAGTCCAGCAGTCGGTCAGACATCCCTCCTCGTCTTTGAGCTCACGCCATCGAGTGAAAGCCTGGCCTGATCCTTGTCTGGGCTTTGATTCTGTTACTCTCTCTCTCTCTTGCGTTTTTTAGTCTCCTCAGACAAAACTTTTAATTTCTTTGGTTTTCTTGCTGCTTCTGCCATGATAGTGGTAATCCCACATAGGCGGTCGCATTGACTTCCGTCTTTTTAACGAATGAGGAAAGGGGGAAGGGACGTATGCCGTAAAGCAGTCAGTACATTTGTAGTGTTTTGTGTGGAGGGGTTCCTACCATCCACCTCGAAACTGCATAGTGCCAGTGAAAGTGATACAGACGCCCTCGGGCCATGACAGAGGTGTCGTTCAACCTGTTGTAAGTCAATGTACCATCACATAAGTTCTGAAAATATTATATGAAGGTTGAAAAGTTACTTAGCGTTGCTTTAAAACACCTATTTTACTGTTTTATTAAGCAAATTAATTAGCCGCCACGGCATTGAACTTAAAAAAATGTCATTTTTGTAACAAAATTAAAACAATACACAGATTGGACTTGAATCTTCAGAGAATACCACGCCTCTATTGTCTTAATGAGATTTTGGTTATAATGTGGAGGGTAACTAAGGTCCTTAGAACATCCTGTCCTTGTCATTCCTTCAGCTCTCTACATTTTTATCAACGTGTTCTAAAAATCTCAGCTAGCAGTCTCCGCTGGTGTATATCCCCATGAAATATCATCTAAAATACAAAAAAGCCACTACCACCCTCTGTTTTGATAGCACCTCATTGCTATGTATAATCTAAAATACCCCAGGGAGGAGTTCCTTCAACCAGGTGATTTTAATTATAAACTTACTTCATAACACATAGCCTTTCTGGAAATTCAGTGTTTCAGGACATTGTTAGCATGTTGTGTTATCCACAAAGCTTTTTATGGGGGAACTATAAAATGCAACGACACACCCATGCACTGCTGGAAACCACCACTGACAGAGCAATGCCTAGATGCATGCAAACCACAGAAAAGAATAAGAAATGAACAAGTGAAATAAGAAGGTGCTGAGCGGACAGGAAAGCTGATGTTAAAGGACTACTGCATCCTTAGGTCATGCTCTGAGTCAGACATTATGTGTATTTCTCCTTGGCTCTGCCTCCAAACTTAGAATCTCATTGGCTCAGGCTAATGAATCAGTTTGTTCTTGCAGGAGAAAATAGGTGCAAGGCAACTTTCAAATATTAAACACAAATCTTGTCACAACAATCACTAATACCTCTGATTTAAATTTCAGAAATACCAAACCAAAACATACACTCCCTGACAAACCAAGCTGAGTTTTCAGCTTGAGCCAATGAGAAACTAAGCGAGGGCTAGCCAATCAGAGAGGATAACACATATTCGAGAATATGTGAACACCGATTCTATCCCTGTACTGCAGGCAGCTTCATCCAGAGTTAACTGTAGATGTAATGCAGGTAACCAGGCCGAGGACGTGCTTCTTCTGTTGCAGTCAGTTAAGTTCAGAATGGTGGCTGTCTGAGTCAAGTTTTCAACTGTGAAGTGACCTTTGGGCCAAAATTTATCCCAAAAAGCGCAAAATAATTAATACCTAACGTCTTTGCCCTCTTGTACTTAAAGTTGGGCAACTAATGGTTTGAAGTAAATAATAGCACATTTGTTTCTAGTTGATGAACAAACCTGTGTTGAGCTTTCTCTGAAAATGAGACAACTTGCACTACTAGCACCTAAAAACCGAGAAAGTGCACCTTTTTCCGAGAAATTCCTACAAAAACTTAGAATACGCCGAGGTTTACTGAAGATTTGAGGCCAACTCGATTAACCTCGAAAAAATTTTACCGAGGTAGACTGAAAAATTTTCAGATGTATGAAAAACTTAAATATTTGCCGAATTTTGTGGGGACTTTGGAATGGTCAGTACTGTAGTAAAGCCTGCTGTGTCTGTGCTGCATACAGGAACTGGCAAAGGGCGGACCACCATCATTATATTAAGAACAACAAAAACACGTTCAGTATTCAGAATATTTTCAATCTGCAAAAGCACCAATTTACAAACAAATCAGATACACAATGTAATTTTTAAACGAGGGCACCTTGAGAGAAAGTGAACATCGAGGTGTTGTCCAAACTTAAGCAAACCGGCCAGACTTCGGGATACCTCGGTAAAACTTTTCCGAGGTTTACCAAGTTGGCCTCAAATCTTCAGTAAACCTCGGTGTATTCTAAGTTTTTGTAGGAATTTCTTGGAAAAAGGTGCACTTTTTCGGTTTTTAGGTGCTAGTAGTGTTGCCACTGGATCCAATTTTTAGCTTTGAAACTAAGGAACAAATCGTTAGCTTCATAGCATACAGTAATTGCCCAAGTCATATTTTTGCCTAATTGAGATATCGGCTGCCTGTTCTTTTGTGTTGGCGAAGAAATAAGTTTTTTCCTTATTTTCCTCAAAACCTAATAAAAAATCCGTTCTCATAAATAATAAAGAAACTAAAAGAAATTAGACAGGCAATTATGCTATGAGACTAACAAAATGTAGTTCCTTTAACATACTCCTGTCTGCACGGACTGAAAGCTGGCCTCCGGCACAGTAAAATGGACCTCGAGACACAAGAGCAAAAGGGCGAATGAAAAGAAATGAAAACCTACAGGAGTTTGTGTGAGAGCACAGCTGGCATGCATGGGGCTGGGCAGGCAGTGACGATGATGATGGTGATGGTGATGATGATGATGACGGCGGTGATGAAGGTGCTGGCAGGGGCGTGCAGTCTGGAGCGGACTCGTCCGAGATCTCGGGGTTTATCCAGAATGCACGCGTCCTCCGGTTACCTTTCCTGCTGGGGCCGCTCTGCTGGTCGCTGAGGAAAACGTCCTCACTGCTGTCGCTGTGGAGCCTCTCTCGTTGCAGCAGCTTGTCCACTCGCTGGATGATGCACTCCAGGCTCTTATCCACGTTCAGCCACACCTTATCCTGAGGCATCATGGGACAGAGAGCTGGCCTCAGTCCACCGGGAGCGTCTGCCCACAAACACTCCCACGCACTCGACACACATAAACACGCGCTTGTGTCACAAACACATTAACGCAAACGAGGGCCCACAACATGTATGTGTACGCCAGCGGTGGCCGGTGATCGGAAAGGTGGGGAGGAAGAGAACCCACGTTTAACTCATGATTGGTCTTGGCCCATTTTCAATCATTTCTTTAAATTAACATTACGTGAACTCAGGAAACTCTCACAAGTTAAACCAGAAATAAACTTACAATTACTATTATGTAAAGAGAAACTAAAAAGGGTTTGAAGTTTCAATATTTTTATGTTTTTGTGGTAGATTATGGATTAAATAATTCAAAAATAAATCAATTTGAGAGATTTGGGTGAGAAATACATTTTTGGAGGTACTTTGTTTTTGCGCCTGCACTGTCAAAAATCTGAAAAGCGCGTTTGTATACGTGAACACCAGACGTCATTCTGAGACTCAGTTACACTGTGCACACTGGGGTTGTACTACTACTACTACTACTTCTAACAATAATAATAATAATAATAATAATAATTTGTCAAGTAACGTCAGATGGCGGCATTAATCCATCTGTGGAAAGCCAAACTACTGGGCCCCCAGTCAGCGGTCCTCCACCTCAGCCTCAGACATGAACAGTCCGGAGCACCGAGTTCAAGTCCGGCAGAACCTGCAGAAGAGCGTCTGAGTGAGGCCCACAGCCGCACTAAATTCTTTTCTGCCTGCTCCTCTGTGCAGAGCTTTTACGCCTGTCCATCCACAGGTATGGAGCTACTGCATAACAGGAGTGTTGTCTGAATTCACTGATCACATTCAAAGGACATAGGCCATGGTTACACTGGTCTTTTCAATGCAGCTTTTGTCATCCGATCATGCCCATGCATTAACTGTCAAGTCTGTAAGCTTTGAAATCAGATTAGGAAAAAAAACACTGCTGATTGTTTTAGAATTTCTTTGCCTGGATGAACTGAGAGTCCGTTGGTCGTCACGGATCTAGAATGTTCATTTAGTTGCATTTGGAAAAAGTTTGGTTGGTCATTGCTATGAAGAAACTAAGCCTACGCTGTTGGCCGCCGACAGCAAGGGGTATATCCCCGAAATTCCCCAATCCTCGAAGCCCCCTTTATTAGATTCCCCTTTGCTAGACCTACAATATGAGGCAAATTTGAGGTCTGCGTAAGTTATTGTTCCAGAGATATGGTTAAAAAACTGATTTTTTCAATATATAGCGCCACCTGGTGGCAAACCTAGGAGTGCATACTTGCCCAAAATCTAATCAGTTCATCCTCTCTACCATATCTACCCATATGCTAAAAATGAGAAGCCAATGTACAGTATTTTGTGAGTTACCGCGCTAACGGCTAAAATCTGCGGACGCGGCGGCGGCGGGTGGGGCAAAACCATGATATCCCCGAAACTCATATTTCGGGGATATAATATTATGTAGCTAAAATTCACTCTGTTTCAGCATGACAGAATATGTATTGGCCAATACTTTTTAAGATGTCGATCGGCATATCTCTTACAAGTATAAAACAGCCTTTATAAAGCTGAAACAATCTTGCCTTCCTGTGTGCCATCAGTTACAGCCCCACAAATGCCCCAGAGCGCTACAAGAAAGAGAACGATGAGGGATGAAGAGGTCAGGGTATCGGAGATGGGTCTGGCAGAAGTGATACAGGTGAACTCCACTCAGGGAACTCCGCTGTGTGGCCGGAAACCACGTGACCTCCACTGCGGGGCAGGAAACGCAGCCAAAGTTTTTTTTTTCTGTTTTCTATTTATTTACTTTTTTATTTCTTAAGTGCTTTTTTGAATAAACATCCATACCCAAGTCAATAAATAATTAAGGATTTATATTGTGTGGGGAGATCATTTCCTTGCTCTTAATCTAAATTATTGGAAAGGATTTCAAAGTTTCTTATAATTTTTGCACTTTGGTTATTTCTATTAATTTTAATGATTTTAAGTATAATTTGAATTCATTTAGGAAGGCGGAAAAGTTTAAGGATGATTTGAGAATTTTAAAAAAGTTGGCCATAGTATTATTATAGAATTCTTCATTTTTGCTCCCTAATATCAAGCCAAATATTTCGTTATCTTTGGATAGTGGAGTTGATAATGATGGGATTCTTTGTTTAACTCATTTATGAATGTCTAACCCAAATCTTTGCGTTATATTGCGTGAGAAGAAGATATGGGGTGCATCTCAAAGCGTAGGCTCTATCCTTCAAAGCCTGCATTTTAGGGGTCGTCAATTATTTCCATTCACTCAACTGACATTGAGGATAAGGTTAAATTTAGGGCAAGGTTTAGGTAAGGTGTTAGAGTTAAGGTTAAAGTTAGGGAAACCAGTGAAGACTCGCTTAAACCCAAGCTGTTTAACGGATATGAAATTACATTACGTCAGTTTGGCAGATGGAATGAAATGACGACCCCTAAAAAAGCAGCCTTCGAAGGCTGCAGCCTGCTTTGAGATGCATCCGTGGACTGTTGATTCAAATTCTTTTCTACAGAAGGAACATATATCATCATCAACTTTATACTAGATTTATAGTTATAGTGCTTTATGTAATTTAGTCAAGCCTAATTTTGAAGATTTAAAATGATGTATGATGCAAAATTAAAGAAAAATAAACACTACTACTACTACTACTACTACTACTACTAATGATGATGATAATAATAATTTGGCAAGTAACGTTAGATGGCGGCATAAGTCCATCTGTGGAAAGCCAAACTACTAGGGGCTACTGCTTACTCCGGCCTGAAATCCGGCTATTTTCAAATACAGGAAAAAGTAATGTGAAGCGATGAACAAAAAGTGACTGGGGACATCACTTTCATTATATCCCCGAAATACGTGTTTCGAGATATCATGGTTTCGCCCCACCTGCCGTCGCGTCCGCAGATTTTAGCCGTTAGCGCAATAACTCACAAAATACTTCACATTGACTTCTCATTTTTAGCATATGGGTAGATATGGTAGAGAGAATGAGCAGATTAGATTTTGGGCAAGTATGCACTCCTAGGTTTGCCACCAGGTGGTGCTATTGTTATGTATGAGAATTTTATGTAAAGCATTGTATATCATTTGTAAATGGAGATTTGTTACATGCTGTTTTGCTGCCTTGCTGGTCAGATATTTATTTTGTTCTTCAGTACCCTCTGGTGGTGTGTGTGTAGCAAAACATCTGATGTAATATCACTTCTTTGTAATAGACTAGTGCTTTCTAGAAGCTTCTGGCATCTTCTGCCTGGAGGGGGCGGGATTACTCAGGAATCCTGTAGATCTTTCCAGAATGTTGCTAGTCTATATAAATGCTGTGATTTTGGTCAGTGAGAGCACAAGTTTTGTTTTGGCAACAGAGTTACATAGTGGCATTAGAGTGTTATTTTAAGATTAAACAGTGGATTAGTTGTAGAAGTTTTTTTTTTATCAGTGAAAAATAAATTTGTTTAAGCTGTCATTGCTGGTTTTCTTTGTTGTGATTTTTAAGTCATAACAAATTGGAGGTTCTACCGAGATAAACTATTCATTGGATCAGCGATTGGATTCACCAAAGATTAAAGCTGATCTATCATTTTTAAATCTTGCAACTATTGGAAAAACCAGCAATCATGACTTTTGATGTTGAAAATTTTTTGAAAACTCCAACCCAGGAATCAATTGTGCTGGCAAAGAAGAATGACTTGCTGCAAATAGCCTCAACCCTTGGATTATCTGATGTGAAATCATCAATGAAGAAACAAGAAATATTGAACATTTTGGTTCAACATTTCATTGATGAAGATATCTTTGGGGAAGAAGCAGCAGAATTAATTAAAGATGTGGAAGTGTCTGCAACAGAGCTGCAAAGACTTGAGATTCAGCTACACCAAAAACAACTAGAGCTGGAAGAAAGAAGGTTAGAGAAAGAACTGGAAGAGAGAAGGTTGGAGAGGGAGAAAGAACTGGAAGAGAGAAGGTTGGAGAGGGAGAGAGAACTGGAAGAAAGAAGGTTGGAGAAGGAGAGAGAACTGGAAGAAAGAAGGATGCATTTGCAGTACGAATTGGAAATGAAGAAAATAGAAGCAGGTACTGTTACAAAATCTTTTGGACTTTCTGATCATTTTGATGTGGTAAAAACACATCAGACTTGTTCCTCCCTTCCTAGAAAATGATGTAGACCAATACTTTACCCATTTTGAAAAAATTGCTGAAAATTTGAAATGGCCAAAAGAGCATTGAACAATGATGTTACAAAGTGTTCTTACTGGTAAAGCTAGAAAAATCTATGACCAGTTTTCTGTCCAACAGTGTTCTGATTATGATTTGTCAAATCTGCCATTCTGAAGGGTTATGAATTGGTCCCCGAGGCTTACAGGCAAAAATTTAGGAATTCTCGCAAGGAAGCCAGTCAAACTCATGTTGAATTTGGCAGGTTGAAGGAACAGTTGTTTGATCAGTGGTGTAATTCCATGAAAGTTAAGAAAGATTTTGACAGAATGAGGCAACTTATTCTGGTTGAGGAATTCAAAAGGTGTATCCAGCCTGATATCAAGACTTTCCTTGAGGAGAAACAAGCCATACTTTGCAAGATGTTTCCACCCTGGCTGATTGTTATGCATTGACTCATAAGTCTTCTTTTGTCCAAAAATCCACTTTTTCTAAATTTCAAAACAAGTCTCAGTCCAAGACTTCTTCTAATAACACTTCTAATGATTCTAAGGCCACTTCTGAGAGGAAACCTTCCAGTGAGAAGCAATCCTCTGATTCTTTACCCTCTGTGTCTTGCCAATACTGCAAAAAGCAAGGTCACCTTATTTCTGAGTGTTATGCTCTCAAGAAAAAACAACAACGAGAAGAAACCAAGCCAACTGCTTTCACCAAGAGAGAATCTCTTGTATCAAAGGTCAGTTCGTCTGATCTTCTACCTTCTGTGTCTGATTCTGTTATGGAGGGTTTTGAGTCATTCATCACCGATGGTTTTGTCTCACTTTCGCATGATTTTTCCTCATCTGCTCCTGTTTGAATTCTAAGGGATACTGGGTCTTCCCAATCTCTTATTCTTGCAGATATTCTGCCTTTTTCGGACAAATCATCTACTCAGGCTAGTGTCCTTATTCAAGGAGTAGAATGTGGTTTTACAAGTGTACCTCTCCATAATGTTCATCTCAAATCAGACTTGGTCTCTGGACCTGTTACTGTTGGTGTTAGGTCTTCTCTTCCTTTCAAAGGTGTTCATTTGCTTCTTGGTAATGATCTTGCTGGGGATAAGGTTGTGCCCTACCCTGTTGTAACTGACACTCCTTTGATTGATCAAGAATCTGACTCTATAGAGGAGAAAATTCCAGACCTCTATCCTTCATGTGCAGTTACTCGTTCTATGGCCAAAAAGGCTATTCAAGATGATGCTGACCTGGACTTCAACCTGGCTGACACCTTCATTGGGCAGTCTTTTCATCAGGAACCTTCCAGTCCTGAGATGTCTGGGAAATATTCAGACTTGTCCTTGCCAGGTCATTCTAATGACATTCTGTCTCGGAAAAACTTATTCAGGAGCAACAACAAGCTCGTGATCTAGCGCATCTTCTACCACAGGCTGCAAGTGAACAACAGGCTACTCAAGTTCCTGTCTGTTTTTACTACAAAAATGGTGTGCTTATGAGAAAGTGGCGTCCACCTGATGTTTCTGCAGATGAAGAGTGGATGATCACCCATCAAATTGTTCTTCCAAAGTCTTATCGTCAAGAAACTCTTAGTCTGGCCCATGACAATCCTATGTCAGGTCATTTGAGTATCAAGAAGACCCTTCAACGTGTCAGGAATCATTTCTTCTGGCCTTCCATGAGGTCTGATGTACAGGAGTACTGCAAATCCTGTCATACTTGTCAAATGGTTGGGAAGCCGAACCAGAATATTCCAAGGGCTCGACTTAAGCCCATTCCCGCTTTTGAAGAACCTTTCAGTCGCATCATCACTGACTGTGTTGGACCATTGCCGAAGACTAGGTCTGGTTGTGAGTACCTACTGACTATCATGTGTGCTTCCACCCGGTTTCCTGAGGCAATTCCTCTTCGTAACATCAAGGCGAAGATTATCATTAAGGCTCTTACCAAGTTTTTCTGCTTTTTTGGTCTTCCTAAGTCTATTCAGTCTGATCAAGGGTCAAATTTCATGTCTGGCATCTTTCAACAAGTTATGCATGAGCTTGGTATTAAACAATACAGGTCATCAGCTTACCATCCTGAGAGTCAAGGTGCTTTGGAGAGGTTCCATCAAACCCTGAAGAACATGATAAGGACTTGACACAAAGAAAGACTGGGATGAAGGTGTCCATCTTCTTCTGTTTGCTGCCCGTGAAGCTGTTCAGGAGTCTCTTGGGTTCAGTCCTTTTGAGCTTGTTTTTGGGCATACAGTCCGTGGACCTCTGAAGCTTCTGAAGGAAAAGTTGCTGGCTGAAGATGATGTCCCAATGAACTTGCTTCATTATGTCTCTGACTTCCATAATCGTCTCTCTAAGGCATGTGACTTTGCTAAGTCTAATCTCAAAGAAGCTCAGGGCAAAATGAAAGCCAGATATGACCTTCATTCAAAAGACAGAAGTTTTAAAACTGGTGACAAAGTCCTGGCGCTTTTGCCAGTTCCTGGAAACCCTCTAAGAGCCCGATATTTCGGCCCTTACGCTGTCCTCAAAAAGGTCAGTGATCTAAATTACTTCATTTTAACCCCTGGAAGGAGGAAACAAAAACAAATGCGTCACATCAACATGCTGAAAGAATACATTGACAGAGACCCTCAGCAAAAGCCAGTCAATGTGGTAAATACAATTGAACTGGAAAATTCTGAAGAAGATTGTGACTGCCCCTTGGAAAATGAACCTGGTCCAGCTAAACTTGAAAATTCACATATTCTTCAAAATATTGACAACAAGTTGTCCCACCTGGACCCTTCTCAACAACAACAGCTAAAGCAGCTTATATTTGAATATAGTCACATATTCCCTGACGTTCCATCAAGGACTGATATGGTTTACCATGATGTCATCCAACAAGATGGTGCCAAGCCTGTAAAACAGCATCCTTACAGAATGAATCCAGAGAAGCAGAAATACCTTAAACAAGAAGTCAAATACCTGCTTGAAAATGACTTTGTTGAACTAAGTAACAGTGACTGGAGTTCTCCATGCATCCTAGTTCCGAAACCCAATGGAACCTATAGAATGGTGACGGACAACAGGAAAGTAAACGCTCCATCAAAAACTGACTCATATCCTATTCCAAGGATTGATGACTGCATTGACAAAGTTGGACTGTCAAAGTATGTCACCAAATTTGATCTCCTCAAGGGCTTCTGGCAGATCCCTCTAACAGACCGAGCAAAGGAGATCTCTGCTTTCGTTACACCAGATGGATTATACTAATATAAGGTCATGCCCTTTGGAATGAAAAATTCTCCGGCCACCTTCCAACGTCTGGTAAACGGCGTGATTGCTGGATTACCAGGATGTGAGGCCTATATTGATGACATTATCATCACCAGCGACAGCTTCCAAGAGCACCTCACCTACATCAGAAACTTCTTTCAGAGAGTGAGTGATGCCAAGCTGACTATCAACCTTGTTAAAAGTGACTTTTGTTCTCTGACTAATTGTTCTCTGGAACAATTACTTACACGGGCCTCAAATTTGCCTCATATTGTAGGTCTAGTAAAGGGGAAGCTAATAAAGGGGGCTTTGAGGATTGGGGAATTTCGGGGATATACCCCTTGCTGTCGGCTGCCGACAGCGTAGGCCTAGTTTGTACTTAACTAGCTCTGTTTTGATGCCAATATTTCGCCTGTTTTAGATACGATTGTAAATATATTTAGCTAATGCGAACATTGGCTGGTATATACTGGAATAGGAGCTCGAGCAATTTTTTTCTGCTTTGTGAGTTTTACTGTAAGGTGTTCTCTTGGATGCGCCCTGCAAAAAAGACCACCGTAAAGTTCCGTGTATACGGCGCACGCGTTTATAAGGCGCACCCCGACTTTGGGACTTGTCAAAAAAAAAAAAAAAAAAAAATCATACAAATTTCCACCCAAATCTTGCGTGTGTCATACATATTATCTCTCCTCAAAATTTTCCTAGAATGCCGCATGTATTTTTTTCTATTTTTTTTCCTTTCCTTTTCAGCTTCCTCCATGAGAAGTGATTATTCATCGGACATCAGTGAAAAATGGAAGGCGCAAGACGCAAGACATAAACCAATATGCCGACAGCGCGTATGCCCACACATATGCCACTGTCTATCGGGCGGGAATATATTGGTTCTACTACCAAAAATTTCTGCTAAATGTCCACAATAGCCCCCGGCAAATTCTTATCGCAACCGGCGCAGTTACAATGAAACGGCAGCATTATTTATAACAAATTTTATTTTCTATTTTTCCTTGCAGGTTGGAACAACCAAGAAGGAGAAATGACTCGCAAGTCAGGAATTAATAAAAAGCAGAGCAAATCTATGGAGTGACATTTTCTTTTCTGTAGAAATGAAACAAATCATGTAAAGAAAAATATTGGAATGAAGTCGCCTAAAATGATTTTATGTGGTTTTTAAGCATTATTATATGAGGGTTTGCTTGACCGTCATTCTTGTCACGACAGTGATGCGGCCAGGAACGAGGCGCTTGCGCCAAGTTCCGTTAGCATAACTGAAGTGACAAGAATGACGGTCAAGCACACCCTCAAGTGTAATAATGCGATTATACAACTATTACCAACAAAATAAAATGTATAATCAAAATTTATTTATACTGTGGGCATTCGTTCATTTTTTGCTGGTATTCTCTCCGTTTCTGTGTAAATACATAAGATTAATTGATGGTAGTTTATGTAACTCGGTCATAATCATTTACCATGAGTGAAAGGTAAGACGGTAGCTTGGAAATCCTCGCGCCATAGATGCGTGCACGCTACATAATAGACTATAGGACAGCGTGCATGTTTTTGCATGCATCAGAGTGATACGTATACATTGCATTGGGAAGTTATTTGCGGAGTTGCAGGGAACACTTTGAAAGGACGACTGCTGTGCTGGTGCTGAGCCGTAACCAAATGCCACATTGCACAATAAAGCTGCACTAGGCTTCTTGGTAAGCTCGAGCTGCTTAGTTCTCGAGACAAGTAAACGGCGCGTCAGACAGGACTTCTATCCCGCAATTAAGCCTCTATCCCTCTCTGTCTGAATTCTACCATTGTAGGTCCATGCTTCTATGATGGTTATTTGCATTAACGTTATCATGGAAAGTGAAATGTGAAAAAGTTCATTCATAGATAAAAATTAAAATCCTGCATTTAAAAAATGTTGAATCGGTAATTTTTTTCCATTTATTAAGCTGTGCAAACTCACGTGCGCATATAGCCCCAGTTTGACCTTATAAAATCGGGTGTACGTTTGCATGTATGTCGGAACTTTTGCCGCGATTCTGTTGGTCCCGTATATAAGGCGCATCCCCAACTTTTCATATTTCCCGACGTAAAAACAAGTGCGCCGTATACACGGAACGTTACGGTAGTCTTTGCTATGCTCAATGTGCTCTCTTGGAGCTGGTTTGAGCAACTGTACCAACTACGATACCGAAAATTCTTTCACGGAGTTTGACACAAAATTAAATTTCTCTTACAATCGTATCAATTTTAATCCGAACAATGATGATGCCTCGGCTTGGAAAAAGTCCAGCAGAGGGCAGAATTGAACCGCAAATGTTCTAATGTTCTACATCTAAGCTATGCATTCTATCACTATGCCACAATTTCGCGAAGTTATTCTGAGCCATTTGAGCTTATGGCCAAAGCATTTGGTCCAACGGAGATTTTAGCTAAGGCGTTTCTTACATACTCGTTCTTCCACCTGAAAGACAGTAAGTCCAATCTACAAAATGAAGGTACCATACTAAAGAGGAGAGTCTGTTGAGCAAAATATGTCAAAATTTTGTGTGTAAAAATGTGGGAAAATGAGTGTTCAGCTTCCCAACCTGAATTTTCTTGTCTCGTTTAATATGGGAGTTAATGGAGTTTCGGTTAGCGCTCCTGTCGCTTTTCGGCCCCCACTGCCAAAACAGTCCGTCTGATTGCTTCCATAGTTACATTTTCGTGACCCGCACAACTTTTGCTACAACTTGGATATAAAAATATTTATATGGAGTGAAAACACTGGGAGTTACAGCAAGTTTAAGAGAAGACTTCTTGACTATTCCAGCTGTTCTCCACTCTAACAGTGGCGTCACCACACTCCCAAGTTCCCAGAATTTGTTGTAAAGAAAAGAATTATTTAAAAAAAGAATGATTAAAAAATTCAAGAAGTTAGGAAAAAGTTGAACAGTGAAGAAATTATACAAGCTTAACATTTCCCAGTTTTAATGACATTTCTAGCTAAAAGTATGACAGAGTAAAAAAACTGCTGAAAATAGCTAAATTTTTTAAAATCTGTCCCATTCTTACCTATGAAGGAAAAATATTGATATACAATTTAATAACCCATGAAGTGTGAAAGATATCAAGAAGTTGAATACAGGCAACATAATTCAAAACAAGCTGAAAGTTTGAATGAAGTTTCTAGGTGAAAGCGTGTTGGAGTAGTTAGTCAGCAAAAAACGCACAGAATAAAGAAAGAAAGAAAGAGTGGGAAGAACATGAGAGTGCAAGCTTCCAGCTTGTCCACTAATTAAGGCTTGATTGCCTGAATTTGCTGCATTCTCTCCATTCACCAGAAACTTCTGAACATCTCCTGAAAATCTGAAGACTCTTGGACATATACTTCGAGATATGGACATCTGAAAGTGGCATCTTGTTAAATTTCCAACTTGCGAGTGATTTATTGAAAATTTCCATTGGGTGAAAAATTATGAAAATGTTGGAATTTCAACTAAAAATTGGCAGATGTCAGTTTCAGATGCCAAAGATCATTCTTACAACGTTACAAGAGATTCTGAGGTGATCAAGCAACTGACCTCCCCTAATCTTGCTGAGTTGACATGGAATGACCCATGTCATAAATTATTACTTAATTAGCTTCTCGAAAATCGGGCAAATCGCATTGCAGCTGGGCTGGTTTTTAATCTTCGTTTTTCAACACCAATATGACAAGCTCGGTTACAAATGCATTCGGGGAAAGAGTAATATAAAGTACCTAAAACTGCCAAAACCGTGAAAAATTCAGGTATGTTTTAGTTCCTCTTTAAAATTTTTTTGACTAAGTGCTTCCAAAAATCATAAGATGCGAGTTTTCTTAATATTGCAAGATGTATCATATAGAGGTATGAACTCTTAAAACCTAAATAAAATCCATATTAGGTGCGGCTACCCTTTGCTAAAAAAAATTAGGTACACTGTTCTGTAGTTCCAAAATTTTTGATTGGCTTTTTGCCTCTTCTAAGCGTACTGGAGAACTTGCCACAGTCCTTCTGCACACTGAATGCCTCACTTGCCTCTGTCTCTCCATTTAATCTCAGACAGCCATGACGATGGTGAGATCGGGGTCTGACAAGGCTATGAAAATCTATTTGAGCCATCTTTAATGACATGCAAACATTATTTGTATATATTTTTTTTTTTTAATTAAAACTTGGCATCTCAAATCTGCATTTTATTTTTAGCAACACTAATCTGAAAAACAAAAAATAAATATCTAAAACCAAACTGAAACATAAAAATAGTGGCAAAGCCACGGTGCCCGCTTGGCCAAAATGGAACGCCCCCTATTGGCCAAAGTATCGGTCTGATTCGGCTCAAAATCGAACTTGCTCTAGACCTTATGACCATATATACACATATGAAATATGAAAAGGATCGATGAAAAACTGAAGACGCTGGAATGCAGACAAGCCAAAAGTTTACACACGCAGTCACGCACGGATGCACTCACGCATGACAGACTACCACTAAAGACCCCGAGCATAGCATAAGCCCCTTGGGCCTTTTGGCCAAGCAGGCTGAAAATCGAGGGTGCCCAAAACTTTTGCGCAGTACTGTATGTGAGCACAGTCGCTCTTACCCACTCCTCCTCCTGCCAGGGGAGGTGCAGGGAGGTGCGGCTGTTGCGGCCGCTCCACTTGGCGATCAGGGTGTCCTGGTCATTGCGCAGCACCACCTGGTCAGCCTCGGTTGCCGACGGCGACACTTTAGAGGCCACGTAATCGGGCCTGGCCGCGCTCAGGGCCTGTATCGCCGACACCAGCAGCTTAGAGTCGCACACCGTCACCAGCTGCCGTGTCTGCAAATCATGAGACCAAACACAAGCCCTGTGAGAGTGTCCCTCTCAACACTACACTGCCCCCTGCTGGTGGCTTCAGCTTCATACAGCAAAAAGGCTGACAAGCATCCTTCAGAAAGACCCATCTCACCTTCAACCTCTACAGCTGCCTCTTACAGCGTCTTTTCTAAGCCACTTGAGAGACATGTAAACTCTACACTTAACCCTAAGAGCACCAAATGTAACTATTGTTTCTCAGTGATGTAAGATATAAAAATCAAAGCTGTTGAAAGCCTATCATGTGGCGAGTTGTTTAAAAGAGCATCCCGCAGGGGCGCTCCTTTAAACAAGTCGCCACATGATAGGTTTTCAACAGCACAAGATAATTACATTTATATTTTTTTCAAGATTAATTTCATTGCTCTAAGGGTTAATTTAGCCTAAATGTCTTGACGGGTTGATGTCAGGGTAGCTGCAGATAACAGTATATTTTTTTCTAAAAAGATTCTGCTTCTATAACTTGTTTCAGGGAATTTCTGTAGTCTGACTCTGTGGCATCAGCCAACATACACATACACCAGTACCCACTGAAATCTGAAACTGAGAAAACGCACTAATTACAGAGACTACCTTCACAAAATCAGTTAAAGGAAGGTACACCACTACAAAATGCAGTACTTCCTCTAGGAACAGGATTAGGTTTCGGTTACTAAAATAGATTACCATGTTTCAATACCAGTACTGAACAAACGAACAGATATTCTGTTTTGAAAATGACACAGTTTGCATGAATACGATCTATTATTATTTTTAAAAACTAAACATTACCACTAAATGACATCTTGAACAAACTGTTTTCCCCTTCGTCTGTATAGAGCAAAGGAGCTGGCAACCTGGGACTACTGCAGCACACAGCTAGCGCTTAGCAAGCATAGGGTGGGATGAGTGAATATAAATTCGATTATGTGCGATTATTAATTTTGGTAAGTGAAAACACACGGCAGGAGTACAACAGTGCCCCTCACCTTTTCGGTGAGGATAGCCAGAGTCCTCTCCAGGCTGTTGGCGGATCGCTCTTTGGCGGAGCGGGAGAGCCGCTCGGCGTAGTAGCTGACCTGGGTCTTGAGCGTGTTGATCTGCGCGATGATCTCTTTGGCGCGGACGATGTCCTGAGGGACGTAGGTGATGGACTGTGTGCTGGATACGGCACTGCTGCAGTCGGGGGGGGGGTGAGAGGGGATGAGCCAGGGAGCCAATCAAACACAAGCACCAGAATCTGATCTCAGAAGTCAACAAGGGTGAGCTTTTAACTTAACCAGACTGTACACAACTCAGATGCTCCACCTGATCCAGACATAGGACACCAGACCACACTTCCTAGGAATGACGTAGCCTGGGCAGCATATACTTTGGTACCACATATTCTAGAGCCACATTTTCTGTGTACACACGCTTTGGTATCGCACACTGCGGTGCCACATAATCTGGGTACACACACACACTTTTGTACCACACATGCCAGTACCACATATTCTGGGTAACCAATCACTTTGGTACCATGCACTCAGGTACCAAATATTCTGGGTACACACACACACACACACACACACACACACACACTGGAATCACACACTGCGGTACCCCATATTCTGGGTACCAGATACTCTGAGTCCAGCAGAATAGACTGTGAGATGGGGCACAGAGTTCAGCGCCTCGTCATAACTGACTTCATCTCTAAATGAATATTAGAGTTCATAATATCACAGTGAGAATATGAGGCTCACCCTGCCAGCCTCCCGCCTCTCCCTCACACATCATTAACCGAAACCCTGACTCTCAGGCTGTGTCCGAAATCACTCAGTACTCACTATATAGTAGGTTCGCCATTTTGTAGGGCTGCCCGAATTGTTTGTAAGAACTTTAGTCCCCTATATAGTGAACTCACTACATCCTACAATCCACCGCAAAATGTAGTGAACATCCGATGGTCACTAACCCAGCTACACGTCCCATCATGTACTGCACACAAACCGAAAAGCTCCAAAAGAGCTGCGTTTAGTCAATCGAGTTTGAAAACAGGCACGAGACATTTATTAGCTTCAGGCGCGAAAATGTTTTTTTTTTTTTTTTTTTTTAAATTGGAAACCAAGCAGAGCAGGAGACCCGTTTTTTTTTTTTTTTTTTTTTTTTTTACACAGGATATAAACGGACATTTACGGTACAATTAAAACGAATAATGATGAGTTAGAGGACCAAAATAGATGACGATATTAAAAATTTATGGCAAATTTTATTATTTAAACGATAATGGTAACAAACACAGTGGGAAATATACTCCGTATATAATATACTTATTACAGAAATATGTCCAAATCTTTCAACTGAAGTTGAATAGGTACGATTTAATTTTGCGACAGCAATGACGCTATTAACAGCTGTGACAATACGAGCCAGGTAGTGTCCGAAAGTGTTTCTTCCCTCTGCCAATGAGCTCACTATACAGTCACCTACAGAGTGAGTCCCTAGTAGGGAATAGTGAATGAGTGAGTGATTTCGGACACAGCCTCAGGGTGATGTCCTGGCCAGTGGGGTGCGTCTCATGGGAGAGTCGTCACACTGAGGCCCAGGCCTGGTGTTTAGCCTGCAGCAGTTCCCCTGATTATACAGAAGCCTGTTTACTCTGCCCAGACTGTGCACAGACACCTGCTGAGGTCACGGGGTCAAAGGGCGCAGGGGCAGCTTTAACTGCAGTATACAGAAATAAAAACCGGCAGTGCCTCTCTTACCATCTCTCAAACACCACCACTAGCTACCCAGCTGAATTTAGCAAAACAGACTATTCATATCACTGATGGGTGGGTTTGATTGCACGCAATAGGCTAACCATAACCCTAACCTCCACCATAAAAACACATTAGTAATACAAATAAATAGTCCATTTTTGACAGCTTTAACTAGGTAGCTAGTAGTGGTGCTGCAAATTTTCCATCCATGATTATAAGAGAGGCACAGGAAGTTTTATTTCTGTATAGCTCTCACTGCTGGAGGTCATGTGATAATAACACTGATAACATCCAAGCTCCATCGCCAAGATAGAGGAAGAGAGACACTGCATCCCTCCTTTGTATAAACGTAACCTATGCAGCATTGGGCTCGAACCTGTTCCTCTCAGTCATCCTACTACAGCATTCTCCTCCTGCACAGCAATGGGCCCCAAGGTCTGGTATCTGTTAAAGCAGTGCAACTACTGACACTGATGGCCCCCGAAATAGGAATAAAAACAGTGCCATTGCCTCACTGAAATACAGCTCAGCTGTTTGGCACATTAACAGACCAAATGAGCTAGATATTGATAGAGACTGTGTATATGTGAGTGTGAGCACAAGTTTGTGCGTGTGTGTGTGTGTGTGTGTGTGTGTGTGTGTGTGTGTGTTAGAGACATGTACAGTTGAATTTGGAAGTTTACATACATGAGTTTAACCAAATACACATTGAAACTCAGTTTTTCACAATTCCTGACATGCAATCCGATTAAACCTTCCCTGTGTTATGTCAGTCAGATCCCTTGTTTATTTTAAGAATGAGAAATGTCAGAATTGTAATAGAGAATGATGTATTTTACCTTTAATTTCTTTCATGACATTTCCAGTGGGTCAGAAGTTTACATACACCTAGTATTCGGTGGCATTGCCTTCAAATTGTTTAACTTGGGTCAAATGTTTTGGGCTGCCTTCCACAAAGCAATAAGTTGTTGGAATTCTGGCCCGTTCCTCCTGACAGAGCTGGTGTAACAGAGTCACGTTTGAAGGCCTCCTTATTCGCACATGCTTTCTCAGTTCTGCCCACATATTTTCCTTTGGATGACGGTCAGAGCTCTGCGAGGCTGGTCCAGCACCTTGACTTAGGTGTCATTAAGCCATTTTGTCACAACTTTGGAAGCATGCATGGGGTCATTGACCATTTGGAAAACCCATTTGTGATTTAGCTTCAGCTTCCTGTTAATGACTTGGGATGTTGCTTCAACATAGCCACATAATTTTCCATCCTCAGGGTGCCATCTATTTAGTGAAGTTCACCAGTCCCTCCTGCAGCAAAGCACCCCCACAACATGATGCTGCCACTCCCATGTTTCATAGTTGGGATGGTGATCTGCAGATTGCAAGCCTTTTTACTCGAGCCGGTAGGCCACGAGTCTAAGTTTCGGCTCCGTTCTTCTTTTTTTTTTTTTTTTTTCGGGGTCGTAATTGTCCTGCTCATGCGCATGTGCGGTTTCGCGATTGGCCCAGGCTTAGACCCGGCCCGAGTACAGGCTCTGAGGAGCCTCCTGTTCCTTCAAAGATCAAGGCAGTCATTATGGCCAAACAATTCCATTCTTAATTCATCAGATCAGAGGACATTTTCTTTAAGATCTGTGTCCCCTGGAACAGTTGCAAACAATAGTCTAGCTCCTTTGTGGTGGTTTTGGAGCAGCTATGTTCGAATCAAACTCATTTCACAATGGACGTAGATACTTTCACGCCCCTTTCCTCCAGCATCTTCATAAGATCCTTTGCTGTTGTTCTGGGATTGATTTGCACTTTTTGCACCATCTACAGCAGACAGAACATGCCTCCCTCCTGAGCTGTATGATGGCTGTGTGGTGCCGCAGTGTTTATACTAGCGTACAAATGTCTGTGCAGATGAACAAGGTACCTTCAGGTGTTTGGAAATCGCTCCCAAGGAATAACCAGACTTTTTCTAAAGTCTTTCTGATTTCTTTAATTGCCCCATGATGTCAAGCAAAGAGATACAAAGTTTGAAGGTAAGCCTTCAAACATATCCACAGGTACACCAGACACGATTAGCCCATCAGAAACTTCTCAAGCAATGACATAATTTTTTAGAATTTTCCAAGCCGTTTAAAGGTTTAATGCATGAACACCTATGACCGACTGGAATTGTGATTCAGTGAATCGAACGCAAAATCATCTGTCTGTAAATAACTGATGGCAAAAAATTACTTGTGTCTCGCACTCAGTAAATGTCCTAACCGACTTGCCAAGACTATAATTTGCTGACACAAAATCTGTGGAGTGGTGAAAAAATGAGTTTAAACAACTTCAGCCTCAGTGTATGTAAACTTCTGACTTCAACTGTATGTGACTAATGCTGAAGTCGCAGTGAAAATATTGATGGTGAAAACAGAGGTGTCAGTACAACACGATGCACCATGCCAGGAAATGCACAAAATGCAACTCTTCAGATGTCACATCTCACTGATGGGAACAGGCATGGATATGCAAATAAACGCAGTGTGCACACACTCTGATGCAAAAATATCAGGTCTGGGTGCAATTCCATGAACATTATGGGGGAATTCAATCAGGATGTGACTTGAAATTCATTCAAAAATAGCCATTATTAAATTGATTTCTTCAGTTGATATGGAATTGACCCCAATTCTGCCACATTTACCCACAATTCATATACAAACACGCACAGCTTTACTTCCGTTCAAATAGAAGACAAATTTACACATTTACTTATCCATCTACCCTCAGTGCTGCTTCACATGTCCACAGATGAATGGAGAAGCGTACCGACAGCAGTAAACACAGGTGACTCAATGTGCCCTTTCATGCAAACAGATGCAAGTGAAGAGCAGTCTCACAGGCAGGGTGAACAAAGTGATGATACAGACACAAGAACTCACCACTCCTCCTCATAAACGCTGATCAGAAAACAAGAAGCAATTGAAAAGCAATCAGACTTGCGCACCATCTGTTCAAAAATGCTGCTTTTAAGAAAATTCCTGCAGAGATTTTGGAAACCCTGCTGCAGTGAAAAAATTGAAACTTATTAAAAAAAAAAAATTATTAAAAAAATTTGAACTTATTAAAAAAAAACTAATTTCAGGAAGTCATCATGTATACTTCACGGGATACATACAGTATGAAGAGAAAAACCAGTTAATTTGAACAGTAGGCAAAGATACCTTTGCAAATTCATTTTATTACTTATTATTACAAATGTATCATCATCATGATTTATTCATTGTAATTGTCAATTGCTATCAACTTACTGTGGTGGCTGATGAAATAAATAAGAAATAGGAACTGAGATAATGACCTCGATAACACAATGCAGCTGGTGGGCTGCAAAATGAAAGCACCAGACTCCAGCTACCTCAGCATGAAATGAGCCCTGCTCTGTCAAAATTAATCTTTGAGAAGTGACTTCGAATGATTTTCAGTTTTTTTCAGAAACATCTCTTTGGCTCTGAAAACTCACTTAATCCTGGGATAAACTGCAGGTTTAGCAAAACCTATCCTAAGTTCCTGGCTTTTGGCAGCCAGCCCACACATTATCCTGAAAACCTCAAACACCACTTTTCACAAAGAAGAAAGTGTTCCCAGATCTTCTGAGGCCATCTGGTCAAGAACCTGATCACGTGTTCATAATCACCACTGCTTCCACAAAGGCTGAATCTGAGTGCCACTTAATATGAACAAAAAGCACTGTCAAAAAACTGGATACTTTCAATTTTCTTAAGTGTTATGGCCCCAATTTGTTATGGCGTCACGGACAGCAAGGGATGACAGACAAAATTCTTAAACTTCAACAGATTTAATTAAACAAACACTTAGAACTAATCTACACTCTACCCTACTGACCAAGATTGAAATAAAAAAAAAAGATGGTTACAGTTCCTTGGTAATTGAGATGGGCTGCCATGTTGCGATGTCCTGGGACAGGAAAATGCTCCAACACAGGCAAAAATCCACAAAAAGCTTCACAGGTCTTGAAAAGAGTGACAGGTCTGGTCAAATGTATCCTTCCACAATTTCTCCTTGCAATTTCTCCAACTACTCTTCCACTCTCTCAATTTTTCTCCTTATATACTCTTGTCCAGCCCCCTCTGAGGCATGCCCAGGACATGCCCAACCTAGCTCCAGACTGGGCTTAACAAAAAAAATTGTCAATACTGCCATCTAGTGGCTTTTTTTTTTTTTTTTCCCATTACATAAGAAACACTACAAAAAGTTAAGGACTAACCGAATAATCTAACCAAGGCCTTTTGACATTAGAAGTTCTTAATTGGCTAAAAAATCTACCAGAGCCATTTTAACAAATAATCTTACTATGACTGAGTTCAATTATGAGAAAAACTTCCTAATAACTCCTGATAAAATAAATATAAATGTGAAATATCTGCAACCAAAATTTGGAAGAAGTTGCCACATTATGAAAAATACAAATGCAATCAAAAAGTATCTGAAAAGTAAATTCGTCCCCTATTTACATTGACAGTATTGACAAAAATACTGTACAAAGTTTGAAATTTAAAATTTCACTTGATTTGCCTCAATTCAATTGTTCAGAGAAAACAATAGCTAATTAAAAATCTGATGACAGCAGTAGACTACAAATAAGTTGGCACAGGGGCAATTTAGGAATAATAATGGTGTGACAGTTTGCAATAATCAGGTGATGTGACACAGGTGATGTTAAAAAGGTGAGCTTACAGTCATGTAGCAGAGGTTCCCAACGTCGGTTGCAGGGGCCCCGTGTATGGTTTTGTGTGAGGGGCCCCGTGTATGGTTTTGTGTGATGAGATTTTTGATCAGGTTTTCTCAGAAGATCCTTACAGGTATAACTATTTTGGACAGTGTAGCTTAAAAAAGGTAAATGGTCTATTTAAACATGAAAAGAACCTCCTCAAGAAACATGAACAACTATTTAAAACCGTGATCTCAAACTGCTTAATAATCTCGGACTGCGAGTAAAACTCTGTGAAGTATGACCTGAGCGATTTGTGGTCAACTCTAAGCGGAGTCTGAATCTAGTTGTATAATCTCGGGCCCTTGTTCAATTTCTAGGATTATAACTGCGGTTGGAACAAAAACCAGCATGCAATGGGGGTCCCCAGGACTAATGATGGGAACCACCAAGTCATAAAAGAGTCATTAGAGGACGGCATATCCCCCTGGCTGAGTTCTTCTCTGGAAACGGTCCCCACTCTCATTTTTTCTAAGTGAAACTCATTTCCACGGAAACAAAAAAAAGTAAAAATCTCAGAAATCCCAAAATATCAAAAGGCACCCGTCTAGTACCTGATTAATATACACAGCAAGTTTAGTTAAAAATATTGAATGGTATTTGAGTTCTGCTCCAAAAATGAAATATTACAGATGGACGGACGGACAGACCGATGGACATACTGATGATTATATCCCCCCGCACTATATTGTGAGGTGATAAAAATATAAAGACCCTCCAAAAAAGGCCTACTAAAGCAAAGATAAGGATTTTGGGCAGATTATGGGTGCCAGATTGGCCTGCCTGCAGTCCTGGTCTGTTTTCGACTGAGAACATTTGGCGCATTATGAGTGAGATGCATGGCAGAGAAGGCCCTGTACAGTTTAGCAGCTGAAGACCTGCACAATGGAGGAATGAGAAAAAATTCTGCATGTTAAACTTGATCAGCTGGTGTCTTCAGTGCTCCAGTGCTCGATGAGTATGATTAAAAACATGGTAATGTTGTATAGCGGTAAACAAGTGACCATGTCAACTTTTTGGACTGTTATCACATTCTACATTTACAACTTAACAGTCGGTCACCTGCTGGTCAACGTGTTTCCCCAGAAGCGCGACAGCAATCATGACCAAAATCAATAGGCTTCGTGACCTAGGTCCATGCAAAATATGAAATGAATCCATAAGGAACTGTGACCTATAGAGTGCTCACAAGAAATCTCTACGGACGTGGCGTAATGATTGCTGATCCACAGTATCCCCGACTCATCGTCCGGGTACACAATAAGCAATTAAATTTGAATATGATGAGTTGACTTTTCAAATCAGCCCTTTCTATTTCATTTGCATTTTCCACAATGCGCCAGCAATTTCAGAAATTGAGGTTGTGAAAAGGAACAACGAGACACTGCCAAGGCTTCAGCTCTCGAGAGTGTGAAATCAGCTGCCCTTCTAGCGCTCCCTAAAAAGAGGTCCTACTTAAGATTCCAGCGACCTTTTTGATCATCACTTGCACAGACCTCCATTCATTTGATGCTGTGTTTTTAGTTTTTTGTTTTCATTCATTCCTTACAGTCTTTTAAAAGATGATTTTAAAATTCAATTCATTAATTTATTTTGCTTTGGCATCCCACGCAATCAGAAATGTCCAATCAGCAAACCATGTACAAGCATGTTCGCATTTGACTCGTTCTGCCATCTCAGGAGTGCAGACCTTCATGGATCTCCTCTGAAAAACATACGCCAGCTGCCGCTTCTGTTCACTCGCATCTTCCAGCTTCCCAAACACAGAGCGAAGGTGGAGGAAACCTGAATAAGTGCTTGCTTAGAATGTAATGGACGAGCATCCCGAAGGCCAGGAGGAGGCAGATATCCAACAAACTATTCTAACCCAAACTGACTGTAACCCAGCCATATCCCTCCCATATCCCTGAGCAGCGCAGAGCCAATTCTGAACAGTGCTAATGAGGCTGCTGGCCACAGTCAACACTGGCACAGCTGGATTCGATCAAGGGCCCTATGGTTTCCTAAACGAGGAAAACGGAATTGCAGAATCTGATAAATAAAAAAATGAATCAAAGGTAAAACACAGAAAACCATGGCATTTGTCAAAATGTTGACGCACTTAATAAAAAATCTGGTTTTTCCCTGGAGTGCCTAAAGGCCAATTTAGATTGTGCTAGTGGCATTCTAATCTTGCCCGATGCAAACAATTTTCATTGTGGTTATGAAAAAGTATAAACTCATCTGCGACATTCCGAGGACTTGTACAAACGACAAATGCTCTAAGGACAATGGAGGACACAATAATTTTGCCAAATTTAATTATGTGTGGCACTTCACTTCACTTGCTCACACAAAGGAGAATGCAAACAAGCCTCTCAACGTCACCATCCATAGCAACCAAATGTACAACATCATGAGTTGTTATTGCTTAAATTGTAAAACACAGAAATTCAAAAAATTAAAATGGAAAACAGAATATGGGGAAAAACTCAAACAGAAACTGGAAAAAATTAAAACAGATTTTACAGGGCTCCACTAATTCGATGCTGTGGTGGTCATGCTTGCTCTGTAAGTGGTGCCTTCATCAAGTGAGCCGACCCAGCTGCCATCTTCTTTGTATTTACACATTTCTTTGACAAACACCTGGAGGATTTGAGTACCTTCTGAACTCACAGAAATTATTCTCTAAACTAAGTCATCAGATTGGCCCAGTCAATTTAAAGGAGATCAGTGAGATAAAGGTAGACAGCCCCCCCCTCCCCCAGTCCCCTAAATCATCCCATATCACAAAGCTATACCTCAAACCCCTCCCACTCCCCGCCCTGCTGACAAACTTACTGTTTTTTGGCCTCCTCAAACTTGTGGATCAGCTTGCGTAGGCCACCGCTTTTGAAGCCCTGACAATGGGCAGCAGGAGCGCCGATTGTCACCATGTCGTACGTATGATCTGAGGGAAAAGAGACAGGGCAAAACTGAGGAGAAAGAGGTAATATGTTGACCTGACTTAGTACATAGAAAGTAACACAGACCACAAAACTACCAGGAAAGGCCTCCTAAAGGGACACATTTGGTCTATTTCTGACTTGGTTGCAACTGTAATTCTAATATTTATCCAAAAACGACGCCGTCTTGAGTCACCGTATAATGAGGCTGTGGAGGCACCCACATTTTTTCCCCGTTTTCACTCCTAGTGTGATGCAAACAGAGCAGCACATCTCCCACAATATTAAAAAACACCTCTCCGAACTTCAAGCCAAACTTTCCAAACTTTGAGAAATAACTGCATTTCAGCACTCTTCGATCAAAAAATTCCACAATCGCGCAGTGTGGTGCTAATAGTGGTGCTAAAATAGAAACAGATTTACCTGCACAGTTCTCACTTTTACTGATGAAGTCAACTACTTGCAATTTACTGTCCAAATTAAGCTTTCCTCTGGGTTTGTTTCAGCTGGAAATAAATTGCTTTCTTTTCTGCTGGAAAGGCACCAGAGTTTCGAACATGTCCATATATGGACAGACTATACCACTCCAACATTCCCTCTACATTACTGTATAATCCTGCCAAACAAAACAGTTTCACAGTTTTTAGGCATGTGTAATGGAAATTTGGTAAAATGGAATGTGAGTGTGAGATGAGGCGATTGTGCACTCATAATAATGGGACATTTGCGCGTGTGTCCACAGTGACATGAGTGAACTGATCAGAAGTTAAATCTGGGGGAGAGTAGCCTCAAACAAATGAAGAATGAGCATCTGAATGAACACAGTGGAGTGTATGAGAAGTTTCTGGAAGCGCGTGGGAGATGCAGGGTTTTACCGGAGCCCGACTCCTCCTGTACCCTCATCCTCTGCACATGTAGGTTTGTGGGCATAAACTCCACCTTCCTCTCGGCTTTCAAATTACTGGCCTTGAAGGAGGGACCTGAGGGATGGAGAGAGAGAGAGAGAGAGAGGGGTGGGAAAGTAGGGATGGAGGGAGGTTCAGGGAAGATGGGGAAAAGAGCAGAGAACCTTATACTTAAGAACAAAGTAATACAGACAGTAATAACAGAACCTACAGATCAGGTCATAGAGGTCAGACAGTAATAGCAGAACCGACACATCAGGTTATAGAGGTCAGGCAATAATAGCAGAATCGAAACATCAGGTTCTTCAGGTCAGACAGTCATAGCAGAACCGACACATCAGGCTCCAGCTATAAGTCAGGCAGTAATAGCATTGTGGGCACATCAGGTTCTGCAGGTAAGAGTCGGTGCAGGACTGAAAAATGCCACTGACAAGTACTGACACATCAGCCACTACAGGCCAGAAAGACCCTAGTGCTCATATATCAGGTTCAACAGATCAAAAGGTGAGCAGCACTGACACATCACGATACAGAGTTCAGAGTGATACTGACCCTTGTACTCGTGGAGGTCGGTGAGAGTCTCCTGGTAAGTGAGGATGATGGTCTGGTACTGAGTGACGATCTGACGCCGCAGATTCTCCCAGCAGGGCGAGAGCTCTCCCAGTTCCTCCAGCTCACACACCCTAAAGAGCCAATAATCACATTCAATAAACACCCTTAAGAGCCAATAATCACATTCAATACACACCCTAAACAACCAATAATCACATTCAATACACACCCTAAAGAGCCAATAATCACATTCAATACACACCCTAAACAGCCAATAATCACTTTCAATACACACCCTAAACAGCCAATAATCACTTTCAATACACACCCTAACAGCCAATAATCACATTCAATACACACCCTAAACAGCCAATAATCACTTTCAATACACACCCTAAACAGCCAATAATCACTTTCAATACACACCCTAACAGCCAATAATCACATTCAATACACACCCTAAATGACCAATAATCACATTCAATACACACCCTAACAGCCAACAATCACATTCAATACACACCCTAAACAGCCAATAATCACATTCAATACACACCCTAAAGAGCCAATAATCACATTCAATACACACCCTAAACAACCAATAATCACATTCAATACACACCCTAAACAACCAATAATCACATTCAATACACACCCTAACAACCAATAATCACATTCAATACACACCCTAAACAGCCAATAATCACATTCAATACACACCCTAAAGAGCCAATAATCACATTCAATACACACCCTAAACAACCAATAATCACATTCAATACACACCCTAACAACCAATAATCACATTCAATACACAACCTAAACAGCCAATAATCACATTCAATATACACCCTAAACAACCAATAATAACATTCAATACACACCCTAACAGCCAATAATCACATTCAATACACACCCTAAAGAGCCAATAATCACATTCAATACACACCCTTAAGAGCCAATAATCACATTCAATACACACCATAAACAGCCAATAATCACATTCAATACACACCCTACCAGCCATTAATAGCACCAACACACAGGCATTAATACCATATAGACACACCCTTGCAGCCATGAATCCCACCAATACACACCCTTTCAGCCAAACAAACCCTTGGAGCCAATATTACTGTCAATGTCCACCTTACTAGCAATCAGGTCAAACCCAGCAATCACCATTATAGCCATTCATGCACCACTTAACAGCACACTTAATAATACACACTTTGAAAATGCACTAAATGCATGTTTGCCTGGATTTTATGAGTGAATGAGGATGTTCATGTGCATATTTATGCATATGGATATGTGTGTGTGTGTGTGTGTGTGTGTGTGTGTGTGCGCATGCATATGAATGTGTTACAGTATAAGTGTGTGTGTGTGTGTGTGTGTGTGTGTGTGTGTGTGTGTCTTGCATGCATATGAATGTGTTACAGTATAAGTGTGTGTGTGTGTGTGTGTGTGTGTGTGTGTGTGTGTCTGTGTGTGTCTGTGCATGCATATGAATGTGTTACAGTATAAGTGTGTGTGTGTGTGTGTGTGTGCGTGTGTGCATGCATATGAATGTGTTACAGTATATGTGTGTGTGTGTGTGTGTGTGTCTGTGCAGGCATATGAATGTGTTACAGTATAAGTGTGTATGAGAGGCCGTTTGAGAGAGAATTCATACTTGCTTTCACATGTACTATCATACTGTCACACAAACACCATCATTCTCTCATACACACACCATCATTCTCTCATGCACATGCTATTATACTCTCACACACACCATCATTGTCACACACACACACACCATTCTCTCACGCACACACCATCAATCTCTCACACACACGCCATCATTCTCCATCATTCTCCCTCACGTTGTCTCACACACACCATCATTCTCTCACATAATTCTCACACACACAATCAATCTCTCACACACACACACATTCTCATTCTCTCTCACACGCACACACCACTGACATCATTCTCTCACATTCATCATTCTCTCTCACACACATCATCATTCTCTCACGCACACACCATTATACTCTCACACAAACTTAAACTTGTTCAAGTGACAAAACACAGTGAATGTAAAACAGAATGATCATTCTCTAGGGGATTGTGTGAGAGAGTTTGACCATAATTCTCTCACACACATTAACTATCATTCTCTGAAATCTTTGAAAATTTATCATTCTCCGGACATTTACCATACCATCATTCTCTCAGGAGCAGCACGTCTTTCAATCCATTTGAAACGTGAAGTGTTGCTCGTTATTCACCATCATTCTCTCGGAAACACTATAGCACCAAATTATATCACACTATAAAATTGAAGTATACCATCATTATTCTTTCCAATTCATTCATTCAGAGTATAGCACCACCATCATTACCACGATTGCACCAAATTCGAATACCTATCATCCTAATTATTCAAGAAGTGAAATATAGCGCCAGAAGAGAAGCACAGAACATTATTCATTCAATTGACAGAAGTGAAAAATATTGACTAAATGGTGAATGTAAAACGGAATGATAGTGTATGTGAAGGCAATATCCATTTCAGAGTTTAAATAAAAACATGACAAAACATCAGCATGACCCGTAGGCTCATAGCCTACTATGGAAACGGATGCACGAAGCTGGTTTTAAATTCTCAGGAGACTATTTGGTTATAAATAATAATTTAAATGGTTTGAAAAGGCTACACTTATAATATTAGGAAAATTCGGACAGGTTCCGTGAATTTATTGGTTGGAATCTCACAGCACTTCTATCAATGGTTTGGTTTAGCAATAGAAAAAAGGAACATGAGTAGTTACAGACTAAATCCATTTATAGCATTATATACCGCTGCTATCAATTAGCGGAAACAAGGAACAGATAGTTCCAGATTAATCGATATCAGTTAATTAATTAAAAGCCTCTAATTAATTAGATCTTTTTATTCGTGTCCCACCACTGTCCTGGCCAGGTTCTCGGTTTCTATTACGGTCCAGCACATGCACCGCCATTTAAGACCTGGAGCGCCTATTGCATCAATCAACTGGAACCATCTGTTCCTTGTTTCCGCTGGGTGATAGCAGCCGGTATATAATGCTATAGCTTTACCATAGTCCCTTGAAACTAGAAGTGAAGTATAGTTTTTCTACAGCCTAAAAAGCCCCGCTTTTATTTTCTATTGCTAAACCAAACCATTGATAGAAGTGCTGTGAGATTCCAGCACTTATAAATTTACGGAACCTCGCTTCAATTTTCCTTTACTATATAATAAGCATAGCCTAATACATTCGCTCAAACCATTTAAATTTTATTATTTAGGCTACTCGGGTACATAACGGGTTTAGATCCATAAAAGCTTAAGTCGTGGAGTAAACCATTTCAGCAATTTAAATAATATAGCTAGT